>CM039515.1:9085093-9162854 GCA_022432975.1 Begonia masoniana
TTTAGATTTGAGATATAATTTACATGAGAAAGATACGAACTTACTCAAAGGGAAGAATTCTTGCTCAATGACAAAAACAAAAAAAAACAACTTTAAAAGGACCGTTAAAAAAGGAAAAATTGTCTGTATTCTCTCCTAGTCAAACTTTATTATGTTTTAATAATCTTAACAAAAAATATCCAAATTTTCCAAAAAGTTTCGGGTTTGTAGATTTTATAAAGTAAAATATTGCCTAATCAATCTTATAAAGATAGCAATAAACCTTAAGAAAGATAATGAGACGATACCTCAGGGTGTAATTACAGATCAATCTTATGCATCTCTATGAATAGATTTCTGTGCCAGGCTGGAGAGAAGTTAGCACTTCCCTAAGAAAATGCGAGAGTGTTAGTAATGCCAAAAAAAAGAGAGTGTTAATTCATTTTGATCTTGCGGACAAACAGTTCTAACATCCATGGACATCCAACATATGGTGGTGGAGCTATATGCCTCTTAGCTGCATTTTCCGGGAAGCCATGATAGTACTCTCTGCCCCTTCTCCGACAAACTCGATCAACTCATTAACCATCTCTGGAGTAACTTCAATCTCCGTACACAGGATGTATGTCTTTATAATTCCCGACCTTCTACTAAAGGTCAAGTTCGCAAAAAATAGGCGAACAATTTTGTCACAGCTTTTGCCCCGCACACTGTACACTCTGTGCAGGCCGATTATGTCGAACATCTCCTGGATCTCTAGGGACTCTCAACCTTTAAAGTCCATTGTCTTTGAATGCATAATTGAGCGGTGTAATTGATCTAACTCAAACTGTTATTTGCACATCTGATTTCGGAATTCAAGCGACATGAACCCAAACCGCGGTCGCAGCACGTCTGGCCGGTTAGTCAGGTCCCCTTGTGTCGCACCTCCTTGCGACGTTGACAGTGGCCGATGTTCCGACAGCCCAACTTTTCGCCTAATAATCAATCTTTCAGCCATTTGAAGGGGATTTTTGGAATTTTCTTTTGCGAATTTAAGGGCTTGGATTTGTCGGATTTCAGCTGAAAATCAATGGAAACACTTGATAATGGACAAATCAACAAGGTGGGGCTAAAAACTATCAGATTTTTGAGAAAAAAACGCAAAATGGCTGAGAGAAATTTGAAATTTTTGAAGGTGGAGAAAAGTTTCTGGCCTCTGTTTCTATATAAACTATCGAGAACAGACGGTCATTTAGGGGGTGGTGACCCTCCGTTCTCTGCCCTAATTTTATGAACGGAGAGTCAATAGCCCATAACAGCCATCCATTTCCTAAGAACGGTCGACTGTTATTATATAACGTCTGACCGTTCTTCTCAGGACGGAGGGTCAATAGCCCGACACGGTCGACTGTTCTCTAGAACAATCGGCTATGTTAGTGGAACGCCCGGCCGTTCTTCGCCCTCAATTTACCAACGGAGGGTCCATATCCCGAAACGGTTGGTTGTTCTCGCAGAACGGGTGGCTGTGTGGTGAGAATGGTCAGTTGTTCTCCGAAAACAGCTGTCTGTTCTTGAGCACCGTGCACTGCACGTGCAACGGAGGGTGTCCACATCCAACATGTGCGTCCGATCCGACGTGTCAAGTGTCACTGGAAATAACGGACGACCGTTTGTCAAAAAACGATCGTCCGTTCTATGGCATTTTTTGAGAACGGACGGAGATCGGCCGACTGGCAATAGGGGTGGGTAGAACCGGCTTGGAACAAGCAGACCGGATCGTACCACCAGTTTGGCCAGTTTCCTATGACTGGGAGCCGATCCTGGTTCCAAAAAATTAGGAACCGTGGACCGCGGTCCCATCCACGGTTCTGAGTACCGGGAACCGGCCCGAACCGTGGGAGAACCGACCCATGGGTCAGCCCGGTGGAAATGGGTTATCCGACCCATGGGTCGGATGCCCTAATACTCTACTCTGAAGTTCACACTTCAGAGTCTAAAATTGAACTCTAAAGTCTGAACCTCCCGAGTCCCGAGTCCCCGTTTGGCCGTCTCCCTGAGTCCACGCCTCTTTCATCATTTTTTGCCATGGAAGTAGGTTTTTTGACCTTCTTCTTCCCTCTTCCACCCTCTATGTGAAACAGAAACCACGCCTGAAACCCAATCACATGCTCCAAAAGCATAAAGATGGATAAAACAAGAAGACCCAAGAACCATTTTTACAATCCTTAACTCCCCGTAAATAGAAAATATTAAGAAGAAGAAGAAGCTTTGGAGAGAGAGAGAGAGACAGAGACGTAGAAGCAAAAAAAATGTGGAGACCCAATAGAAGATGGACATAGAGGTCTAAATAGATTGAAACTAGAAGTAAGCTATGACTATGGCAAGCTTTGGTTGTTATTATCAGTTGGAATTTTTTGCAAATTAAGAGATTCGTCGAGAACCCTCGCTTTCAATTTTTTAGGGTTTTAATTTCATTTATTTTCCTTGAAATTTGACCTCAGTTCCATTGCTAAACTTTGGGTCGGGATGGCATCCGGCGAAGAAAAGAGTCTCATTCGCCATAGACTTGACTTCACCACGTTTGATTTCATCATCTCTCTGCTAAAAATAACGGGATGGGAGGAATCGGGACTGGACCAGATATTTGGTTCGGTTCCGGTTCGGTACCGGTTCTTCCCAGGACCGGTTTCGATCCTGGTATTCAAAATCCCAAAAAGTCCAGTTCAGTCTGGTTTCGACTTGGAACCGGGACCAAACTGGACCGTGCCCACCCCTAACTGACAGGGTTTGTTTTGTTAGGATTGAAAGTTTGGTTTTTGAAAAAAAAAAAAAGAAAATTGAGGTTTGTTTTGGTAAAACCCTAAAATTTATTATTATTTTTAGGGAAAAGTACCATTTAGACCCCAACGTATGGGGTCAGTAGCCATTTGGTACCTAACGTTTGTTTTGTATCCAATCAAACCCTAACGTATTAAACGTTTACAATTTAAACCCTACCGTCAATTTTTTAATTAAATTTAATCAATTCTTTTCAAATTTCCTAAATTACCCCCTCTCTCTCTCTCCCCTCTCTCTCTCTCCGTGAAAACCAATCCGCAGAATACCCCCCTCCCATTTTATTTTCCTCTCCTCTTTCTTCTCCACGCGAACCAGACGATTTTATTCCTCTTCTCACGCCGATGCCGACAACGAAGCTCTCAAAAAAGTGTGGGTTTCTTTCTTCTGGGGAGGGAGGGAGGGAGGGAGAGAGAAGAGAGAGAGAGAGAGAGAGAGAGAAAGTAATGAAACCTTTGAACCAGTCTAAAATCAAATTGCAGTGCTCAGGTCTTGAAGCTGTCAAGGAAGGAACCACGAAATGATACTCCAACTTGACTCTTAACTGAGAAGAAAAATACAAAAAAATTATTTCCCAAGAAATGGGTGTAAATCTTTGGATTATTCATCCACAATGGAGAAGTTGACCACGCAAAAAAACCAATTTATATATAATATCCATAGCAAAAGCAAGGAAAAATGGGTTTTTTGTCGATTGTCGTTCCCATTTTCTCAGAAAAAAATGACAGCTTCCCCTTGTCTCCTGAGCTTCTTGATTCTCTTCTGGTTGATCCTGAATGGGAAGAAAGTTAGTGGAGGTGGTGACAAGAATGCCGGAGGCATCATTGGCGCAGTTCTAGACGAAAGCAGCCGAGTGGGAAAAGAACAGAGAGTAGCCATCCAGGCCGCCATTGAAGATGTCTACGAGAAAACAAATCAAAGCTTTGAGCTTTCCATTAAAGACACGCAAGGAGTTCCTTCCAGAGCAGCTCTCGCAGGTACCTGTCAGCAAAAATTTATCTTATTTTGCTTGTTTAATCTGTCGAACGATCGTTCTACCAGCTGCATGCGAAGAATTACTGAAGAACATTTCTGAATTTGCTAGTTTTCTGTTTAATTCCAATGATAGATTGCAGATACTTGATCAATACGGATTAACACGTTCTCGATGTGGATCGATATTGTGACAGTTTACCACCAGATTGAGAGAGAGAGAGAGAGAGAGAGAGAGAGAGAGAGAGAGAGAGAGAGAGAGAGAGAGAGAGAGAGAGAGAGAGGGAGGGTAATTTAGGAAATTTGAAAAGAATTGATTAAATTTAATTAAAAAATTGACGGTAGGGTTTAAATTGTAAACGTTTAATACGTTAGGGTTTGATTGGATACAAAACAAACGTTAGGTACCAAATGGCTACTGACCCCATACGTTGGGGTCTAAATGGTACTTTTCCCTTATTTTTAAGTAAGTTTATTTCGATTTAATCTTCCATCATTTTTTTTCTTGTTCACAGGAGGAATTATCAATAAAAATCCTAAACTATAACGTCAATGACAAGACAAACTTTAAATTATATTCGTTAACAAAACAAATATTAAACTATCATTTGCTAATAATTCAACCATTTGCGGTCGTCCGCACTTGATATTTGTGCAAAACACGCTCGAGAATGGACGATCTCAGCTTCATGCGGTGGACCGTGCAGTCTCCCGCATTTATATTGTAGTCAACCGTGTTTGGAGGGTTGACTTGATAACATATGATAGCTTAAAATTTGTTTTTTTTAATGAAAATAATTTAAAATTTGTTTTGTTGGTGAACCTATAATTTAAAGATTTTTTTTTTTTAATTTTAACGGTGTCATTTTAATTGCAAAATTTTACATGATTATTAATTATAATTTACTCTTTAATTTTGTTAATGTTCGTTATTCAATCTAATTATATTTTATTTTAATTAATAAAATTATATGAATGTTACACCGAGTGTAAAATTTCCGAAAACATCTAATATTACACTTCAATAAAACCTTATTCCTTTGGATTAGTAATTTCAAAACCAACTGATCAAGTCATTTCTCTCGATAATAACTAAAATCTTTAAAATACAGAAATATCGTGTACATTTATCAAATTCTCCATATTATGTGTACACTAATGTTCAAGATATATGAAGTTACACTCAACTCTTAGAGTTAAAACAAAAAAAACAAAAAAAAAAAATTAAAACTCAGCTCCACTTATTTTTGGCCATGGATTGCCCTTGTTTTGTGACTCCACGTCATCTGTAAGACACCACTGTAAGGGAAAAAAGGAAAGATAATAGAGACATGAGACAGAAATTAAACCTTTTTACTGAAACTCGATTTCGTTGTCTGCAGTTCATCACTACTGACAAGTAGATGCCGGAAGAGAACGAGTATGGCAGGCAGACGAAACCAATATTTGCAACTTGAAAAAGTGACGATTGTAACCGGTCCAGATTTATTTAATTTCCACATCAGAACATTATATATGACTATATGGGCAACTCATTCAAAATGCAATATCAAAAAGTATTTCACATGACTGTGGTTTGATAGGATTTCGACTTCTCGAAATGTTCCTATGATTGTCCATGATAGAATTTTAAGATATTAAAGCACAACTAACTGAGAGTGCAGTGTTTATTGTATGCAAATGAGATCACGCCATTGCAAGCCATGGTGGCTGATAAACACGAGAAGGATTAGATCTTACATATCAGACCCAGAGGATGACAACTACAGATGGTGCTCAAACAATGATGCCATCTCCATCTGCAGCAGAAAAACCAAATTAATTAACTACTACTTCAATCATTGGATTAGAGATAACATAATGCATAATCACGAATAGGGTGAAGCTACTCAGAAATCCAATTCTCAGAGAGCTGTGACTAGTATAAGTAACTAATCGATGCATATAGCAGGGGAGAGAGGGCAAGAAAGAAGAGCAAAGGGTTGACGAATACATGTCCTCATCCCTAACTTAAATATACTTTTCTTCACTCCCACAATCACCAAATCATGTTAGAGGTTGATATAGCACAGTTGATAAATAAGCGAGGATTAGAATCTGTGTTTGCAGCCAGTAGGAAAAAGCATAACTGCTTGGAAATCATACTGCTTACAGAACACCATCAAGTATCAAACTTACAGCAGTCAACGCAGCCTCAGAACCTTTGTTACCAACTTTACCACCAGCTCGATTCATAGCCTGCAACAATGTTCAAAGATCCCGTCACATTTTGAAAACGGGACAATACTAAGACTTTTCTCAACTTTTAATTGAAAATGCTCTAAATCAAGTTTACCTGATCCATGTTTTCACAAGTAAGGACCCCAAATATGCACGGAACTCCTAAAAAGGAAAAAGAAAATGATGACGCCGGTGACAGTTTTTTATCATCTCCTCCTAAAAGACTCATTTCTAGATCCCTAGTTACAAAGTTTTCAACTGGGTTGTCAATTTACCAATTTCTTTTCATCAAAGATGGCAACTTACTAAATAAATAACAAAAACAACGAGACAAATGTCTATGAATTACTTGTATCTTCTGAAACCAGTAGATAATAACTAACCCGACTAACTCCTCTAATGCGATTACAAAGGCTATTTGCTCCAATTTATAAACCAATTCAACTAAAAATATAGCAGATTATAAGCATTAAGAGATGTTGATGTGGAAGTTGTCAATCAATTAATCATTTCATCAATGAGCTAGAAACCAACCAGATTTTAAACCAGCGGAAAGCACTCCAGATGCAGATGAATTAGCAACAGCATCGTAGTGTGTAGTATCACCTCTTATCTACAGAGTAGTAGTCAGTAAAGGCTATAAACTCAAACAACCATTAAAAAGAAAGATGCCATACCACAGCTCCAATGCATATAATAGCATGGTATTTTCCTGAACTCCCTAATCTTTCAGCAGCAACACCGATTTCAAAGACACCAGGAACCCAAATGATCTGGACAGGAAATGCAAGTGGTCAGATTTGCCAAAGTTTCTAAGGTAACGTTAATCTCCATGTAAAGTTGACACCAATGTCAAGGAAAAACAATTGAGTTTACAACATACCCCCAAAAGTGGCAATGTACTTCCTTGCGGGATTCATTTAAAATTACGATCTAGTCTAATAAAAAAGGGAGTTCACTTAAACAACCACGTCTCTAACACGCTCAGGTCACTCCTCCAAACTTTGACATAACAAATTCAAATATGCATCCCTGGTTGAATGAAAAAATTACTCCGAAGTCAAAATAATCCAGTTTTTTCTAACTGAATCATGAAAATGTTCCTTGCCTAGATATTATTTGTGGAATCAGAGTTCACATAAAAAAATCGAGCAACTTAAGCTAAAAGAAGCCTTAATGACAATCAATTCTGGCAAGTACACAAATTACTTGTTACCAGACCATTTATGAGTTCATAACATATTCCTCCTCCCACCAGCTGACCAGTTACACTAATTTAATGTGTTTTGAAAAAAGGAAAATCATATTTCTTCCCACTATTGTCAACATACAGCAACAAAAGTTAAATGATTAGTTGTTAAACATCATCTTCATAATTGCTTAATTTGAAAGATTCGCCAAGAAACACTCCTTATGTATAGTCATACTACAGAATGACAGCATAAGTAAAGGTTTACTAGCCAATCCATTTTTCTATCAGATGCAAATCCTATCACTTCAAGGTTTCCATTACAAAAAAGAAAATTTCTGTTTACAGAAGGAAACAATACACATTTGCAAAATGGATAAAAGACGTGATAATAATAACTAATTTTCAAGCTATTTCTTCTTCGAACGAGCTACGTAAGTCAATAAAACTTCAAATGAGGTCCCGCATTTTAAGAATTAAGACATAAATTATAATAATAAGGAATGCTTTAGATACTGCGTACATCAACATCCTCTTCTTGAACTGAGTAATGTCTGAAAGTAGCCAAAGCTCCCTCCATCAGCGGCCTCGTTATGAATTCGTTAAACCGCGCCACAACCTTCATTACAGCGTACAAAAACTTTCAATAAAAAAAAAAATGAAAGAGGAAATCAAAGAGTGAAATTGAAATATTATGCGAAGTTTAGGTTGGGTCAGAGACGAGACCACGGCGAAGCGGAAGCCCTGAGCTTTGGTAACAGAACCAACGAGCTCACGGACGGCGTTTGTTTGAGCGAAAGAAGAACGGTGATCCTTCCCGAGACGAGGATCAGTAGATTGACCAGATAACGACGATGGAAATGAAAGAGACTTCGGCTGCAGAGAATTGTTCTGGCAACTCTTTAGAGGTACGGCTCCCGTAACTTGAATTCTATAATTTCGCCTATTCGTCATGGACGAAAGGCCAGTGTCGTGGCTTCGACGCACGCTGTGAATCAAGGTGGGTGCGGCACAAGAGGCTGCCATTGTTGCGCAAACTTCTCCGGCAAGAAAGATGAGCTTGAGAGTCAGTGGGTTAACTGGCTTTCGCGCTGATCGGCTAATAATATATACGAAATTGCGAACCGGGTTGAATTAAAAGGGTTTAAAATATGCATAACGACCAGATGCATGCCGTCGAATCGAACAGCTACATGCAATGACGTGACGACGACGATTAATTAAAATATAGACATAATAATTTTATTATAATGTATTACAAAAATATTATAATAAATGAAATTAAATATCAACCATTTTTAATACAAAAAGTTCAATGGTTTTATAGAAAATGAATATTTTGTTATTTAAATAATTTATAATAAAATCGAAATTGATGACTGATCCAGTTGAAATACCTTTATAAAATAGACCTTAACCCCGAGTGAATGACTCATTTAGAAGATCTAGACGTAATGAACTTTACACAAAGGTGCTCGACTCATTCTATACTAAGAAAAATCATAATAAATTTTTTGATACCACGATTTTCTATTCCTCAAATGGAACTTGAAGAATGAATAAAAAACTTTAAAACAAGCTAAATACTCGTTGAGAGTCAAAGTTTGTCTTTTTACAATTACAAAACAAACAAATTGATTAAAGGGGGAGGCCGCCAAGACAGCGTCAAGAAGAACGTTGTGGAGCCTCAAATTGATAAAAGGGAGAGGAGAGGCAGCCAAGACAGCGTCAAGAAGAACGTTGTGGAGCCTGGAGCACGGGAAGCTCTAAAGGCAATTAAAATAGTCCATTTGATTCAATGCATGAATTAGCAATTCCTATGAACGTTAGAAGCGTTGATGATCATTCTCGGAATCATTCATGTTTGAAATTCATATTATGCAAGGAGACGCTTCAGTGTCGCGGGACAGTTCAGTAGTCCCTCGAGAGGAGAGATCGTGTGCGGGTCTAGCTATTCAATAACACAAATTGTTGGTTTATCGCTGAGCCCCTAAACACTATTGTAATTATTTTATTTTATTTGATAAAGGAATTTTGTAATGAAGGCTGCATTTTTCTTGCCTGTTACCTAAGGCACTCTTAAGGCGGCATTTGGTCGCTTAAAGTATTTTCATTTATTTTCTATTAAAAGAGGTGGGCTGAACCGGTCTGAATTGCAAGTGAAACCAACTAGTGCGGTTCGATCCAGTTCCAATAACCAGCAACAGATATCCACGGTTCGGTCCAGTTATTCACCGAATGCAGACCGAACCGCTGTCCCCGGACCTAAAACAATTGCGAGGGAAAAATAACTAAAATTTTTAAATATTTTGGGACATTTATGGTTCATATCACTGCCGAAGCTCAGCGGAGGAACTGTGTGAAATTCCGTCGCATCCGTAGCTTCTTGTTCTGGCCTTCCCGGTGCAGTTTCGATTTCAGTATCGGAGAGAGGGAGAGTAGACAGTATCAATGGAGGATTTGAAATTGTGGACCGTCACCTACTTCAAGCACAACACTAAGAAGAGTAAGGTTTACCAAGATGGTTTCTTAGAGCTCCACATTTCCACCAATAAGGTTCTTCTATTCTTCTTATTCTTCCTGATTTCCATGATTCTCTTTTCAGTTTATGAGGATATCTAAGACTCGCTCGCCTATTGCTTATTTGCGGTATGCTTGCTTTGTAAAATCTCACTTCTTCACTGAGTCGGAGAATAAACTCTACTGGATTTTTTCTTTTTTTGTAACTGAATTTTCAAATTAACCGTACTAAATGTATCGCGACATTTATTTGCAGGCAAAGCTCTACGATGATTGCAAGAAGCTCCTGGATTGTAGGATTTTGAAACGATGTGAAGTAGTTAGAGGTGGAGAAACTCTTACGTTCAATGCTTACCTTGTCGACATTGGTGAACCTAGTAAAGCTCGCATGCCATTGTCTGGTCTTAACTCATACGAAAATGACGCTAAATTTACTGAAACATCAGGTATGTTGGACGATTGAGTTCGGATACATATATTTTTTTTAGTAACAGAATGTTAAATTTTGCGATACTCCAATTTTTGCCCTCTTATTCCGACAATTCTTTTCTTTTATCAGAGTGATCTTCAAAGTACTGACAAATTTTCCTCATGTCCAGGAGCGAGAAAAGATAATTCAATTAAGAAGAAAGTTCGTTTAACTCTAAGTCCATCCCAGAAAATTATCAGAGGTCGTTTTCGTTCTTATATCTGCACTGCAAGTGAATTTACCAGAATTGTATTTTTTTGGGTGTATACTTTTGGTGGATTCAGGGGGTGACAAATTACCAACAACCCCAAAAGTTTAAGCTTGTTGAATGAGGTTAATTTAATTATTTATATTTTCTTAACCCTCTTCCTCACATATAGGTCAAATTTTTTTTATTGATACTTATACGTGGATTTTTTTTAATGAGATTAATTTTTTACTTTGTTGATATTCGAATTTGTGATCTCTGGCTCCGATACCATGACAAATTACCAACAATCGTAAAAGTTTAAGCTTGTAAGATGATGATAATTTAATTATTTATATTTTCTTAACATTGGGATGTATGTCTACAAAAAACGCAGTTATAAGTTTGCTCCAAATTATTACTATTCACAATGCTTTTCCTCCTTCAAAATTTTTGTGGTTTTCCATCTGAGCTCGTAACTTTGTTATACTGTTATAGTGGAAGTTTTACATTACAGAATTTAAAAGGAGCAAACTTCAAAACTATGGCTCACCACAAAGTAGTCAACAAGAAATCAAACTTCCTGTAGCAGGTGGGCTTTTGAATTTGCACTAGAAGGCATTTATTGTTTTTAATAGAAAGTGGCCTTCCAAGACGTTTTTTTTTCTTTCACCAGCATAAAGTTCTAACTTTACTTCGTATTTAGCGGACTATTTGAATAGGACAGTTTCCAAAATATGTCTACTTGTACTTCTATATGATTATTAAATTTTGTTGAATGAGAGAGGTAATATACTGAAAAATTAAGATCAGTTCAGTGATGTCACACAAGGATCCTTGTGTGACACCGATTTTAAAGTCACGATGAACGATATAAATAGTGCGGAAATAAATGACACAAGAGGTTGGTAACGCAGTTCGGCAACCAGCCTACGTCTGCGGGGCCATGCCCAGATATAAAAACTTTTCTTTGAGTTAACAAAGTTACAAGAAAAACTCGGACTTATACAAATAAAGACTCCCTCTTATCTTTGTCGCCGCCTCTAGCTAACTTCCCCAACGAAACAGTTTTTGCGAGATCCCCTCGACTTTAGAACGACCTCTCCCGAGATCTAGATAACAACAAGCTCCCCTCGTTGTTGGTTTCTCCCGAAACCCGTGTTATGGCAAGATCCCCTCGCCCACGATCACGAACGACAAGCTCCCCTTGTCTAAGAAACAGAACTCCTCACGAGTTCAGATGCTGTCTCCTCCCGAGACAGAGCTTCAATGAAGAACACGGAAAGTTGCCTCCTGTGACACCTCCTGGAACACCAGATCGAAGTCTTCGGATGCAACACACAGCACACTCAATAAAACAATGAAATCCACAGATTAAGTCGAGTGTGCAACACAATCACAAACCCATATGCAGAAACGTAGGGCGTGAAAGAAAACCGACGGCTCGGGAAAACGAAGAAAATCTTCTCTCGTGTAAAATCAATACTCCGTCGTCTGCTGAAGAACAATCACCGACGACTCACAGTAGGCGTGAATGAAAGGATCAACTATTGCAGAATACACGCAAACGTCGGTATAGAATAAAATCGCCCGGAAGAATAAAAAACTTTTCGCTCTCAATAATAATGGCTTCAGCAACCTTCTTCAGAAAAACGAAGGCTTTAAATAATATTGGTAACTTCCATATCTTTAATTCATTCAGTTACCAAATCGGATTTACCGCCGCATAGAATAAGGAAACACAATCTTAACAAATTCGGTTATGTGACACCTCATGTGACACTTTAGGAAAGTTTCCATAACAGCACAGATTTTCGCCCAAAAATTCAGGAAAGCATCCCATTAATCATGGGAAGTCAGAGCCCAGCAAATCATGTCAAATCTACAACAAATCGGCTTTCCAAATAAAACTTTTCCAAAAAAAACAAGTGCATATACCTTATTCAATATCTTTCCAAATAATGTTGTTTCCTTATTTTGCTCTTCCATAGAATCTTCATTAATGTTGACCAGACGTCATCCAATAAACAGAATCGGCTTTTGCTTGCTTACCAAGAATAAAATCATCGATTTTGGAAAAACATATTATCTCCTTAAATAAAAATATATTGTCAAAAAACATTGAATGCCAACACATGCAAGTCGTTGCATTAACAATCTCCCCCTTTGGCATTTTTTGGCAAAATCAATATAATCAATAATTTCAATAACTCCCCCTGAATTTTCTCCCCCTGGATTGATGGCTTCAAAACATCATCAAAATACTCCCCAAAATTACCAAAATACTCCCCCTTTTTGCCATAAAAAGACAAATATATATATAAGGGAATAACAACTACTATAACATCAGCATAATCACCAAATAATCACCATAAACACTAAATAATCACCATAGGGAGATAGCCAAAATCAAGAATATATAATATCCATATAAGCACCAGAATCTCCATATATAAGAGAGGGAAATAGGAGAGCTAACCGTGTATTCTTGCCGTCTTCATGTGTCATAATTTGGTCAAAAAAATCAAAAGATATTGAATTTCCAATTTTGAACAGTAAGGCCGCTATTGTCTTGTTAACACTAATTCCATGAGAAGTCGGCATGAAGAATTGCATACTTATCCGTAAGTTGTTAAGCTGAAAAAATTATTTCCATGGGGCAAGAACCGTCTGACACCCCCAGTGACACCGATTAAAACTCTTGACTTTTCAATAATTTTGGTCGCCTTAACTTGTTCCTTCACATTAACAACTTTCTTTCTCTCGAAAATATCACCAGCAGCTTCCTTCGCAGACATTTTTCTAACACAGTCATCAAGTATCGAATAACAACTATCTTTGCATTTTCTATCATCGATTATCATTTGCTGATCAGTCAAAAATTACATCTCACCTTCAAGAAACTTGATAAAATAGGATGACAAGGCAGAATCAGAATCAAATTCAGAATCAGAATCAGAAGAATTAGAAACATTGTCGAGCTGGAACACCCTTTAAAACATTAACCTGATCACCTGCCAGAAGCTTGTAGCTATTCCTGATCTCCTCCATAAACAGCATAATGAATCTTTGAATAATAATTCAAATCTTTGCAAGTTGGGAAATAAACCCAATATAATAATGATGCTCCAAACTTCATTAAAAATAGACTTCCAATATTTCATGAGAATAGTCAGAATTTTGCAAGTCGCATACGGTGTTGCTCCACATAATATCAGAATATCC
Organism: Begonia masoniana; assembly: GCA_022432975.1. Lineage (NCBI taxonomy): Eukaryota > Viridiplantae > Streptophyta > Magnoliopsida > Cucurbitales > Begoniaceae > Begonia > Begonia masoniana. The sequence continues at coordinate 9,098,672 of CM039515.1, forward strand.
AGAATGATTACTTTCAGCAGAGGATGAGCAATACCCAATAGATTGCCAAAAATAAAACAAACGCCTAATGCAAGTGGCGATTTTTTTTTTTTTTTTTTATTTTAAATAAATAAATGCAATAATCAGCTTACATAACACAAAGGCCTAGGGCAGACCTCAGTTCTTCAAATCTCACACCATCCAACGCTTTGGTAAAAATATCGGCAATTTGCTTTTCGGTCACCATATGCTCCAAATTAATAATTTTGTCCTCCACTAAAGATCGAATAAAATGATGTCGTATGTCAATATGTTTTGTCCGTGAATGCTGCACAGGATTTTTCGAAATATTGATAGCGCTCAAATTATCACAATAAAGGGTCATGACACCCTGTGTAACACTATAGTCTTTCATCATTTGTTTCATCCACAAAAGCTGCGTACAGCTGCTACCTGCTGCTATATACTCTGCCTCAGCTGTAGATAGAGAAATAGAATTCTGTTTCTTGCTAAACCATGACACCAGGTTGTGTCCAACATAAAAACATCCACCCGAAGTGCTTTTTCGGTCATCGGAGCTTCCTGCCCAGTCAGCGTCACAATAACCCACCAGATTAGCATTAGAATCAAAAGAATACCAGATGCCATAATCAGTTGTGCCACTGACATATTTTAGAATTCGTTTAACCGACACTAGGTGTGACTCCTTCGGATTGGCTTGAAATCGAGCGCATAAACCCACGCTATAGCAAATATCTGGTCGGCTGGCAGTAAGATATAGTAGACTTCCAATCATGCTTCTATATAAACGTGGATCAACAGCAATACCCTTTTCATCTTTAGAGATTTTCTCGTGTGTCCCAAGGGGTGTTCTACGCGGGCGTGCATTCTCGAGATTGAATTTTTTCAATAAAGTCTTAGCATATTTGGCTTGAGAGATAAAAATACCATTCGTTGCTTGCTGAATTTGAAGTCCAAGAAAATACGTGAGTTCTCCAACCATACTCATCTCGAATTCACCGGTCATTTGAGCAACAAACTCATCCACCATCGCCTGTGACACCGAGCCAAACACTATGTCGTCAACATATATTTGAGCAAGTAAAAACGGACCTTTGGCACGCCGGACAAAAAGGGTTTTATCTACTCCCCCTCGCTCATATCCCTTGGTTAATAAATATTGTGTGAGTCGTTCATACCATGCACGGGGGGCTTGTTTGAGCCCATATAACGCCTTCTTCAACTTATACACATACTCGGGATGATGAGGGTCTTCAAAACCCTTTGGTTGAGCAACATAAACTTCTTCATTTAGAAACCCATTGAGGAACGCACTCTTCACATCCATTTGATATAATTTAAACCGCATAACACAAGCGATAGCCAACAAAAGTCGGATGGATTCAAGCCGAGCAACCGGAGCAAATGTTTCATCAAAGTCAATCCCTTCAATTTGAGAATACCCTTGAGCCACTAGCCGAGCTTTGTTGCGAGTAATATTTCCATGCTCATCGGTCTTGTTTTTGTAGATCCACTTAGTACCAATAACATTCACATCGGGAGGACACGGTACTAAGTCCCAAACTTGATTTCGGGAGAATTGGTTGAGTTCTTCTTGCATAGCACATATCCAGTACTCATCTAGCAATGCTTCTTTCACATTCTTTGGCTCGATCGTTGATGTAAAGCATGCCATTTGGATCATGTCACGATAATTCAATTTCGGCTTATCTCTAGTTCGTATACCATCATTCAGGCCACCAATAATCTCAACTGTAGGATGATTCTTCTGAACACGTGTAGATGGTTGTCTGTGGTGTGTGATATCAGCTTCTCCTTCATCAACAGTCTCTGTTTGATCTGGGACACCGCCTGAGACACCCTCTGTGACACCGGGTGGAACACTAGTGCCTTCATTATTTAAAATGTGTTCTGCATCATCTTTTGGATTATGAGTTGTGTCCAGAGAGTCGTCCACTTGAACATTTGCAGATTCGATGACAGTTCGAGTTCTTTTGTTGTAAACCCGATAGGCACGACTATTTGTAGCATAACCGAGAAAGATTGCCTCATCACTCTTGGGATCAAGTTTCCCCCTATGTTCCCTGTCATTCAACACAAAGTAGAGGCTGCCAAAAGGATGAAAATAATGAAGATTTGGAGTTTTACCTTTCCATATCTCATAGGGTGTCATAGAAGTTTTGCCGCGGAGATACACCCGATTAATGGTATAACAAGCTGTATTCATAGCTTCAGCCCAGAATTTTTGAGGAACATCTCTTTCATGTAGCATTACTCGAGTCATCTCTGCCAATGTACGATTTTTCCGTTCAACGACTCCGTTTTGTTGAGGAGTCTTTGGTGCCGAAAATTCATGAGCGATTCCGAAATGCTTACAGAAATCCGAGAACTCAGAGTTTTCAAACTCTTTTCCATGGTCACTGCGGATACGAATAATTTTCAAAATAACAGAGTCTTTCTCGCGTTGTAGTCGAGTACACATTGACTTGAAAACTTTGAACGTGTTGGACTTTTCTCTTAGAAACTCCACCCATGTATAGCGTGAAAAATCATCAACAGTAACGAATACGTAACGTTTTCCTCCAATACTTTCAACAGGCATCGGCCCCATTAGATCCATGTGAAGTAATTCAAGAACCCGGGTAGTTGTGGAACCCTGTGACACCGGGTGAGACACCTTCGTTTGCTTTCCGATTTGACATGGTCCGCATAATTTGTCTTCATCAAATTTTAATTCAGGAATTCCTCGAACAGCACCTTTCGAAATAGCTTCTCCAGTATTCTGAAATTAACATGTCCCAACTTTCTATGCCATAAAATAGTGTCTTCCATACTCGACCGAAGGCAGGTAGATGAGGAATAAATATGATAACAATTGTCCGATGATCTAACTCCTTCAATAACACAATCTTTGTTTGATCGGACACAACACATCTTTCTTTCGTAAATTGCACATTCAGATCTTGATCGCAGAGCTGGCTAATACTGATTAGGTTGGATTTCAAACCATTTACCAATAAGACATCACTCAATTTTGGTAGACCAGGGACATTCAACGTTCCCCTGCCAATGACATCTGCTGAGACACCATTGCCGAATGTAACTTTTCCCACAGATTCAGGTACAATATCCTTCAAATATCTCTCTTCACCTGTCATATGTCTAGAACAGCCGCTATCAAAATACCATGCATTGGTTCCGATCGCCTTTAGTGAGAGATGTGTAGCATTGCACTTTAAATTTGATTTCTTCACCCATTTCTGATAAGGGAATCTGTAGGAAGAAGCATTTCTTTTCTTCACCCATTTCTGATAAGGGAATCTGTAGGAAGAAGTATTTCTAACAGTACCAAGTCTGAGATCCGCAAGATAGTTGAAGCATGTAGAACGAATATGACCACGACGTTGGCAATAATGACATACATAAACATACTTGTTACCTTTACTGCTTGAGGCATGATAGAAGTTATAAGAATTTGATTTTCTGTCAGTTCTTGGCATTCCGTTTGCAACTTGCTTTCCTTTGTGATCAAAGCCCTTGTCTGACACCTGCTGTGACACTGGCTGTGACAATGAGCTTCCCTTTACGAACTTCATCACAAAGCGATTTTCCTTTACTGCAACAGTCTTTGAACCTGAACTTTCACCTTTGAATCCCAGTCCAAATCGATTTACGCTTGATTTGCCGACATTTAAAATATCATCGAGATTAGAAGAACCCGAATTCAGCATTTTGACATTCTTCTTCATGAGGCTTATCTCATTGGTTAGATCATTAGATTCATCCTGACTTGCTTTCAGCTTTGTCTCCAAATCATCAATAACATTTTGAAGATTGTTCTTCTCATCCTTCAAATTTCTAATTTGTGCGTGTAGAAGCTGATTTACTTGAACAAGCTCGGTCCATTTCTCATGCAGAAACTTATATTCTCCAATAAGATCTTCTTCTGTGACTGGTTCTTCATCTTCATCACTATTACTAGAAAATCCGTCTGTGACACCCTGTATAACACTGCCATTTTCTTCACATTCTATCCTTCCAGCAAGTGCTACATGATTGCTCTGGAATTCATCTTCGTTTTCAGACTCATCCTCACTCCAGGTTGCATTCAAAGAATTCTTCTTTTCTTCAAGGTGTTAGCACATTCTGCTTGTATGTGCCCGAATCCTTCACATTCTCTGCACTGAATACCTTTATTCTTTAAAGATTGATTAGACTCATTAGTTTCTTCTCTCTGCTTCTTGTTGCTTGAAGAACCATTTTTGAAGTGTGTGACACCCTGCTTGACACCGCGTGTATTCCTTCCGAATCGCTTCATAACTCTGCTGAAATTCTTCGAGAGCAGGGCTAGTGATTCCTCCAAGTCATCTTCATCGTGCTTGCTGTGATTTTGTACCTCTGATTTTAAAGCAACTCTCTTTGCCTTTTTATTTTCGGTCTCTCCTCCAATATTCATTTCGAAAGTTCTGAGAGATCCCATTAACTCCTCTAGCTTCATTTTTGACACATCTTTGGCTTCTTCTATGGCAGTGACTTTAGAGCAAATCTTTGTGGTAAAGATCGTAGTGTTTTTCGTACAAGCTTTTCTTCGGAAATCACCTCTCCGAGAGCAAAAGCCTCATTAGCTATGTCACATAATTTTGAGTTGAACTCCCCAATGGTCTCTTCTTCCTGCATTTTCAGATTCTCAAAACGAGTGGTTAGCATTTGCATTTTAGACAACTTTACCGTCGATGTCCCTTCATAGGTAGTTTGAAGAATTTCCCATGCTCTCTTTGCGGATTCACATGTTGAGATAAGTTTGAATTGCACGGGATCAACGCCATTGAAAATAGCATTAAGAGCTTTTGAATTATTATTTGCCAAGGCATCCTCATTTATCGTCCAATCTACTTCCGGCTTAAGAGAAATAATACCATCTTTATCAGTAAGTGTAGGCGGATTCCAACCTGTAAGAATAGATCTCCAAGCCTTCTCATCAATGGCTTTGATGAAAGCTCTCATCCTTGCCTTCCAATACGCATAATTACTCCCATCCAATAATGGCGGACGCATTGTAGAACCTCCTTCTTTCATAGAGTCCATCGCACACGAACTAAGATCTTGTCCCTCGGATCCCGCTTAAGAAACAGAAGCGATCCGCTTTGATACCAATTGAAAAATTAGATCAGTTCAGTGATGTCACACAAGGATCCTTGTGTGACACCGATTTTAAAGTCACGATGAACGATATAATAGTGCGGAAATAAATGACACAAGAGGTTGGTAACGCAGTTCGGCAACCAGCCTACGTCTGCGGGGCCATGCCCAGATATAAAAACTTTTCTTTGAGTTAACAAAGTTACAAGAAAAACTCGGACTTATACAAATAAAGACTCCCTCTTATCTTTGTCGCCGCCTCTAGCTAACTTCCCCAGCGAAACAGTTTTTGCGAGATCCCCTTGACTTTAGAACGACCTCTCCCGAGATCTAGATAACAACAAGCTCCCCTCGTTGTTGGTTTCTCCCGAAACCCGTGTTATGGCAAGATCCCCTCGCCCACGATCACGAACGACAAGCTCCCCTTGTCTAAGAAACAGAACTCCTCACGAGTTCAGATGCTGTCTCCTCCCGAGACAGAGCTTCAATGAAGAACACGGAAAGTTGCCTCCTGTGACACCTCCTGGAACACCAGATCGAAGTCTTCGGATGCAACACACAGCACACTCAATAAAACAATGAAATCCACAGATTAAGTCGAGTGTGCAACACAATCACAAACCCATACTGCAGAAACGTAGGGCGTGAAAGAAAACCGACGGCTCGGGAAAACGAAGAAAATCTTCTCTCGTGTAAAATCAATACTCCGTCGTCTGCTGAAGAACAATCACCGACGACTCACAGTAGGCGTGAATGAAAGGATCAACTATTGCAGAATACACGCAAACGTCGGTATAGAATAAAATCGCCCGGAAGAATAAAAAACTTTTCGCTCTCAATAATAATGGCTTCAGCAACCTTCTTCAGAAAAACGAAGGCTTTAAATAATATTGGTAACTTCCATATCTTTAATTCATTCAGTTACCAAATCGGATTTACCGCCGCATAGAATAAGGAAACACAATCTTAACAAATTCGGTTATGTGACACCTCATGTGACACTTTAGGAAAGTTTCCATAACAGCACAGATTTTCGCCCAAAAATTCAGGAAAGCATCCCATTAATCATGGGAAGTCAGAGCCCAGCAAATCATGTCAAATCTACAACAAATCGGCTTTCCAAATAAAACTTTTCCAAAAAAAACAAGTGCATATACCTTATTCAATATCTTTCCAAATAATGTTGTTTCCTTATTTTGCTCTTCCATAGAATCTTCATTAATGTTGACCAGACGTCATCCAATAAACAGAATCGGCTTTTGCTTGCTTACCAAGAATAAAATCATCGATTTTGGAAAAACATATTATCTCCTTAAATAAAAATATATTGTCAAAAAACATTGAATGCCAACACATGCAAGTCGTTGCATTAACAATCTCCCCCTTTGGCATTTTTTGGCAAATCAATATAATCAATAATTTCAATAACTCCCCCTGAATTTTCTCCCCCTGGATTGATGGCTTCAAAACATCATCAAATACTCCCCCCAAAATTACCAAAATACTCCCCCTTTTTGCCATAAAAAGACAAATATATATATAAGGGAATAACAACTACTATAACATCAGCATAATCACCAAATAATCACCATAAACACTAAATAATCACCATAGGGAGATAGCCAAAATCAAGAATATATAATATCCATATAAGCACCAGAATCTCCATATATAAGAGAGGGAAATAGGAGAGCTAACCGTGTATTCTTGCCGTCTTCATGTGTCATAATTTGGTCAAAAAAATCAAAAGATATTGAATTTCCAATTTTGAACAGTAAGGCGCTATTGTCTTGTTAACACTAATTCCATGAGAAGTCGGCATGAAGAATTGCATACTTATCCGTAAGTTGTTAAGCTGAAAAAATTATTTCCATGGGGCAAGAACCGTCTGACACCCCCAGTGACACCGATTAAAACTCTTGACTTTTCAATAATTTTGGTCGCCTTAACTTGTTCCTTCACATTAACAACTTTCTTTCTCTCGAAAATATCACCAGCAGCTTCCTTCGCAGACATTTTTCTAACACAGTCATCAAGTATCGAATAACAACTATCTTTGCATTTTCTATCATCGATTATCATTTGCTGATCAGTCAAAAATTACATCTCACCTTCAAGAAACTTGATAAAATAGGATGACAAGGCAGAATCAGAATCAAATTCAGAATCAGAATCAGAAGAATTAGAAACATTGTCGAGCTGGAACACCCTTTAAAACATTAACCTGATCACCTGCCAGAAGCTTGTAGCTATTCCTGATCTCCTCCATAAACAGCATAATGAATCTTTGAATAATAATTCAAATCTTTGCAAGTTGGGAAATAAACCCAATATAATAATGATGCTCCAAACTTCATTAAAATAGACTTCCAATATTTCATGAGAATAGTCAGAATTTTGCAAGTCGCATACGGTGTTGCTCCACATCATATCAGAATATCCAGAATGATTACTTTCAGCAGAGGATGAGCAATACCCAATAGATTGCCAAAAATAAAACAAACGCCTAATGCAAGTGGCGATTTTTTTTTTTTTTTTTTTTATTTTAAATAAATAAATGCAATAATCAGCTTACATAACACAAAGGCCTAGGGCAGACCTCAGCTCTTCAAATCTCACACCATCCAACGCTTGGTAAAATATCGGCAATTTGCTTTTCGGTCACCATATGCTCCAAATTAATAATTTTGTCCTCCACTAAAGATCGAATAAAATGATGTCGTATGTCAATATGTTTTGTCCGTGAATGCTGCACAGGATTTTTCGAAATATTGATAGCGCTCAAATTATCACAATAAAGGGTCATGACACCCTGTGTAACACTATAGTCTTTCATCATTTGTTTCATCCACAAAAGCTGCGTACAGCTGCTACCTGCTGCTATATACTCTGCCTCAGCTGTAGATAGAGAAATAGAATTCTGTTTCTTGCTAAACCATGACACCAGGTTGTGTCCAACATAAAAACATCCACCCGAAGTGCTTTTTCGGTCATCGGAGCTTCCTGCCCAGTCAGCGTCACAATAACCCACCAGATTAGCATTAGAATCAAAAGAATACCAGATGCCATAATCAGTTGTGCCACTGACATATTTTAGAATTCGTTTAACCGACACTAGGTGTGACTCCTTCGGATTGGCTTGAAATCGAGCGCATAAACCCACGCTATAGCAAATATCTGGTCGGCTGGCAGTAAGATATAGTAGACTTCCAATCATGCTTCTATATAAACGTGGATCAACAGCAATACCCTTTTCATCTTTAGAGATTTTCTCGTGTGTCCCAAGGGGTGTTCTACGCGGGCGTGCATTCTCGAGATTGAATTTTTTCAATAAAGTCTTAGCATATTTGGCTTGAGAGATAAAATACCATTCGTTGCTTGCTGAATTTGAAGTCCAAGAAAATACGTGAGTTCTCCAACCATACTCATCTCGAATTCACCGGTCATTTGAGCAACAAACTCATCCACCATCGCCTGTGACACCGAGCCAAACACTATGTCGTCAACATATATTTGAGCAAGTAAAACGGACCTTTGGCACGCCGGACAAAAAGGGTTTTATCTACTCCCCCTCGCTCATATCCCTTGGTTAATAAATATTGTGTGAGTCGTTCATACCATGCACGGGGGGCTTGTTTGAGCCCATATAACGCCTTCTTCAACTTATACACATACTCGGGATGATGAGGGTCTTCAAAACCCTTTGGTTGAGCAACATAAACTTCTTCATTTAGAAACCCATTGAGGAACGCACTCTTCACATCCATTGATATAATTTAAACCGCATAACACAAGCGATAGCCAACAAAGTCGGATGGATTCAAGCCGAGCAACCGGAGCAAATGTTTCATCAAAGTCAATCCCTTCAATTTGAGAATACCCTTGAGCCACTAGCCGAGCTTTGTTGCGAGTAATATTTCCATGCTCATCGGTCTTGTTTTTGTAGATCCACTTAGTACCAATAACATTCACATCGGGAGGACACGGTACTAAGTCCCAAACTTGATTTCGGGAGAATTGGTTGAGTTCTTCTTGCATAGCACATATCCAGTACTCATCTAGCAATGCTTCTTTCACATTCTTTGGCTCGATCGTTGATGTAAAGCATGCCATTTGGATCATGTCACGATAATTCAATTTCGGCTTATCTCTAGTTCGTATACCATCATTCAGGCCACCAATAATCTCAACTGTAGGATGATTCTTCTGAACACGTGTAGATGGTTGTCTGTGGTGTGTGATATCAGCTTCTCCTTCATCAACAGTCTCTGTTTGATCTGGGACACCGCCTGAGACACCCTCTGTGACACCGGGTGGAACACTAGTGCCTTCATTATTTAAAATGTGTTCTGCATCATCTTTTGGATTATGAGTTGTGTCCAGAGAGTCGTCCACTTGAACATTTGCAGATTCGATGACAGTTCGAGTTCTTTTGTTGTAAACCCGATAGGCACGACTATTTGTAGCATAACCGAGAAAGATTGCCTCATCACTCTTGGGATCAAGTTTCCCCCTATGTTCCCTGTCATTCAACACAAAGTAGAGGCTGCCAAAAGGATGAAAATAATGAAGATTTGGAGTTTTACCTTTCCATATCTCATAGGGTGTCATAGAAGTTTTGCCGCGGAGATACACCCGATTAATGGTATAACAAGCTGTATTCATAGCTTCAGCCCAGAATTTTTGAGGAACATCTCTTTCATGTAGCATTACTCGAGTCATCTCTGCCAATGTACGATTTTTCCGTTCAACGACTCCGTTTTGTTGAGGAGTCTTTGGTGCCGAAAATTCATGAGCGATTCCGAAATGCTTACAGAAATCCGAGAACTCAGAGTTTTCAAACTCTTTTCCATGGTCACTGCGGATACGAATAATTTTCAAAATAACAGAGTCTTTCTCGCGTTGTAGTCGAGTACACATTGACTTGAAAACTTTGAACGTGTTGGACTTTTCTCTTAGAAACTCCACCCATGTATAGCGTGAAAAATCATCAACAGTAACGAATACGTAACGTTTTCCTCCAATACTTTCAACAGGCATCGGCCCCATTAGATCCATGTGAAGTAATTCAAGAACCCGGGTAGTTGTGGAACCCTGTGACACCGGGTGAGACACCTTCGTTTGCTTTCCGATTTGACATGGTCCGCATAATTTGTCTTCATCAAATTTTAATTCAGGAATTCCTCGAACAGCACCTTTCGAAATAAGCTTCTCCAGTATTCTGAAATTAACATGTCCCAACTTTCTATGCCATAAAATAGTGTCTTCCATACTCGACCGAAGGCAGGTAGATGAGGAATAAATATGATAACAATTGTCCGATGATCTAACTCCTTCAATAACACAATCTTTGTTTTGATCGGACACAACACATCTTTCTTTCGTAAATTGCACATTCAGATCTTGATCGCAGAGCTGGCTAATACTGATTAGGTTGGATTTCAAACCATTTACCAATAAGACATCACTCAATTTTGGTAGACCAGGGACATTCAACGTTCCCCTGCCAATGACATCTGCTGAGACACCATTGCCGAATGTAACTTTTCCCACAGATTCAGGTACAATATCCTTCAAATATCTCTCTTCACCTGTCATATGTCTAGAACAGCCGCTATCAAAATACCATGCATTGGTTCCGATCGCCTTTAGTGAGAGATGTGTAGCATTGCACTTTAAATTTGATTTCTTCACCCATTTCTGATAAGGGAATCTGTAGGAAGAAGCATTTCTTTTCTTCACCCATTTCTGATAAGGGAATCTGTAGGAAGAAGTATTTCTAACAGTACCAAGTCTGAGATCCGCAAGATAGTTGAAGCATGTAGAACGAATATGACCACGACGTTGGCAATAATGACATACATAAACATACTTGTTACCTTTACTGCTTGAGGCATGATAGAAGTTATAAGAATTTGATTTTCTGTCAGTTCTTGGCATTCCGTTTGCAACTTGCTTTCCTTTGTGATCAAAGCCCTTGTCTGACACCTGCTGTGACACTGGCTGTGACAATGAGCTTCCCTTTACGAACTTCATCACAAAGCGATTTTCCTTTACTGCAACAGTCTTTGAACCTGAACTTTCACCTTTGAATCCCAGTCCAAATCGATTTACGCTTGATTTGCCGACATTTAAAATATCATCGAGATTAGAAGAACCCGAATTCAGCATTTTGACATTCTTCTTCATGAGGCTTATCTCATTGGTTAGATCATTAGATTCATCCTGACTTGCTTTCAGCTTTGTCTCCAAATCATCAATAACATTTTGAAGATTGTTCTTCTCATCCTTCAAATTTCTAATTTGTGCGTGTAGAAGCTGATTTACTTGAACAAGCTCGGTCCATTTCTCATGCAGAAACTTATATTCTCCAATAAGATCTTCTTCTGTGACTGGTTCTTCATCTTCATCACTATTACTAGAAAATCCGTCTGTGACACCCTGTATAACACTGCCATTTTCTTCACATTCTATCCTTCCAGCAAGTGCTACATGATTGCTCTGGAATTCATCTTCGTTTTCAGACTCATCCTCACTCCAGGTTGCATTCAAAGAATTCTTCTTTTTCTTCAAGGTGTTAGCACATTCTGCTTGTATGTGCCCGAATCCTTCACATTCTCTGCACTGAATACCTTTATTCTTTAAAGATTGATTAGACTCATTAGTTTCTTCTCTCTGCTTCTTGTTGCTTGAAGAACCATTTTTGAAGTGTGTGACACCCTGCTTGACACCGCGTGTATTCCTTCCGAATCGCTTCATAACTCTGCTGAAATTCTTCGAGAGCAGGGCTAGTGATTCCTCCAAGTCATCTTCATCGTGCTTGCTGTGATTTTGTACCTCTGATTTTAAAGCAACTCTCTTTGCCTTTTTATTTTCGGTCTCTCCTCCAATATTCATTTCGAAAGTTCTGAGAGATCCCATTAACTCCTCTAGCTTCATTTTTGACACATCTTTGGCTTCTTCTATGGCAGTGACTTTATAAGCAAATCTTTGTGGTAAAGATCGTAGTGTTTTTCGTACAAGCTTTTCTTCGGAAATCACCTCTCCGAGAGCAAAAGCCTCATTAGCTATGTCACATAATTTTGAGTTGAACTCCCCAATGGTCTCTTCTTCCTGCATTTTCAGATTCTCAAAACGAGTGGTTAGCATTTGCATTTTAGACAACTTTACCGTCGATGTCCCTTCATAGGTAGTTTGAAGAATTTCCCATGCTCTCTTTGCGGATTCACATGTTGAGATAAGTTTGAATTGCACGGGATCAACGCCATTGAAAATAGCATTAAGAGCTTTGAATTATTATTTGCCAAGGCATCCTCATTTATCGTCCAATCTACTTCCGGCTTAAGAGAAATAATACCATCTTTATCAGTAAGTGTAGGCGGATTCCAACCTGTAAGAATAGATCTCCAAGCCTTCTCATCAATGGCTTTGATGAAAGCTCTCATCCTTGCCTTCCAATACGCATAATTACTCCCATCCAATAATGGCGGACGCATTGTAGAACCTCCTTCTTTCATAGAGTCCATCGCACACGAACTAAGATCTTGTCCCTCGGATCCCGCTTAAGAAACAGAAGCGATCCGCTTTGATACCAATTGAAAAATTAAGATCAGTTCAGTGATGTCACACAAGGATCCTTGTGTGACACCGATTTTAAAGTCACGATGAACGATATAAATAGTGCGGAAATAAATGACACAAGAGGTTGGTAACGCAGTTCGGCAACCAGCCTACGTCTGCGGGGCCACGCCCAGATATAAAAACTTTTCTTTGAGTTAACAAAGTTACAAGAAAAACTCGGACTTATACAAATAAAGACTCCCTCTTATCTTTGTCGCCGCCTCTAGCTAACTTCCCCAACGAAACAGTTTTTGCGAGATCCCCTCGACTTTAGAACGACCTCTCCCGAGATCTAGATAACAACAAGCTCCCCTCGTTGTTGGTTCCTCCCGAAACCCGTGTTATGGCAAGATCCCCTCGCCCACGATCACGAACGACAAGCTCCCCTTGTCTAAGAAACAGAACTCCTCACGAGTTCAGATGCTGTCTCCTCCCGAGACAGAGCTTCAATGAAGAACACGGAAAGTTGCCTCCTGTGACACCTCCTGGAACACCAGATCGAAGTCTTCGGATGCAACACACAGCACACTCAATAAAACAATGAAATCCACAGATTAAGTCGAGTGTGCAACACAATCACAAACCCATACGCAGAAACGTAGGGCGTGAAAGAAAACCGACGGCTCGGGAAAACGAAGAAAATCTTCTCTCGTGTAAAATCAATACTCCGTCGTCTGCTGAAGAACAATCACCGACGACTCACAGTAGGCGTGAATGAAAGGATCAACTATTGCAGAATACACGCAAACGTCGGTATAGAATAAAATCGCCCGGAAGAATAAAAAACTTTTCGCTCTCAATAATAATGGCTTCAGCAACCTTCTTCAGAAAAACGAAGGCTTTAAATAATATTGGTAACTTCCATATCTTTAATTCATTCAGTTACCAAATCGGATTTACCGCCGCATAGAATAAGGAAACACAATCTTAACAAATTCGGTTATGTGACACCTCATGTGACACTTTAGGAAAGTTTCCATAACAGCACAGATTTTCGCCCAAAAATTCAGGAAAGCATCCCATTAATCATGGGAAGTCAGAGCCCAGCAAATCATGTCAAATCTACAACAAATCGGCTTTCCAAATAAAACTTTTCCAAAAAAAACAAGTGCATATACCTTATTCAATATCTTTCCAAATAATGTTGTTTCCTTATTTTGCTCTTCCATAGAATCTTCATTAATGTTGACCAGACGTCATCCAATAAACAGAATCGGCTTTTGCTTGCTTACCAAGAATAAAATCATCGATTTTGGAAAAACATATTATCTCCTTAAATAAAAATATATTGCCAAAAAACATTGAATGCCAACACATGCAAGTCGTTGCATTAACATATACAATTTTGTTCTCAATTAACATGCCTGCAGAGCAATTCAGGATCTCTGTTTGGAAGAAAGTTAAAGTTTTTGGTTCAAGATTATACTTCCTCAGCATTTGTTACATTCCACCATAAATTTTTTGGCATGAACTTGCAGGAAATTTTCAAAGCAATGTTGTTATGAGGAAATATTGTTCAAAGCTTTGCTTGTACAATGGGGATGAGATGAAATCAAGTGGGGGAAACAAACCTTTACGTGATAGTAAGTTAATGATTAATTGGCGAGTTGGGTTAGAAAGTATTATTATTGCATTGAAGCACTTTGATATTCTTCATAATCTACTAATTAAGATTTGTTAGTTTATGGATATTATTTTATGGAACCACATCTCTCCCCACTCAGTATTTATGTTTATCGACCTTTTTTAGGGTCTGAAGTAGAATCCTTACTTTAGTAGAGATCTCTTTTTATGGATAAGTATTGGTTTGGTTATAAAAACTACATTTACTCTGTAAAGGAAATGTTTTATTTTTGCAGACCTTGAAATATTGTCCACTCTTCGAAAACCGATGCCTCGTGTGGGAATTGCTGCATGTGAGGTTAAGGAAACCATTACAACAGCACCTTCCTCTACCGAGCCGAAATCCACTGATTTTGTGATGTTGGATTTATGCGAAGAAGATCAATCAATAAAAACATCTTTCAAGTTTGCATGTGAAATTCATTAGATTAGATTCTTCAGCCAATTCATCTTGTTTGCAAACCATGTAGGATGCTGGAACTGGAAATTCATTGGACAGCCTAATTCTTAGACTGCATATTGGCAGTTTCACATTTTGATGCTGTAGTCTCACACACCGAGCCACTTCAGAAACTGTTTCAGGCTTTAATTTATTTACTGTCTTTATAAATTATTTTAAACAGATCAATTCAGACAAGAAAGTTGACCGGGACCGAACAAGAAAAACGACTTCAATCAAACAATCAACCAGTGACTCTGCAGGCTATGAGAAGCCCAAATCTACAAGGTAAACAGATGAATTTCCGAGTTTTGGTCTTTGATTTTAATCACCGGTTAAGAAGTTATGATCGCATGCACCTGCCGTTACAATGGCTCTGATTTTATATTCTCATGTTGAACGACATTGATTGGACTTCATTGGATCACTTCTTGCTCCATGAAAAATGTTGAACACGTTCACTCCATCTTCTCTCCTCCTGCCTAGAAGCATTTTCTTAGTTTGTAGTCATAAAGAAAGGGCATGACTTGGGCTTGTCAAAGTGCAAAAATAGTGAACATAAATATGAATTCGTACACATTGTTTGATTGCTATGACTTGTAAAATTATAGGTCCTTTTCTTTTATACCAAGTGTTATTTGGATGTTTTGGTATACTCCCCATTGAACCTTGCAATGAATTTTAGGACAAGGTTATTGCTTTTAGGAATTGGAATCTCTTTTGCTTACAAAACAAACTTGGGGAGTCAAATATTTTTGTAAATTTGGAGTTCAACGTAATCATACGAATTTTGTAAAGAGTAATTTTAGATTTGTTATCTAATTTTATGCTGTGTCAATTCATTAATTAGTGTATTTAATGTTTTATTTTAATTATTTATTGTTTATGTTAATCAATACACAAATTAATGAGTGACACGTTAGAATGTAAGATTTAGAAGGTAGAATTATAAAGTAAACATAATATTAAAGTTTTATAAAATATGCATTGCCGTGTATATTTTTCTCAATCTCGGCAACTATTTACTTGTCCATCATTCTATATTTGTTGATAAAAATAAATAATTAAAATCACAAACTAGTTAATAAGAGCCGTATCGAGTAATTGACCAAATTATGCTTCCCATCATTGACCGTCGAATAAAATTTATGCCAAGATGGAAATGCTGCCGAACATATGTTTAGCTTGTGCTAAATTCCTAATAATACGATTAACTAGTGAATAAATGAAATGTCATATAATTAACTAAAAAAATTACTCTTTCAATTTATATTATTCAGATAAAATCAACTCAATAAATTCTATCTTGAAATAGAAACACTACGAAAATATACTTTCAAACATAATACTGTGAGGTTCAATTTATAATTTTATATTATAATCTTACTTTATAACGTGACATTTACGTATGACTTATTAATTAATATAATAATTAAATAAATTATAAATAATTAAATAAAATAAGATTAAAATGTACATAATTTAAAAGAAAATAAATAGCATTATTATTTAACCTCAGGAAAAAAAAGAGATTACGATGGTCAAATGTGGTCAATGGAGGGCGGCTAAGACTAAGAGCCTATTAATCCTGCGACGCCGGCTGGGCCATGTTCTCCGAGTTGCTGATCCGGCGCAATACCTCAACACTCTCCTGCTCGACCACCACTTACCGCTGACGCTTTAGCAAAGGGAATCGGATTTGGTCATTTGTTTCCCTCTGTTTCGCCGGCGTTCTTCTTCTGATACCTGAAAGCTTGGGTCTTCTCCTTCTCTATTCACTAATGTTAAACAGTCGAAGACTGAGAGCTTTCAACCGATGGATGAAGTCCGAAGATGTGCAATATAGCAATGCCCTTCAGTTTACAGATAGTATTGACGAAGGAATTTCCGTTAGAGCTTTGTGTGATTTGAAGGAAGGTGATGTAGTCGCTAGAATACCCAAGGCTGCGTGCCTCACCATTAAGACCTGCGGGGCATCTTCCATTATCGAAGAGGCGAATTTGGATGGTTATTTAGGGCTTTCAGCTGCGCTTATGTATGAGAAAAGCTTGGGCGATGACTCTCCTTGGGCTGGCTACCTCCAGGTCTTGCCTAATGAAGAGTCCTTGCCATTGCTCTGGACGTTGGACGAAGTTGACCAGCTTCTTTGTGGAACTGAGCTCCATAAGGTACGAGTTGCAAATGATAATAGCTTCCATACTTTTAATAAACAAACTTTGATGATGGGTGTTGTAGAATGATCATTGTCATTGTCACTGTCATTTGGATGAGTAGTTTAGGAGAACTTTAACTAGGAACATTGTCATTATGAGGATCAGAAACAGGACCATCATAAAGAATTGATGTTTGGTTTTTGTCTGAAGGAAATTTCCACCTACTATTATAGATTTCCTTCTTTTTTAGGCATGAGTTATAGCTAGAATAGGTGTTGTAGAAGGCTCTCTGTTGTTTGATTCAGGTCTCATTCCCAGATTTTAAAAGTCTCCTATAGTTTCTCCTCCTGATTGTGAAATTTTCTCTCCATTGTTCCAAACTTCTCTAGCTAGAGTAGAGGCATGCACCTGTTTTGGGACTGATCTCCAGTTTTAGACTTCTTCCTAGTTTTCATTTAGTATGAAACACAAGCTTCCTCCTACTAGGAATAACCTAAATCATTCATACAAGAACCACTTTAAATCGGATCTTTCCCGATAGCCTCTAGATGGAGTGAGGTATACGGTCATTTTTAATTTAAGTGCCACTTATGAATTCGTGAATGGAAGAATACTCATCTTCTTTTTCTCTGATATATATATTTTATCTTATTGCTGAATTACTTTTTTGATCGTTTTGTAAGGGTGTCTCTAGCTTTACCTTTCTGCTGATAATTTATAGACATGATGGCAGACAGTGAAAGAAGACATAATTTTTATGCATGAAGACTGGAAAGAGAGTATTCTGCCTCTTATGGATTCATCAGCTATGAAGCTTAATCCTAAATACTTTGGTGTTGAAGAATATTTCGGTGCAAAAAGCCTTATTGCTTCTCGCTCTTTTGAGATTGATGAATATCATGGATTTGGAATGGTTCCTTTGGCTGATCTGTAAGTTACCCCTATTTCCCACTGTGAATACATAGCTTTATATCGGATTTTTACTTTGCTGCAATGAAATCTTAGTCTTTATGTCAGATCTTGTTGGATATTACTGATCTTGTTTTCTGATCGACTGCATTTATTTTTACTTCTATTGATGAATTGCCTCACCAACTTGAGATTGATTGGATTGGATTGAATTACCGCACTAGGATCATTGAGATTGATTGGATTGGGATCCTAGGATAGAAGAAATTCGGATCTGAAAAATTTTGGGATTGTGATTTTCCTATCTATCTATTTGATCATCGAGTCATTTTAGGAGAATGCGCGATATCACTGGTCTAACTGTAGGTTGGTGATCAGACAATGGCATGTACTGCGAAATAGTAAAAGATTTCATTGTTAACTAATTAACTAATATACTTAGGAATGTACTATAATCAAAGAGCATCAAGGTTGAATCTAGTCTCTTCCTGATAACAAAGTAAGGATGTACCTTTGTCTGTCAATTTTGACAGTCAAACTAGAGAGGGAAGCTGTGAAAAGATCCAAACATTCCTCGATTCTAGATAATCTGCCTCGAGAGTGAGAATCATCTTGAGCGATGCGAGGAGGACTGAGTCAGAGCATCTGACATAAAATAAAAAACCTATGGTATTTTTCCTGCGGGTTTCAGTTCAAATTCGATAGCAACAATTAAATTTCGGCTCTCTTTTTTCCACCTTTGGGGAACTTCTTTTTCTCCTATTCATTTTTTTAATACAAAAATCTCTTTTTTTATCTGAAAAAGAAATAAATCACAACTTTCAACAACTTAAAACCTGTAGTTTGTCATAGAAGCCCTGTTCTAGCACTAGTTATTTTTTAACTTAGTTTGCAACCTGCAACAGCTTGGACCATGGATTGACAAATAACTGAGAAAGTTCAACATTCATCTACGTAAACTAGGGAAGAGAACAGAGTAGGTCTCTAGGTTGTGAAAAATACATTACGAGTTGGTAATTTCTTACTAATGTCTAAAGGAAAGAGCACTGAAAGTTGATACTCCAAACCTTGGTAAAATCTTGAAAGACAACAAAAACTTTAGTAGAGGATCTCATTACTAGTTCGGAAAGTTACACATCGCCCCAGTAGTGCGAAAATGAGATTGTAAAGGGAGTGTAATAAAGTTAGTAGGACAAATGTAAAAATCATAAATTTTTTAACTTTATTGTGCTATGCATATTATAAATATATTGCGTTAAACCCTTTTATTTGGAGATGATTTGTGGTTTTTCTTTCTTATTTATGACTTCAATGACACAGATTTAACCACAAGACAGGAGCCGAGGATGTCCACTTTACGTCGGTTTCTTCTCACGCTGAGTTTGATGATAGTTCCACCGACGACGACGAAATCCATCATAATACTGATGATGGCAAACCGGCGGGTCAAAATTTTTCTCCAGAGAAGAAGGAATCAGAAAACATTCTAGCTGGGAAAGGGAGTGATGTTGGCCTCAATTGTTCTACTTTGGAGGATAATCCTTCAGTGCTCCAGATGATAATGATAAAAGATGTCGAAATGGGATCCGAGGTTCGAATTATTACTTTTGTTCTCCTAATTTAGGCATGTTACTTTTTAAGTGCTTCTTTTTTTATAACACGTTAAGCAATATTGATTTACATCAAATCATTGCTCAATCAATTGTGCTGCCATGGTAATTCATTCAGCTGAGCTAGTAGAGTTTAATGTTGTGGGACGATCATTTTAGTCTAAGTTGTTACAGTTAGACTGTGTCTTTCGATTGTCAAAGAGAAAATAGATGATGAACAGATTTGCATTTTGTTAGTTTCCAATTTTTTCAATTTTAGGAATGTATTTAGAAGCTAATAAAATTGGTCGTGTTCTTTTTTACGATAGCGACTATCGATGAAATATAAAAAATCAACATTCAATTAACTTTATCTTTTTGTGCTTGTTTTTTAGATCTTCAATACATATGGATTGTTGGGTAATGCTGCATTGCTTCACAGATACGGATTTACAGAGCCAAACAACTCAAACGATATCATAAATATCGATTTAGAGTTGGTTCTTCAATGGAGTTCAGCTTTGTTCTCTAGCCGGCACAGTAGAGCACGACTATCGCTATGGAGGAGATTCGATTGCGCTGCCTGCCTCAGCCAGGATTCTGAATATTTCGAGATTTCTTACGATGGAGAACCCCAAATCGAGCTCCTGATCTTGTTGTACACAATTCTGCTGCCGGAAAATGAATACCGGAGTTTGGATATTGCAGCATCGAATTCCGGCGATTTCAGGACAAATCCAAGCATCATACTATGCAAAAAGGGAAGCATTAACCCGACGAAAGCTTCGAAAATGAGGAGAGAATTGCTGCTGACAAAGGATGTAAGGAAAGCTCTGATCTCGCTTGCAGATGCTCGAGAGCGTTTCTACGGTTTGAGTTCGTTAAAGGACGATATTGAATCTCAGGGTAAGTGTTATAAACTAGACAAAAAGAAGTACCACTCCTTAACGCTTCGTATTAGCGAGAGGACGATCCTTAATAAACTAAGAACTTATGCAAGTTCTTTGTGTCGATTTTCCACGAACGTCGGACGAACGTCAAAGAGGAAAAGACAAAAGTTGAGCTAGGCTGATAGTGTTCTCTCTTGCCTTGCTAGGATGATTTTTGTTCATGTCAAGTCTCATTTTTTTGCTTCTCCATTTGATCCACCTTTCGATTTGAGATTTCGACGTTATAGTTCTTGTCATATTTATGAATACGAAGAGAATAATTGCTTCATTGGGATTTATTAATTGTCCAATTAGCAGTGTATGTTTTTGAAGTGGAGGAAGGGGGAAGTCTAGGAATGAACATGGGTGGTTCAAAGTCATATCTTCATTCCTTCCTATTTTCTCCTCCTCACGATTTCAAGTATAATTGGGTTTGTCATATTTAGACTATGCTAGGGAGGCTCGAATAAGTGGCCAAACTTGATTTAAATCCAACCAAATATGTCATATTTTTTAACTTAGGCAATGTATATTGAATCAATTAATTATGCAATTTGATCTAAATACATTTATTTATTTTTTAAATAGTCAAATAAAGATATCTTTTTGATTATTTTAAAATATTTTTTAAATTAATATTAAGAAATTTATGGTTTAGTTTAAATATCGATCAATTTATATTGAATTAAGTATTTTAGTTTATCAATAAATCATTTAAATAAAAATTATAATAGTATTTTTAATTTAATGATACAAATAATTGACTAATACTTTTGAGAGAGAAATTAAAATTATGAAAATTTTAAAATAATAAATTAAATTGAACGCTAAAAGAAACTGCATATTTACTGTAAGAATAATGATACGTTTATTTTTTAATTTATTTTAAGAGAAATATTGATTGATATAATTAAAATAATAGATTATAAATAGTTTATTTTTTAATTTATTTTAAGAGAAATATTGATTGATATAATTAAAATAATAGATTATAAATAATTAATATAATTCTTAATATTTTAAGTTTAATCCTCTTTTTAGTTTCGCGGGAAAGAATCAGAAAAGTATTTAATCCAAACGAGAAACGGACAACGAAGGAAGAAATGTCGGTGGTTAATGGAGATTCAGCCAAGCCCTAGCTTCGTTCTTCCCGGCGATTTCACAATCCCCTCTCTTCCTCTCTCGCGCCATTCTTCTCCACCATCTACGTCGCCACTGGTTCATTTTCTCTCCTTCTCCTTCCTCTTGTTTTTCTCTCCTTTGTCAACGTCCGGGTTTCTTTTCTGTTTTTGTTTTATCTGTTCTCTTCTACTCATTCTTTAATTCTGTGACTTTTTATGCTTATTTCTTTCATTTTTTTTTTGTTTGCTGATTGCTTTTTTTTTTTTTTTTTGCGCTTGCATTTGTATGTGAATTTCGGGTTGCTTAAATTCTATGGAAGGGAAGCTACGTTGTTGATAATGGATTTCATCTTTATTAATTTTCAATTTCTATGAAAGTTCTTGATATTTTTCAACTGACACCTCTTAGGTCAATGCTTCGTGATAATTCTACCTATTACACCTGTTCACAATACTGCAAGGAACAGAGTTGGTAAAATCAGAGATAAGAGATATAGAGATGAGAGGCAATGAGTAGGCTGTCATTCAGACCTCGGCCGCTTGATATCCACAAGAAGCTTCCCATTGTTAAATCTCTTAAGGATTTGGAAGATGATGAGACTCTCACATCTACCCGTTACGCCCAGCTTCTTCGTGTTGCTTCTGAGGCTGATAATGAGGTACTTGAAGTTGACTAGCAAGCAGTTTAGCATCATATACCTTTTTTTAAGCTCATTCTGGTTGTTCTTCTTAATTATTAACATTCACTTAAACGTAAAAAAACATTCTGCGGGTTTAAGTTTTGACAAAGTTATACTATGAACCTATTTCAGCTTTGTAAATTTGTTTCTGTAGGCTTTTTTAAGTTTTATTAAAATTTTCCTTATTTTTGACTGATCTGTACTTCTCTTTCCTTAAGGTACACCTAGTAGTTGGCAAAAAATTGGCTTCTGAAATACCAACTCCTCAATTTGTTGACGTGGATACTTATGAAAGAGACTATTCTCGCACTTTTAGTCAGCCAACATCTTACTTACGAGGAAGAGGAGGTTTGTCAAGTTCTGTTCCGAATTTTCTTTTGAGACTGGTAATATAGTGGACACACTTTGTTCATTGCAGCGCGTGCTGAGATTGGAGAGTTTGTTGAGTATGATCTGGACAATGAGGATGAGGATTGGCTTCAAGACTTTAATAGAGAAAGGAAGATTCTTATGCCTGAAAAGTAATAATATATGTTCATCTTTGGGACTTCGTCTCATATTTATTTTAACTGTAGTTGAGTTTTTTGCATAGCAAAGAACTGAAAAGTATTAAATAAATCTTGTTTTAGTTATTTTATAAAAATGTGATAGGATAGTATATTAGAGGTTAATGAGAGTTATAGGAGTTATTAGAAGTTAGTAAAATAGGGGAGTATAAATAGGTTACGATAAGGATAGAGAGGTTATCAAAAGAGTAGTTGTGAAAAGTATAGGGAGAGGTTGGGTCTCTCGAATAACCCTAATTTGTAAGATTTGTTTTGTAGATTTGAATAAAGATTTGGGGGACGTATCAATTTGGTATCAGAGAATCAATCCTGAGGGATGCGAATGATGATAGATCCTGAGGGATGCGAATGATGTTGACTGAGAGTTGAAGCACAAAAGGAAACAATGGCCGATTGGCAGATGGAATTGACAGAGGTGAAGGAGGAGCTACAGAAGTTGGGAAGGTTTTCGGCAATGGAAAAAACATTGCTCATAATGCAGGAGCAATTAAAGAAACTGATGGAGCGATCGGACGAATCAAGAAAACAAGATTCAGAGAATCAACCAGAATTATCGGAGGAAAGAAATCCTAGAGAATTCGAAAATGACTTTACAGTGGCGATGAGGGATTATCTTCCAAGGAAATTGGAGCTTCCAATTTTTTTTGGAGACAACGTTGCAGGTTGGATATTCCGAGCAGAGCATCATTTTTCCATCAATCGTCTGTCTGAGGAGGAGAAAGTAGAAGCTGCGACGGTTTGTTTCGAAGGGCTGGCGCTATCCTGGTTTCAATGGGAAAATAAAGTTCGGCCGATTCGGACTTGGCCGGAGCTGAAACAGCTATTGACGGAGAGATTTCAGATGATGCAAGATGAAAGTAAAAAATGGGCAGAAGAAAAAACAGGACCTAAAATTCTTCTTGAAAAAAGATCGTCGCTGACAGCGACGGTAAGGAAGCCGACGACAGAGAAATGTAGGAAGATTCGAGATGGGGATTTCATGTTGGATGACAACTTCGCTGGAAGAATAGCTACGACGAGGAAAGAAACGATGGCGGAAAAAGAGGAGGCCGGTGAGGGAATGGTTGTATCACTAACAGCGACAATAAGGAGGGCGACGGCGGAGGAAAAAGAAGGGACGGTGCTTGGGAAGATCAGAGAAGTTGAAGGGAGTTTCGTCGGCAATTGCAGAAGGGAGAAGGGAAGTAGTTTGTTGTAGTTCCTGTACTACTCAAAATAACACAGTATACCAAACAATAATATCACAAAGTTCCAGGCAATAACAATAACATCTCAAAAGCAAAAGTCATATCCAAGATTCAGATGAACATTGTAGAAGAATTCTAGAGCTCCTACTCTCTCCTTTTCCTTTGATCTCCTCCCCCTTTCCTCCCGGTCCCCCCTGTCAACTATATTGCTCTCTCTCCTCTAACAGAATTACCGTGTAAACTACCCTCTTTACCCCTCCATTACAGCAACATTTATTTAAAATTAAACTATTAAATATCATCACATATCTTAGGTTTTGTTCACTTTCTTCCTCCTCGCATATGTGAGAGTGACCGGTGGTTTTATAACATTACTCGCCGCCCAAACAGCAACCTTGTCCTCAAGGTGAAAGTGAGGAAACTGTGTCTGAATCATATCCGCCGCCTCCCATGTAGCATCCTCGATTGGCATGTTTTCCCATCGGATAAGGACTTCCCTGGCCGCCGATGTATCTCCTGGAAATGGCCGCACGCCAATGACCTCGGTTGGTTCCACCGATAACTCCATATCCTCAGTCAACGTGGATGGTAATTCGGTGACTCTATCTGGTAAACCGATAGCTCGCTTCAATAACGACACGTGAAAAACATTATGAATATGGGCATGATCTGGTAATTGCAACTTGTAAGCAACTTGGCCTATCTTTGATAGTATCTGATAAGGTCCATAGAAGCGGGGTCCCAGTTTCTCATTTCTTTTCCGAGCCAAGGTACGCTGTCTATATGGTTGCAGCTTGACGTACACCCAATCACCTTCCACAAAAGTTACATCCCTACGTTTTCCATCAGCCACCTCTTTCATGCGGGCTTGTGCTCGAGATAAATGAGTTTGGAGCAAGTCCAGTATAGCATCTCTCTCTTGAAGCAAGTCCTCCACTGATTGAACAATTGTTTTGCCCACTCCCACACGGATTACCGGAGGTGGTTCTCGGCCATAAACTGCCTTGAAAGGAGAAAGATTGGTAGCTGTGTGAAACGATGTGTTGTACCAAAATTCTGCCCAAGGTAGCCACCGAATCCAGGCCCGCGGTTTGTCTGAAGTAAAACAGCGTAGATAGGTTTCCAAAGAACGGTTCACAACCTCCGTCTGTCCATCCGTCTGAGGATGGTATGCTGAGCTGTGCTTTAAAGTTGTTCCTTGTAATTTGAATAACTCCTTCCAAAACAAACTCAAAAAAATTTTATCTCGATCGCTGACAATTGAACGCGGAAAACCATGCAACCTGACTACCTCATTAATGAACACCACTGCAATAGAATGAGCTGTAAAGGGATGTTTCAAAGCAATGAAGTGGGCATATTTACTTAGACGGTCCACAACAACCAATATAGCAGTATACCCTTCAGAACGTGGAAGCCCCTCGATGAAATCCATGGAAATGTCTTCCCAAATGGCCGTGGGAATCGGAAGAGGTTGCAAGAGTCCTGCTGGTGCTAAAGCTTGATATTTATTCCTGTGACACACCTCACATTCAGCCACAAATTGTTTTACACGCCTGCTCATGCCTTTCCAACAAAACTCTGCGGCTAGGCGCTGATAAGTCTTAACGACCCCCGAATGACCTCCCATTGCTGAGCCGTGAAACTCGTGAAGCAATGCCGGAATTAAAGCTGAATTGGTTGTTAATACCAAACGATTTTTAAAGTAGAGGCGGTTATTATGCAACATATAGTCCTTCGGTCCTTCTTGGTGATGTTGAAGTTGATTGACAATACTGGATAGGAAAGGATCCTCCTGAATCTCCCTGTCAATTTCTTCCCAAGGCAAAATTGTAGTAAATGAGAGTGTTGCGAGTGTAGGTGTAGACGGCCGACGAGAGAGAGCATCGGCTGCCTTGTTCTCTAACCCCGGTTTGTACTGAATGTCAAAATCATAGCCCATGATTTTCGTTAGCCATTTCTGATGTTCGACATTAACCATGCGTTGCTCAAGTAAATATTTGAGGCTTCGTTGATCTGTGCGAACAATAAAGTGGCGGCCGAGCAAGTATGGTCTCCACTTAGTAATGGCCAACACTATAGCACGCAACTCCCTTTCATACACCGACTCACATTGTGCTCTTTGAGATAATTGTTGGCTGAAAAATGCAATCACCTTACCTCCTTGCATGAGAACGGCCCCGATTCCGTTACCCGATGCATCGGACTCTACCATAAATGGCTTGGAAAAATCGGGTAATGCTAATACTGGTACCGTTGTCATAGCTATTTTCAGTTGTTGGAATGCCGCATCTGCCTCCTTTGACCATATGAATGCATCCTTTTTTAATAAGGATGTCAGGGGAGCAGCCAATTTCCCATACCCTTGCACGAACCGACGGTAGTAACCAGTGAGTCCCAGAAATCCTCTTAATTCTTTCAAATTTTGTGGTGTAGGCCAACGAAGCATAACATCAATCTTGGCGGTATCCACGGCTACTCCCTTAGCGGAGATAATATGCCCCAAATATTCCAATTGAGGCCGAGCAAAGAAACATTTCGACGGGTTGGCATATAACTGATTCTCCTGTAATACAGTCAATACATCCTCCAGATGACGTAAATGTGTCTGTAAATCCTTACTATAAATCAATATATCATCAAAGAATACCAATACAAAACGCCGCAAAAAAGGTTTGAATATTTGATTCATTAACGCCTGGAAGGTGGAGGGGGCGTTGGTGAGCCCAAATGGCATGACTAGAAACTCGTAGTGGCCCTCATGTGTACTAAATGCCGTTTTTGGCACGTCTTCCGGGCACACTCGAATCTGGTGATACCCTGATCTCAGATCCAGCTTAGAAAACATAGTGGCTCCTGCTAACTCATCAAGAAGTTCGTCGACCCGAGGAATGGGAAATTTATTGGGAATGGGGACCTTATTTAGGGCCCGGTAATCTACACAAAAACGCCAGCTTCCATTCTTTTTCTTAACCAAAATCACGGGGCTAGAATAAGGACTGCAACTCGCTTGGATAATTCCGGCCGCTAACATTTCTCCCACCAACTTTTCTATCTCATCCTTTTGAACGTGTGGATACCTGTATGGTCTTATCGACACCGGAGGAACGCCTAGAGGCAGTTCGATATGGTGGTCCAAAACCCTTTGAGGAGGTAGTCCATGAGGCATAGCAAAAAGTGCTTGGAATGAGTCTAATAAGGTTGCAACTTCCGGCTGGGTTGAAGAAACAGCATCTATAACCCGATCCTGGAATTCCACTAATAATCCTGTGTCCCCTTGCTCAAACTGTTTCACCAAGGATGTAAGCGATATGAGAGATTTACCTAAACTTGGATCCCCCTGTAACACAACATATTTGCCATTGATCGAAAATTGCATTGTGAGAGCTCCCCACCGAACCCACATATCCTCCTGAGCTTTCAACCATTTAAATCCCAAAATTAGGTCAGCACTGCCCAAATTTAGAGGGAAAAAATCTTCGGTAATTTCACAGCCCGGAAAATTAATCTGTAAAGCCTTGCAAATACCTGAACCTCTGACCAACATTCCAGTACCTGTCTTCACCTCAAACGAGCTGGACTGCTCTACTGCAACGTCCAAATTTTTGATGACCCTGTGTGATACAAAATTGTGGGTTGCCCCACTGTCAATTAGAACTACCACCTCGTGCCCCTTCACTGTGCCCCGAATTTTGAAAGAATCAGGGGAGGAAAGGCCGACCATGGAATTTAGAGACAGTTGGGCTAATTCAACTCCTTCAGAACTGTCAACGGCCTTGAATGTGTCCTCATGCTCTGCCGCCGGTTCCTCTTCAAGCTCTTCCTCTTCGTAACAGATGAGCACTTGCAATTCCTTTGCCTTACAACGATGCCCGGGAAAATAGCGCTCGTCGCAGCGAAAACATAAACCCTTATCTCGTTTCGCCACCATTTCTGCTTCTGTCAGACGTCGAAGAGAACCCGTGGAGCGACTGTTATTGGCGATGGTGGAGGGCGACTTCGCTGACTGGCCAGCGTGCGGCATTGGCGTTGAAGAGGGTGGGCGAACTGGGCTCGCTGGAGAACTCCAGCCCGCGGTTTTAGTGACAGAAACTAAGCCCGAATTGCTTAGTCGGGTCGGCCCACTACTCCGCACACCCGACCCGTGCCCAGTTCTGCCCAGCAAGGTGAGCTTGTCCTCTGCCCTCTGCGCGGCCAGCATGATTTCATCCAATCCCGACGGCCGGCTCCCTAACAGCTCAGCTCGGATCTCATCCTTCAATCCATTCATGAACTGCGCTTCCAGTAAGTGGTCGGGAACATCCGAAAAATGTGAAGAAGCTCGCTCAAATCCTTGTCGGTAATCTCGCACAGTCCCTTCTTGTTTCATCTGTAAAAATCGTTCCGACAGAGTACCTTCCAACGATGATCGGAATCGGTCCAGGAAGCGGCCCCGGAAATCTGTCTAACCCCGAAATGGTCGGCGTTTTTCTTCCCACTGGAACCATGCCAGTGCTTCGCCATCCATATGCACCGCCACCCAGTGGAACTTCTCGGTCTCGGACAGGGATTGGAAAATGAAAAACCGCTCGGCGCGAAATAGCCAATCATCCGGGTCACCCCCGGCAAAGACGGGCATCTCCATCCTTCGGCCAAGGTAGTCATCCTTCCAACTTTCTCCTCCTCTTCCTTCTGTGGCACCTTGGCAACTAGACTGTCCCACATGCTCCTCTGTCGTCTTCGTTTTTCCTTTATCCCACTGCCATGGTCCGGCGGCGTGCACTGTATCAGCCAGCGACTTCAGATTGGCTATTACCATAGCCAAGTCTCGCTGCAATTCTGGCAGACAGGCTATGCTCTCCTTTACATTGCCTAATTCTTGCCTCCATTCCCCTTGTGCCATCTGATCATCTGTCAAACTGGATGTCCCCGGTGCTTGAGTATGCTTCTTACCAGCCATTGTCCCAGTCGTTTGCTCTGATACCAATGTTGTAGTTCCTGTACTACTCAAAATAACACAGTATACCAAACAATAATATCACAAAGTTCCAGGCAATAACAATAACATCTCAAAAGCAAAAGTCATATCCAAGATTCAGATGAACATTGTAGAAGAATTCTAGAGCTCCTACTCTCTCCTTTTCCTTTGATCTCCTCCCCCTTTCCTCCCGGTCCCCCCTGTCAACTATATTGCTCTCTCTCCTCTAACAGAATTACCGTGTAAACTACCCTCTTTACCCCTCCATTACAGCAACATTTATTTAAAATTAAACTATTAAATATCATCACATATCTTAGGTTTTGTTCACTTTCTTCCTCCTCGCATATGTGAGAGTGACCGGTGGTTTTATAACATAGTTCTGGAAACAGTAGAAGTGGGAGAGATTGTGTGGTGGATGAGCTTTTCGTCGGCAATTGCAGAAGGGAGAAGGGAAGTAGTTCTGGAAACAGTAGAAGTGGGAGAGATTGTGTGGTGGATGAGCTTTCTAGGGTTAATTTTTGGGACTCTGTTGATGGGCTTTCTATTTTTTGGGCCTTTATTGCTGGGTTTTCTAGTGGGAAAGCCATCTCTAAGAAGTTCTCAAAATTTGAAGATGTTTTGTTGATAAAGACACCTCACGTCAGAAGAACATCAAAGTTAGAATCATGTCTAGTCTCTATGAATGAAGCTACAGTTTCTCAGGAGTATGGAAAAAAGCTGCTGGAAAATTCAAATATGAAGGTTAAGATAGAAAATATGGACGAGGACAAGTCAATAGACAAAAAAGATGCCAAGAAAAGTAATTGTCGTGCATCAGGAAGTAAGGCAAGACAGAGGATCCATAAGTCTGTGATTAAATTTCTGGACAAAGAAGATAAAATTGTAAAATTTCTTTCTGCAAATTCACTTGCAAACCCAACTTCAGCAACATCCATCTCAATTTATTTGTTCATGGTGCAACCCGGGGCGGCAAATGATCCTTGGAAACCTCCTTGGATTGAAGAACAATTTTTATTTTTTTTCCACCTTGAGGACAAGGTGTGTTTTAGGGGGAAGTAATGATAGGATAGTATATTAGAGGTTAATGGGAGTTATAGGAGTTATTAGAAGTTAGTAAAATAGGGGAGTATAAATAGGTTACGATAAGGATGGAGAGGTTATCAAAAGAGTAGTTGTGAAAAGTATAGGGAGAGGTTGGGTCTCTCGAATAACCCTAATTTGTAATATTTGTTTTGTAGATTTGAATAAAGATTTGGGGGACGTATCAAAATGAAAGTTGGGGATTTCTTGAAATACTTATATTCTATTGTGACTCGACTAGTGAGACTTTTCATGCACTATGTGGAAAAATAACTCAGCTTCTTGGTCTACTTTGGCTCTATCATTGTTTTTGACCTTTACCATCCACCATCCAGTAGTACTTAATGTAATTAGTTATACACTTGAGAAGATTTGGAGAGCCGCTTATGAAAGTTGAGGGATGGAAATGCATAAATAGAAGTAGTGGTTCGTGTGACTTTTTTTTTGAAGTCGATGTTTCCATAAATATTTTTTATATGGTTTTTAATTTATTGCTGATAATAAAAATGAGAAAGAAAACTTAATAAAATGAAGAATCTAGGTTCATAATGTTTATTAAACACCACGTTAGAGATGAAATGGGAATTTATAGATCTCTAATTAAATATTTGTTGGGTGTATGAAATTGATGTTGCATTGTGTTTCTTTTTGTAATAACACGAGCTCTTATCTCGATGTTAGTATATATATAGTGATAGAGGTGTATTCTTTAGAGTTTTCAGCCATTTATTATTTCAGTTGGTGTAAATGGATGCTCCATCATTTTGTCATTATATACTCATTGGGTTACCCTCTTAATGTAGGTTTGAGAATCTTCTCTTCAAACTGGAGGTCCTAGATCATAAAGCTCGGGAAAGAGCTGGAGTTATAACACCAACACTTGGTTCACCAATTCCTATACTTCTTCAACTTGATGCTGCTACTGAGGTGGCAATAACTATCAAATCCATTGACTTTCCAAGTCAGTTATCATTATTTTTCTGGATAATAAAGTTATTTGATATTTGACATTTTTTATAGATGTGCTCTTATAGACTGAAGTGGATTCTCTTTATAAAATTTTTGTACTGAAGAAAGCTCTAAGCATATGTATAAAACCTTATCAGACTTCTTATTTATTTCCAATATACACTAGTATTACTGGACTAATGCCTGTTAATTCCATTGTTGATGGAAGTGTTAGGAGTAGCAGAAAAGAGCGCATTGACTGGCCAATAATATGAGCTGGAATATTGAGCTCAATATGCGCTGTTGAAATCCAATAACCATTGACTTTGGAATTTTAAATGCATGAACTATAGCAAAACGAGGGAAAGTTAAAATAATTAACAAAGAATTGTGATGCTAGAGGATATACTGAAAAAAATTTGATTTTTTTAAGAAAGTTACTATTTTTTTTTGTGAAACCTATGAATTTACTGATATAAACAAGAGTGGGACATCTAAAGTATGTACATAGATGAGATATTCATGTATAGATCTCATAGTTTCGCATCAATGTGAAAATCAAAATAGTTGCCAGTTTCTTGGCTAAAAGGGCTTTATATTCATGTGGTTTAATTGGTAATTTTCCTCTGGGTTGTATTTCTAGAGATCTGAGTCTTATTTATTTATTTTTTTGGTTCTAAGAGATATCAATTTAGGGACTAATCTTGTATAATTTTACTTTCTGTTGGCTTCTCTTTGTTGTTGTAATCTTATCTTTCTGCTTGACTATCCATTTCTATTGACTTGGGAATGGGGAGGGGAGATGAACGTATTAGGTAGATCAAATTTTAGGCTTTTTTCCTTTCCTTGTCCTAGATTCCTTCTCTGCATTGGGAAAATTTTGCTCATACTTTATTTGTGAAGTATTGCATATGTAGCAAATCAGACCTATATTTTTACTGTTCCCTTGTTCACTGCCTCTGTTAAATTCCAGATTTTTAGCATATCACGATCAGTTCTCAGTAATGCTTTATCGTGTTTTTTATTTTCTTGTTGGCAGGCTCTACAAACGCAGACCATCAAATATGCTACTGTTCAATCTGTTTTTGGTTATTGGAAGGAAAAGGTGAGTATCATATCTATTTTTATGTCAGTTTTCTGTTTTGCAAATCTAATTATGTTTCTTCCTAAGAAACAAATATCTTTGCTTTGGTTTTTGTGGCTTTGACAATGATAAAAAGACTACTTACAGAGCAGTTTTTTAAGGCAATAAATAAATAGTGATGCTTTTCAATTTATGTCAATACAAAATATTCATAGAACACACACACATGTATATATTATTGTTAATCCTTCCCTTCAGATTGGAAAGAATTATAACTGTAAAATGGGCTGTTACGTTATTTACCATCCTATTAAAAGATGATGCTTAAGATTAGTTCAGCTTAAAACTCTTCAATCATAATTTCATTCACTTCTATTTAAGGTGAAAGCTGAAATGTTTCTCCAATCTTCTATTTCTAATCTGCTCAGGTCAACCAGTTCTACAGTTGGTTTGGATCTAGTATCCATTTCCTCAATATGGATAGGATTTTGTGTACAATGTGTTTTTGCTAAGAAGTAAACCCTTTCTCCCTCTCACACCAAACTGACTTCAATGATTGTTCGTCTTCATTCTTATCGCATTTATTCGTTAGATGCAACAAGTGATTTAAGAATCTGGTCTTTGATGTCCATCTTTGTCAACTTTACCTTTCTTAGGTAATCATCGCATCTTTTGGCCTGTTTTTACCTTTGCAAGCTCACCTATCTTGTTTGCCTACCTGAGTGTGATAGCCGCCATGGTAGCAAGTTTTAGATTCGCTAGCAAAGTGAGTCTTGAAGCTGCTGCATATACTGTGCGCCAATTAGGCCTTGATATTTGGGATGTTTTTTGGTGATGTGTAGTACAACAGAGTTTAAAGTTTCAAAGGACATCTTGGGTTATTCAGTGGACCTTAGCATTTGGAACTTGGTTATAATTTTCTTATTTTTGAATAGTAACCAAAAAATTTTTGATAACAAAAATGTGTCAAACTTGCTGAGGGAGGACTTTTTTGTGCCAGACTTGTCGTGGAATAGACAGATTGATTGACTTGATAAAGTGCTAATCAATAGAAAAGTGCACACAATTAAATTAACTAAAACTTTAAAAAATTTAATGTGAACTAACATTTTGTTAGGTTGTATTTGAAAAAGGAAATTCATTTAACAATATTTAGCTTATACTTTGTTTTCATCTTTCTATTTTTTTAATATCCAGCGTGAACGGTGGCAGAAACCAGTGTTGCGGGGATTGCAGGTTTGTACTATTTCATGCTTGTGTCATATATTGTAACAGAGTTTTTTTCTCCTTTTGATAAGTTAAGAAGAGAAAAGGATTTTTTTTTTGAATTCCATGCTGTTAGGGTTTCTTCATCATAAGGTATGTCTGGCATGTATACTTTTCAACATCCTGTTAGCATTTGCATGATGTAATTAATGTGGGCATTTGTTATTTCTTCTCAAAATGCTTGTAATAAGCTTCAATGGGAAACAAGAGGTATGCTTTACTTCAAGACTTGCGAAAATTATTCCTCTATAAGGTGTGGCAAAAGAAGTATCATGTTTAATGTCATATTGTAGGGATTTTTATGTACTTGAAAAAAGTGGAGAAGAATTATGATGTGGGTCAAAAAGGAAAAAAAAGGAGAGATTGACTGTCTTAGACTTGACCTGTTAAAATAAGAAACGAGGGGTTGCAACTGGTTTAAAAGCCTACAAAATTTACTGATAAGTTTTATGTTAGGAAATAATTGTATGAACGATGGGGGAGATAAGAGTCTAAGATATTCTTTAATAAATAAATTGAGTTCCAACCACTACAACAAATAATAGGAAGCAAAACGGTGAGCAAGAAAGAAACTGTAGCACCAAAGCCAATAAGTTTTTCTACTGCAGTTTCTTACTTTCAAGCCATGGTAGGTTTTTCGAAATCTTATGTTCAAACCATCAGTCGGAAGATTAAAATATTCTTGTTTTCACTTTAGAGATCTTTTTGATATGAATGACTTGTGTTTCTGGTTTGCAGCCGCCTCCTCCTGTCAATGATACGAATCCATACAATGTTTTTAGGCCAAGAGAAAAAGCCCACAGACTCCACACAAGAAGGGTAGATTTCAAACATATTCATACGAGATAGTTATTCCAAAGAAAACACTTCATCTATGTAATTTGTATTTGTAAAAATGCTTGGTTTTCGATTTTTTTATAGATGCAGCGGAGAGAAAATAATGTGCAGTCATTTGAAAAGCTTCGGCAGGTTAACTCTTGGACTGACTTAAATACTGATTCTGATGCTTAATCCCATTGTACAATTAGTGCGATCAGAATACTAGTGCTCATAGTTCTTTATACATTGACTTTTGTGTTTTTTTTTCCTTGTTTTCTCTGTTATAAATTTGAGAATCGAGTTATATCTGCATTTATTTAACTTAGTTCTAAGCATAATTCTGTATTTTAATGCTATTATCCTTCAGGAGAGGTTCGCTTTTATTTAGAAAGAGTATGCCGGCCAGTGACTTTTATTGTGTGCTTCTATGTAAAGCTCGTCTCATTGATGAATGGATCATCGTACTACTTAGACCGCTAGGAAACTAGCTTTATTGTCTCCAATTGAGTTTTTTAGTATCAGCTGTCTTGATTGTTTAGATTTAGGTAATTCAAGTTCTTGTGGAACTAAACCCATTTTTTTGTTATTCTTTATTTGAAATCAGATAATCGGTTCCTGGTATTCCCATAATTCAATTGCCCTCTAATTTTCAAACTTAATTTGATTTGGCTGCTCTTAGGTTAGGCGCAACCTTGATCAAGCAAAGACCTTGCTGGAAACGTTGATTAAGGTTTTCTCTCATTAGACTTTATTATTTGCAGCCTTACCTTACTATTTGTTTTTCTTACTGGTGTGGAGAATTTGATATTACCCAGAGAGAGGAGAAAAAGAGAGATGCCATGGAGAGTGAAGTTAGCCTTCAGCGGATTCAACTCAAGTACAAGGTATGCATGTGATACATATACCCAGTATCATCCATAATTACTCAGCCATCTTCTTAAATTGCATCTTTCTTGTTTGTCATCTGTCGTAGTCAATGATGATACTGAAAATCATATGTAGCGCTGTATAAAGCTGCCCTTATAAAATTTGATTTCTCCAAAAAGAAATGTGATGTTCTACCTTTTAGTATTTATGTGATCTGGTGTGGAGCATGAAAAAGTGGAATCAGCATAATTTTGGATCGATTTTATTTAGAATAGCTGTTCAATCAAGGATGTGTTGGAAGCTATATATTGTGCAGAAGTTGATAAAGCTAGCTTTCCACCATTTACAATGGCTTTAGATTGTTGGATATGACGTGAGCTGATGTAGAGATACGTTGGAAATTTGAGTATTGGCGTTTTGAAAAATAAAACTAGTTTATTTCAGGTGATTGGTCTAACACCCTTTTTTACAATGGTAGATGTGCGGGCTGAAATCCTATTTTGTGGCATGCTCCTGTTATATGTGCTCATTTACAGCATTTAACAGCAGTTTTCCTTGTATTAAGTTTTGTTTAGAATTAAATATTAGATCAATGAAGGAATTCATTGCATGTTAGGATGAAACTGAGCTCCTGGAAGATAGCTTGGCGCTACCTGGCTTTCTACCTCTCTCCTGCAAACTTGGGTTGAGTGAGGATGAATATCTAGACTCGGATGATATTGCAATTCGTCCTGTCCGAACACGGTCAGGAATGCAGAATCTACCCTTCATAAAGTCCAACTTGGGCATGGGTCCGGCTGAAAGCATCAAGCAAGAGTCTAGACAGCGACAGATGCCTCATGGATGGCTTCATAAAGTGGTATAGTGTAACCGCTCTATAAGATGATTTCCCTCTTTAAATCTTACTTCAAAATTAAGATTCTAGAAGTTTAAATGGGTATACTTATTATAAATGGATAAAATTGGATTCAATCCAGGACCCGCATGAGCCAGTTTTGCTGTTTACAAGACCTTTAATTCCAGAGAAACTGGCGGCAGCCGGCATTGTTCCGCCGTTAGACACTCCTGCAAGATATGGTGGATCAATGAGGGGAAGAATTGGCCGTGGTGGCCGGATAATATTTGATAGATGGAATTCTGTGTTGCAGACGCCAATCGACTGGTAATTCTTTTTATGTATCACCAAAACTCCAACGTCTAGCTCAATTGATTTGGTTGAAAAGCATTGAAACATGGTTTAGCCAACAGAAAAAAAAAAATCGAAACTTGTTGCAATTTGTAGTACTTTGGTAAATGAGAAAGGTAGATTTACTTTTTAGTTTAAACTATTGCAATTAATATTTTATTTGCAGGTCTGTGCAATTTAGCAGGTGATGTTTGAGATTATTTACAAATTAGAGTTTAATTTTTTTTAAATACAAATTGAACCTCTACTTTTCTACTATCAACAATTTTAAATTTACCCTCAATTTATCAGTTAAATTTGAAACGTGTATATCACATTTACCTCTTAATAAGGTGTTTTTAATTCGATTTATAACATTTTTGACGATTTTTAGTTCAATTTTG
Source organism: Begonia masoniana (assembly GCA_022432975.1). Classification (NCBI taxonomy): domain Eukaryota; kingdom Viridiplantae; phylum Streptophyta; class Magnoliopsida; order Cucurbitales; family Begoniaceae; genus Begonia; species Begonia masoniana. Next base: position 9,135,220 of record CM039515.1, read on the forward strand.
ACTTGCTTGGCTTAGCTTGACCAGGGGTGGGGCAAGACCGGACCGAGTCCCGAAAACTGGTCCGGATCGTAGGTTTTGGTCTCAGTTTCACTATTCTCGGTCCGGGACCGGTCCTCCTATTAGATCTCATGTGGAATTCGGTCCGGTTTACGGTCCAGTCTATGGTCCAAATGAGAAAATCTCGAAAAACCGGGCCCGGTCCGAGATTGAAATTAAAACTTAAAAGTACTAAATTAGGGCTTCCATTCCACAGAGCACATACCACAGTTCCTTCTTCCACTTCAGGTTTCAGAATCAGTTCCACGCTTCGGTTGCCTGCTCAGTGCTCCCTGCTAGCTCGCCCTCAGCATTCATCCCCTCGTTGCTGGCCTGCTCACTCGCCCTCAGCCCCTCGCTGCTCACACTATGTGTACTAATTTATTAGCTAAATTTGTTTGTTATTTCAATACTGTTGGTTGATACTTCTAGATCTAGGTAGCTAATTAGTTAGAGAGTAATTTCATTTTCATAACAATTGGGAAATTTCTTCGGTAGTGTGGGATTGGTTGGAAATGGCAGTTTAGGCAGTTCAGGGAGATGAACAGAGAAGATCGGGAAGCTTTGGAAATTCAGGATTGAATAAGTTTGGAAGACGAGGCAGGGGAGGTAGTTCAGGCTTTGGGAGGTGTTGTTGGTAGTTTGCTCGCCCTCAGCCCCTTGCTGTTTATTGTTTTAAATTTAATGTTAAAAAAAAAAAGTGCCGGTGGGAGGGTCCTGGTCCATCCCAAAATCGATTTTGGAATTCGAGAAAAAATTCTCAAAAATTTAGTTCGGTTTCTCGAAACCGGACCGCGCCCACCCTTAAACTTGACCATCTCGATTGCGATCTCAGTCCTACCTTCCTCTCTCTAACATTTTTTTTCTTCTATTTTTAAGTTTATATTAAATTTTTATTATCATAATATCTACTTATTATACATAATTAACTTTTTATTTATTTGAGAATTTTCATTTTTTATATATTACAAATATTTAAATTATAAGTGTATATATGTAATTTTACATAATTTAATGTTTTGAAAATAATTAAATGCCATAATTTACCAAACACTTGATTATATAAAATTACTTTGAACCATCAATTTACCAAAAGCTTAATTATATATTATTTTAATTATTTATAATTTATCATAATTATTTTAGCAACGAATAAATCATATATCATATATAACAGTGTAAAATTAAAAAATAGTCCCAACAAATCAAAGGATGTAGTTGAGATTAGCCAAATGAAGTTTATTTCCACGAATGCACCAAAATAAAAGTAATCATAAACAATCATAAACATTGGTTGGTTAATCAACACCAACATTCAAATGTGTGCTGTTTGATTATGATATCATGACTCGTCCTTGTTAATGAGTGGCTCAGAATCCCGAGTTGCATTAACTCCAGCCGTCCCCGAAACTGCTTGTCGCTCTATGTATGTTGCCCATGTTACCATATAAAGACCAGCAATGATCAAACCCCCTCCAAATACACTGTTTCATCATGTTTAACCAATCATCAGCTTCCCATTCACACGAATCTGCCTTTTTTTATTCGAGTACGACTCGATTTGTAACATCTCAGTCCCCACGAGTAGTGCAACATTGTCCGTTTTATGTCAAAGTCAGCACGACAATGTATTTTACCTCCAAAAGATCTTTTATTAGTCAGAGATAAAATACTACTTATAATAGTACATCCAGAGACTACAACAAATCTCTCACAGGAATAAGTCATCACATATTTACTTAAATTTTACTTTCTCAATAGCCGACATGATGGGTCATTTGAGAAACTCGTCAAAGTATTCGACCACTTGGTCGCTCGAGAATGCAAATTAAGGCGTGGCCTTAAATTTACTTTCATTCTGACGACAACAGAATCACATTACTTTGAGTGATCAGATCTTGGGTAAAAAAGAGTATCAAAGCAAGGAATATTTCTGGGAGGGGATGAAATGGTTACCTTCCTAAGTAAACCGGGCTTCCGAGGAAGATTCTGGATAGGAAAGCGGAAGCGGCAGGTTGAAGTGGATTGTAGAGAGCCACTAATGCAGGCCCCAAGATTTTGTTACCCCAGGTTATGAGTCCATAGTTTAAGGCAGATGCCACAATACCCTGAAGAGATGAAAAGAGTCGTATTGGCTGACTACAAAATCACTTTCAAGAAACTTCCACCTTAAGAGCGTCATGACATGACCAAAATATTAACCCCCAGAAAACAGCAATAACGTGTTCAACAAAATGATCTACAACACTCATCTGTATCATCAACAGCGATGGTGTCGACAATGTCGCCAAATTATAGCCGGCAATGTCACTCTTTGAGAAATTTTGATTTTTAAAAATGGAACAAGTCCCCAAACAATCTTTAACAAGGCAATTAAGTCTAACTCGACCTGACTCAAAGATTGATGACGTGAAGAAAAACATCCATCTCAAGCCCAAACAAGGGAAGGATGGAGGAAATTAATTCATAGGGATGTAATAACTCAACCTCAAGGATTTGAATTCTAGTGATTCTAGGACTTAAAAATGTATGGTCCCTTGATTTTGTGATTAATCTCCCGTGTGAAAAAATTCTTAATATCACACAATTTGCTTGGTATTTTTTTCAGAAATAAAAAAATTATAGAGTAAGAAGAAATTACAAAAGCAATATCACAATTGCTTGGCATGACCAATGGAGATCACTAGTGTTTTTTTTTTTTTGCCCAGAGGGTTCGAGCAAAGGCGATCCCCTCTCTACAAAGAGATTATGAAGTTAATTCTGCCATGTTGTCAGCTGAGATCTCAGTAGGTGAGGCTATATTGGTTTCCCATTTTGGATACCCTATCTTATGCTATAGTTCTCATGAGGCACATACTATTATAGTATTATGCTAGAAAGAGAGAAAACCGACACTCAAATTAACTTCTAGAAAAATGTTACGACAGAGAAATTTATTCGTACACATAAAACTTACAGCATAGAGAACGGCAAGAACTTCCGATTGTGCCAAACTCCAGTCAGTTGACTCATTGGCCATAATTAATGATGTTATCACCATCAGTACTGCACCGAAGAAGTATGAATATGCAGTCACTGATAAGTTGGCAGGATACCTTTTCAAAATTGGTGCCTGAAAAAGTTTTTAGAATACTAAGTCCCAGATACAACAATCAGATGAGGCAATAATGCATTTTTAAATAGTTAATCTACCGAAACTAATGCACTCAACCTAAGTTCTAGTAAAGCAAATCAACAATTAAATATGCAAATCTAAGCATAAGAATGCAGAACTACCAGGTTCAGCTACGATAACATGAACATGCAAAAAAATCTTAATAAAAGATGTTGAAGTTTTCTGAGTTTTGCAATCAGACTAATATAGAAGTTTCAAACGTGTCATTTACGCGGCGGATAACAGGACTGAAAGAAGAACTTTTTCATAAGGGGATGGAAAAATATTACTCTTCACAACTATCTTCAAATCAGAAAGGATAAAAGGACGTAGGAATCAAATATATACACGGGAAATTATCAGTCACGATACATGAAAGTATTACTGGCCTCGTACAACCTTGAACTATGTTTTCAAATATAGAGAGTGAAAACTTAAGAGAAGGAAAACTGAAACTGTTCAGATTCTAGACTACCCATAATACACTAAATTCCACCTTCCATAATTTAATAGTTAATTAGGAATTGAAGTATAAAGATAGGAAAATTACAATAAAAGGCAATCTAAAAATTCTAACGCATTGGCCTATCCTATTGTTAACATTACTCCAAAAGATGTAGTATAGAACCTGAATGGCCAAAAAAGCAGCCATGCACATGCAGTTCCCTATTAAGCACAGCACGCCAAGGTGAAAATGATCTAGCCCAAATGCCATAAAACTGGACACCAACCATTCAGGTGGTTCTAGCTGACCCCTCGCAGTTGTTTCACTTTGGAAGGCTACGTCTATCCCCGGATTTCCTATTAAAGCCGGCCCACGAAATAAAACCATCAATATAGCTCCAGACACACAGATGAGCGTCCCCCAAATTTTGGACTGGCCTTCCAACTTGAGAAAGTTCACTCTTTCTGTTCTGCATAAAAGAGTAATCATATAACACAGAACAAGAACATCCATGCAATCTGGACTTAAGATTTATGGAAGAAAAGGATGGAAAAGAATAATCCAGCTGACCCCATTACAGCAGCAAAGAGAAATGTGAAAACTGGAATGGAGGGCTGTATAGCAGCAGCATAAGTTGGACTTGTATAGCCAAGACCAATGAGAAACAAAAGCTGGTTGCCAAATATTCTAAAAAAACAGATAGAATTGTCTGTAAAACTGTCCCAAAGAAAAGTCAAAATAACTAGTGAGATCACGAAAAACATGGTTAAAGGATCTAAAGTTACCCAGTTAAACCAAGAAAGAAGAATGATAAGAGGAGGTCTCTCGTCATCGGCAGGCGAGCTCGTCTACAAAAACGGAAAGAAAAGACCTCGATTATGAACTGGTATAGGGATTCCAGCGAGCTGGATTACATGAATAAATGGTTAAATTTTAAAATAAGGTTTTAATCATCACAGATTGTGATAAAATCATCGATCTAAAGCAATCCTAAATATTAAGATTGATAATGCAAAGCAAAAGCACGGTTAGAAGCTCTTTCAGAGACTTGAATCATACATTTTGGGGCGATTCAAGATGAAAAATTTATAAACGTTGAAGCAAACAGCTAATAATAATAATAAAAACAAGATTTACAGAGGATCTAGATAGTCAAATACAGAATTCAGGAGAACTGCTGCAACATACACAAAAAAAAAAATACATAAAGCAGAGGCCAAATTAAGATTCGGCAAATCTCAAAGCATGAAAGAAAGGGAAATGGAGGAGGGAGGATCAAGCATACTTCTCACGAACATAGGCGACGGGGGCGAGGATGGAGAGGGCGAGAAGGTCACGAAAGAGGCAGAAAACAAGCTGGTTAATACCGACATTGAGAGCAACTTTGGTGATAACGTGGTATCCTCCATTGATTAGCTGAACTAAAGCCATGGCTGCGTGAGCTCTTTGAACCTCCCCTCCCCAGACTGTCAAACCACCACCACTGCCACCTACCGCCGTCGATGCTTGCGCCATTATTACTCTCTTGCTTCCCCTATCATCCCCAATCCACGGCAAAAACTTATAATGCAAGAACTGTTTATTGCTCAGAGACGACAATATTGTCAAATAGAATAATATATTGCCACTAACTCTTAATTTTAAAATAAGACGTCCACGTCAAAAATCAGGATCTCTCTGCTCTACAATGGCGTCTTCTTCGTTCATCTCTCTTCTCGAATTTCTTTGGAAATCAAAATGCAATCAACTATTTTCTCCATTACCTTAGGTCCTTAGCCTCGCCAAAATCTCACTTCTATATTTTCTATCCTGAAACTAGAAAACCCGCGTCGGTTACAGTCCGTTCTTGTTTCTGCAAAATCTTTAAAGAAAACACAAAAATCTCACCTATTCACCAAAAAAATTCTCAAAAAGAACATACGTGTGAATAATCTAAAGTGTTGACTTGCAAATCACAAATCGAAGATAAATTAGAGGAAGATTTCAAATGGATAAAAGGTCCACTTAAAATGCAGTTCTTGTCATCGATTCCATCTGCAACTTTTTACACTCAATTCAACCTTCATATTCCCGGGTCGAGGCTTTTCTCGGAGGAACTCTATGTCTTCGCAATTCGCGATTTCTTTCATCAAGACCTCCCACCAAACAATTCCTTGTCTAACGTACCGTAAATCTTAAGACTCGAAGCCGGTGAGCAGAAGAAATCAAACTGTCAATCGTTTGGTTGTTGAGCCTATTAACGAGATGGGGACCACAGGAGGCCTGGGCAAACCGAAGTGAATAGGGGGGACCCGAACCGAACCGATCGAGTTTCTTCCGTTTCATCTTCTCTCCACTTTCCTCCCTCTTTCTAACTTCCATACTGTCAGCAATCCGGTGAGAACTCAAGTCGGAAATTATTACGAATTCCCGCTAAACGGTTTTGGCCGAACAGAAAAAGTAGCTCGGCAAATTGAAGTTCTGGGTCTTGAAAATGGCTTGCGAGTATGATAGGAGCGGCCGAACAGAAAAAGTAGCTCGGCAAATTGAAGTTCTGGGTCTTGAAAATGGCTTGCGAGTATGATAGGAGCGAATTGAGGGGTTGCAGAAACCAAGTGAGGAGGAGGAAGAAGAAGCGAAAGCAGCTTCTCCGACTGTTATCCACATTATTATCTAACAATATCTAGCCATCGTGTTGTGGAACCCAGGGTTCCCAACTCATACTCTCATTAAATTACTTGAGAAATTAAACATTTTTTTTTATATATATTGAACTAATAAACATATAAATAACTCTTAAAATAATGTTTTTTTAAAAGGAAGATTAAAAAACTTGTTCTAAAGAACATTTGAAATTTCCGTTTATTTCAAAAACTATCATTAAAAAAAAAAAAAAAACAACGCTGGTCAACCTGCGTTGTTATATGGTTCGGTAGATGACACTTACTTTCATGACTTTCATGAATTTTGTTAGCGTCACGGTTGACGTAACCGTAGGTTCGATCATCTCTTATTTGACATAGATTTTTATCGTTATAGTTGATTACATTTCATTTCATGCATAATTATTCACAAACTTGAACTTTATAACGTGATAAAAGACTATACTAGAATAAGGTTACAAAAAGAAAATACAATAGTAATTTTAGTATTTCAGAGCAAGAATTCCTAAGTTGTGGGATAGATAACCACAAGATCTGCTCTTCTTCTTCAAAAAAAAAAAAAAATGTCTCGTTAAAACCTTGTTTGAAAAAAACCACGTGGGATAAAAACTCAAACAAGAAAAAAGAGTACATGATCTTGAGCCAATGGCTTCCCACGTAATTTAAATCTAACGAAGAGCTTGAAGAAGAAGATTGATATCAAACGTCTAGTTGTCGTTGTTAACGTTGGTTGCTTCAACGGGTACATACGAATTTTGCTGTAGAATAAGGCTTTCATCTTCCAACCGAACATTAAAATCTATTACACGATTCTCAATCTTCTCGGCACCTTTATTATAAGTTTTGCAAACAACCACGTCTCGGAACTACATTTCATAATAAAAAGCAAACAATTAAATCGAATAAAAGCAAAAATAAAATAATTTATAATTTGAAAAGTGGCTAACCTTGTAGGGGTCTCCGGCCATCTCATATTCATGCATTATCCAATCGGTGCTCTCTTTCTTTGAATTCGTTCCTCCGAAATATTTATGCACATGTTTTTTCCCGATTTGACACCCATCGCTATTCCTAAGAACAACTTTCTCCACGCTCGTCGTCTTCCAAAATCCTTCACCGGCTACTCGATTGACGACCTTTCCCTTGTCATATTTATGCCCCCTCGTCGTGAAGAAATATCCCTCGTCATTTCCTTCTAGATAGTTAGCTGTGAAACAAATAGGAGATTAAAATTGTGCATGCATGTTTGATATAAATAAAGAGAAGGGTTAATAGTACCTAATAACATTTCCGGATGACAGCCTTACACATCAAGCTCCATAAATAAATTATTTTGCTGAAGAGATCCTTCTAGTCTTTTTCTTAAATAAAAGTCAATGAGTTCTTCATCTGTGGGTAGAAACTTGAAACCAAAAGGTAATCAACGATTCATGGCAGCAAGGTCGACTTTCAACCCTAATAATAAATATTCAAATAATAAATAATTTATGCAAACCAAGATAAAACCAAGTTATCTGGGATGATCAAGATAGACAAATACAACACTAACAAAATTACATAACCATATTTAGTATGAACATAAAAAGTAATGCATTGAAATGCATAGTTTTATGTCTCTTTTTCTGTTCTTTCTTACATTCTTGTATGTTATCATCAAAATTTTAGGTTTATTTCACTTTGTTCTGTCGTTTCTTGAAACCATCTTCCACGACAAAAAAAAAACTACAAGATTTTTCTCTGAACGTTAAGAAAATGACTTGGAGTTTCCTCTGTTTAGTCATAAATAAACAAATCTGTATTCATGAATAAAAAAAAAAGATTTCAACATTGAGCGGAATCAAAGAGAGAAATCCAAATGGCTTTAGCAGGTGTTGAATAATTCCACGAAAAACCATCTTCTCTTGTCTCCTTTTTGTTCATTTTATTCTTTGGTTAAGAATTTACGATAAACGACTAATAAAAAATGAAAAACCCATCTTAGTTCTTCATCTAAGATGAAAGAAAACAACAAAACCTGCTTTCATCAAGCAGTATTCGATCCATATCATACATGTATATAGAACGTAACAATAAAATCTTGGAACCATAACGAATGAATAAGGAAAATGGCTGCAAAACTAACCTAGTAAGCAAAAAATCTGGAATGTTCTTCAAAAATAGAAGAAAGCTGAGCGTTATTGGAGAAGTCTTGATGTTTAAACTTTTTGTTTATCAGTATAATCATAAATAAGCAGCACCCACACACACACATATATGGATGAGTTAGTTATTAGTTCAAAAATTTCGAATTCAATTTATTAAAAATGATTCATATCCTGTAAATTAATATTTTATTGGGTCATTTGGGAAATTTATCATTTTTAGACTCTGAGGGAGGGTATTTATTGGGCATGATCTCCATCTCCAAATCAATCAAATATCTATCTTCAAAGAACTTCTGTAGCTTTGATTATAAAAGGTCAATTATTTAACTGAAAGTAGCTTCAAAAGTTTAAAACTTCGATTGGGTCCTGGAGCTTCTTATGTTTTGCTGAGAAACAAACGGATTTTCCTTCAATTTTTGTCGTCGTCTCTCTCTCTCTCTCTCTCAGGACAATATTTAATTATCTATCATTCTTACTCTGCATGGTAAGACATATTTTAGTGTTCCCCTATGGATATCATATTTCATGTCATCTCTAATAACTTAATTTTGAACCCAAACATAAAATCGGTTTCTAGGGTTTCATTTCTTTTTTTTCCGATAGGAACTCGATCAAGATCAATCCATTAACTCGATACGTGTAAAAAGAGTAAATATCAACTCACGAACATTTTTACCTTTTGTACCTTGCAAAAAGTCATCTAATCAAATCAAATTCTTGCTTGATATGTTCCTCAAAAAGTTCAATTTAAAGAGTATTTGTTTAATATGAACTTTACCATGCGTGTAATTTTTTTCTCATTTTTTACGTGGGATTTGCATGCATTGTTGTAATATGTTAATTGGAATTCAAGTAATTGTGTCTGTCTTTCTTTGCTTGTCTAATTCACCATATTATCCAGTCTAATGAATCTTCTTTTTATTCGGAAGAAAATGATTCAACATAATAATGTTAATTTTAATTTTAATTTTTGTCAGTATATTATCAATTATTACACGAATTTAATTTAATAATTTAAATGTGGTAATTAATAAAAAAATATTATATTATATTCAAACGATTGAGTTTTTTTTTTTAATTAATAATTTTAATCGTCAAATATAAATCTTATGTCGAATGGTAGAGATCTGAATCTTAAAGAACGAAAAGATTTGAATTTGTTATAATAATCTACTATCGCTGTATGATCAAATAAGAGTCAATCCTTCTAGCTTTAATTCTCCAAAGATATAATTTTGTATGAAAATAATTAACTACATATCGAACAAAGATTACTATAATAAATGGTTAATTCTTTTTATACTATGTATGCACATTTAATTGTCCAAAAAGAAATTAAAATAACGTGACAAACGGTTCATTCGATTTATTGTTTTCTTTTTTGAGTTTTTTAGTTCGAGTCTTAGACTTTTCCCGTTAGTTCTTGTCGTATTCGGAAAGTAATGTGCACAATAATTTTTAATGTCTAGTAAGAAATTAAAATAAGACAATAAATAAAGTTATGAAAAGAAAATATAATAATGACTTTAGTATTTTCGAACAAAAATTTTTAAGTCGTGGGATGGATAATAATGACTTTTATTTTTATATTTTTTTTTTTTTTGTGAAAGCTAAAATGCAATTTAAATCCTAACCATGTAATTTATTTACACAAATTAGACATTAAATAGTCCGTTGAATACATCAAATTTTTTTCTTTCAGATATCAGTAATTTATATCATATCGTTATTTTATTTGCTAAATTCAGTACGTGCATAGTATTCATTCAAGTCGGTGTCGTAACATGATTTCTAATAGCTTTGACCGTTTGTAACTTGATTTCCATCTCAACGGCAATTAACAAAGTTCGAAATTGATAGATAGTAAATCGATAGAGTTCGAAAACATATTAGAAATGACCAGAAAAATTATAAATCGAGTTAAAACACTTGATTAAAATAGAATACGTGACAAACATATTAGATTTAACGAATAAATCGACGACAATATTCAAATTGTTGATATCATAATAGTGAATATTTGATTTGTCTAAAAAAAATAGTTAAAAATCTAATAATTAGTTGTGCATCACTTGTGCTCCAAAACACTCTCTTCCACTTCCTATGAATAAACTACACAAATGATTGATATTTTCTAGGGTCGATGAAAAGTGCACCAAACCACGAGATCACGACAAACACGATGTTCTCGTAATTGAACAAGATTAGTTTAAGAATAGTTATTATTTATTCTTGTAAGATAACTCTCATTTATTTTCTATAGTAAAAATGATCTATTTTTTTCAATCATACTCAAAAATTACAATGCGTTACATTATTATAATTTCTAAGAGTAATTCTAAATTGACACTGTAGTCTTACATCATGACGTGACACTTACGTGTAATTCATTTATTAATAGAATTTTTATGACATAATATAAACATTTAAAATAGTGTACTTGCTATAAGAATCAATAGTGAATGACTAAATTAGAGTATAAATGTAACGTTAAACAATTTCTAATTTCAAAATTTGAAAAAACCCAAACCATACCTTTCATCCTCTTTGAAATCACTTCTCAACTAGCCACTTTTTATGGATCCATCTCTGCAAAATGCTACACAATGAGTATGGAGATGAATACAAGTGCAATCAGACTCCAACTGAAAGAGGCTGAAGCATTAAAATGTCTTCGACTAAGCATATAAATATAATGTACAAGGTATGGAAAGACAATCAGAAACAATCTAAGGTATAGACACCAAACAAGCATACTAAAAAATGTTACTCTCCATTTATCATCAATGACTGGAAAGGCACCCTCTTGATTTCAACAAATGTAGAGAATTCCTTGCTCAATGGCTCTTTCCATGGCTCTCCATGGGCCTCGACAAAGCTTCTCTGAATGAATAAATAGGTACAGCATAAAACTTCTATGTTTGGTAGTACCGCGGGATTTCCAATTGAAAATTTGAACGACTTCCAAAATTTTTGACTTCATGATGATTAAGTAAGAAAGCAGCAATCACAAATACCAATTTTTTTAACACTAAAAAAAAGTCAATACGTTGCAGAAAGTTTACTAAATGGTGGAAGCCATAAGCAACTTGGGCATCCATTCCTGGATGTCCAGGTGAATTAAAAACAAATAGCTAAAAAATATTCTGCCAAATTCAATTACCTTTGAAGCAAAAATAAGCTTTTGTGATTTTATAACTTCATAGCCGTACCTATGCTGAAGTAATTATAAAATAGTTACTCCTTCGTAGCAGGTCACTTTTTCAGGCAACTCTCCTGCAATTTCCAAACCCTGAAGCTACACCAAAGTTATACTTCGTAGAACTATAAACACTGCAATTCATGTGATTGCCCGAAATGTACACATATTAGCGTATTTCACCAGTATCCAAAAATATTTGTCAACGTAGAGCTAAATAACTAAAGTGTACCGGTAAAAAGTTGTGCAACAATCCACAAACCTCGTCGAAAGCAGAGTCTTATGTAAGCTTGAGCGAATGTGGAGTATCAATATCTTCACGAGCTGACATTGGCAAAATTTGCCAACTGTATCATCATGCAAAATTTAGGAATATAAGGGTATGTAGTATGCAAATTCTAAATACATGCAGACCATCCAACTGGAGGATTCAACAAATCAGCCTAATCAGTTCACACACTCCATGGCATGAATTTCTGCAACTGAAAACTCTAAAATTCATAATTCACACGCTTCAGGTTCTCAAAATGGGCAAAACTCTGAATCCCCCCCTAACTTCCCATATAAAATAGTCCGATAATTATTAGAAATATACAAAGAGCTCATTTCACTTTTCAGCGTACCATAACCCGTATCTTTTGACGAGTCTCTTTAGCACAATCATCGCCAAGATCAGCCAACACCTCAAGGCAACGCAATCCATAGCGGATAAATCCACGAGGCTTTACATCTACTAAATAAAAAACCTGTATAGGCCCCCTTGAGAATTATCAATAACACAAGCCTCTTTATATGATTTAAAAGTAGACAATTTTGTAAGTTGAATTTAAGGAATCAAACTTTTATCGTTTCAAGTAAATAAAATGAAATGAGCAAACGCATATCAACATCCACGACTATTTGCGTCAGTTTTTCTCGTAATTAAACTAGGTGAAGTACATTGAAGGATTGGAAAAACAAATCAAAAGTTCTATTAGCCATCTCGAATCAGATATAGACAGCTCTTCTACAATCTATTTATCATCCAAAATCACAGCCACCTTTTAACTAATAGAAGTTAAATACACTCAAAACCTATGTTATATAAGTTGTTATGGTCATTCCCTTATCCAAAAAAAAACCCTAAACCATAACCCGAATGAACAATCACAAATTTGTACGGGAAATGAAGAACTACAAATCTCATCTATTTCATTGACCTGTTCCTTGCTAATTAAAAGCTGGAGTCTATCTTTGAGCATAGGTCTGTGTCGTCCACCGTTGTGCGGATTGATGAAAACGACCAACGGAGATTCCGGCGGCTCCTCATTCTCGATGGCGGAGGCATGGTCTGTTAGGATTAGACGCCCAAATCCACCTGTAACGAACGATCAAGAAAACCGAAAAAGAAAAACGAGAAAATAATGGACACCGAATTTTACGTGGAAACCCTAGAAAAGGAAAAAACCACGGACAGAAGAGAGAATCACTAATATCAATTCGGTACAATGAGTTTTGCGACTCAATGATTCAATATATAGAAAAAACATAAAACTCTAATATTGATATACGGGCCCGACCCGGCCCACTAGAATTCGGGTCATACCAAATTCTAACAAACTCCACCTTGACACGAATTCCACGTGAGAGATCCAACGGGCTACTCGGCCCAATCCAAAGCGAATCCAGAACACTGAACTCTGACAATTTTCCCCTTCAACGAAATTCCGGTGCAAGGAAGTAAATCTGCAAAACTCCATTAAAAAAAGCTCCTCTACCACAAAGGCCCCAGATGGGCCAACTCCGCATCCGATACCGTTCAAGTTTAAGCCCCGCTTAAACTTGAGAGACTTACTTTAGAAGAAATCGCATCTTCTCCTCAATGGTATCACTGAACTATCAGGGTTGTCGCAACGAACTGCCTCTGAACATGTTGAAGACACCACACAGGAATCGTTACCCTCAAACACATTCAATGCATAACCAAATTCTAACTGGCTCACGCCAGGCAAGCAGCTTTCTATGGTGTGACCATCTTTCAAATGGATAGAATCGCGCATGGCGAAACAAAGGTACTGACGGATCAGAAGCATTTTCCTCAGATTCTCGTCGATTCGAAGCGCGGAGAGACCACACCCCTTGAACGATTCGATCATCGACAACCTCACGGAAATCCAATTCAAATCACCGGCGCCAGTGGATGTCGGCGAATCCATATTCCTTCCGCAGTCCCTTTTCTCCCTTCTCAAAGAATCGACTATATCTACTTCTCCATGAAATCAGATCCACTTTCCTTTCGTAAATTCACCGGTCTGAATCAAAAACTACGGGTGGCAAAAAGTAAATAAACTACGTAACGAGGGAAAATCTAGTTGTAGTTTTTAAAAATCTCGTTATTGGGTCGTTGCATTTTCATTTTAGGACGCTTGTACCCTTTTCTCTTTCTTATATTATTTGTTACCACCCCACCAAGCTTGTTTAGCTACTTTAAAGTTCCACGTATAATATTCAACCAATCACAATCTCACACCTTAAAACTGCCATTTATATTGATATTCATAATTTATCGAGTTTAATTGACTTTAAATATTTTTTTGTTCATATTTACTAATACAACTATAGTTATCCCTAGAGAACGTGTTGAGTCATCGGATAGAAAAGTGGTGGTTTCGTAAATCACAAAGTATTGATAAGGCTATTATAGACTCTGCGTTCGCAAAAATGACAAAATTCAAGTGCAAAAAAAAGTGATAAAACATCCAACTTCAGCCTCCGAAAAAGTGATATTTGCTGGAAAAAAAAGTCCTTACAAAAGTATAAAAATAAATATTATTTAATTATTTTTATTTTTAAACAATTAGGATAAATACAATAAAATTACAACTAATTTTTTATTGGTTATAAATAGCAGCATAGATCCTGAACTTAGAAAATCTTGGCAATAGATACCCTATAATTTATTTTTGACCGATTAAACCTGGGTAGCAACGTATACCCTCCCCGTTTAGAAACCATTAAGGCACAAACTTAGTGTGCACGTGTGACAAAAACAAAGTCATTCCGTTCGGAAAATGAAAGACGAACGCAGATAAAAACCTGTGTGATGGATCTATACCCTCGAGGCTCAATGACAATGACAAAGAAGAGATCGCATCACAAAGGGTTTGGTCGCCTCCTTCTTTTGTTTTCTTGTGGCTAGGGCTTAGAGAGAGAGAGCTACACATAAATATGCGACACGAAAAATGTAGAGACAAAATATTCACTAAGTGAAGTAAATTGAAATCAAACAGCTAATATTCATAAGAAAATATGAAGGAGAGTACAAAACAGGATAGTAGATTATTGATCATAATCCTAAAATAGTTGTTATCTGATTGGGAGGATGCCTTGCCAGTGACTTAGGATCTGGATACCCATTCTTAGGATCCATTATAGCATCATATATAACTTCATATACTTGAGCAAGCAATCTAGCTACCTGGATACAAGCTTCGGATCGGAGCTTCGGAACCTGCATTTGTTCGAACTCAGGTAGGGAACTTTCGCTCCCCAAAACGAGCCCGAAAAATGCCTTCAAGCATTCGGAGAGAGAGGCTGGAGATATTTCCTCCGTTTCGGCCAATGGGGCTTCGTTGAGTGGATTGCGGAAGTGGTGCATCTTCTCCGACAATCCGCATCTTCTGAGGATTTCATCCACTTCTTTTTCGACGAGGACTCTTACGTTGCTGTTTATCATCTCTTCTAGATTCTTCGCGTATTTGCTGGCAATCTCGTGGCCTAACAATGGTTGTTGGATGGCGCACAAGCAATTGATGAGGAAGATCTTAGAGGGTGTTTCACTATTCTGCAGAAAAAGAAAACAGACATTTTAGCAATCAGGAAGGTACCACGCATAATTTCTTTCACTTTCTTACCTTTATTGCATTGAATTCATTATCTAGGTAAGAAACCAAATGATATGGCTCTTAAAAGCAGTAAAGCATTTGAATAATTGAGTCAAGAACTAAATCAGCAGTTTGAGATGAGTCTTCAAGATATATTCTCCATTGTATAAACAAAAATAAAAATACTAGCCTTATATATATATATATGATACATCCAATTGACATAAGTAAAGTGAGTGAGTTGTGAATCTATGCATGCCCATCATACACCAATTCTATTTCTAAAGATGTAAAACCTTGCTGTGCTGCAAGAAAAGTTCAAATAGACAGAATAAAATAAGATGACAGTATACCTGAGGTGGTTGGGTGGAGCTGCTGTAAGACAAGAGTGTATCCACTGATGTTTTATTAAGCTGCCCAGAGTCAGAGCTCATCATATTTCTTCTCAACGAGTGACTGGCTCCCTTAGACTTGTGCGCTTCTGCAGTCTTCTCGCACATCTGCAATAGGAGATGTAAACTTCTACATATGAATTGAAAACAAAACAACCATCATTGTTCCCATGACCTAAAGATAACAAGTTTTCAAAATAGAAATCCAGATATTCTTCACGTCATACAAACAGGCCCTCTATCATCAACAATTTTATTTCACATGATTAGAAGTATGTTTTTAAAAGAAAGGAACATGCAACTTGTATGTTCAACTACAAAACATATTCATCAAAGGATAGTTAGCTTCGAAAAAATTGACACTTCTACGGCTTAAGAAAATTAAGGTTTGTTTCTGCTCTGATCAGTCCCTCAGGGCTGGCCCTACTTATCTGAAGTTGTGTAATATAAGTTACTTTGGAAAAATCAATCAATTTTTAATTTCTTTCAGTCTAGGATATGACGTGATTTTACTTTGTTTTTTTTTTTTCACTTTCTTATCTCTGATTGAATGAATACTCTATTTAGATTACTTCCCTTATCTCTGAAAGCTATACATAGAAGCATTTCAATTGGATTCTCATAACATCTTACATGACATCAGACTCTTTTATTACTTCATGAAAACAAGACCCTTTGATGTTTTTTGCAAGTTCACACACATCACCATGGTAGTTAGGAAACATAGTTTGAAGTACAAGAAATGAGGGATGTTCTTCTATCTAATTTTGGATTAGTTGATTGTTTCCGTTATTTATTTTCCAAATTCTTAATCTTGGTTTCTCCTAAGCTCTACAATTTAGGCTAGAAACCACAAGTTAGTAAATTAGTAAATTTCTTACTTCCGAACTTTCTCTATTATTAGTTCTAAACTTGAAGACAAGGACTCCTTCCTACATGAAAGCCTGGGTACATTATACATCTGATCTATTGAAATATGTTACTCCTAGTGAAAGTATTGATGTCCACTCAAACGTTTTTCATTTAGAAATTCAATTTTTACTGTAACAAAAGGCAATTCATAAAGTTGAAACACATTCTTCTACTGGTTGCAAGCAAGCAAGATCAGGGTGATCTCTATCAGCTGCTTGGGATTAGGCTGATAAATAGGTTTGTTTAAATTTTCATGTCTCGTCTTGGGATTAAATCTCCTCCCAGCCTAGGAAATTTGCTTCTAGCATAAAAACTTCCAGTAATCGAAGAAGAATAAACTGTTCTCATCATAAAAAGATAATAATATGATGCCCTTTATGACTGAAAAAGACCAAACTACCTGAATAATGGGATCAAGTAAAGCAGCTATAACAGGATCAAAAGCAGGCTTCTCTCCTGAAGCAGAGTGCATCATACTGTTATGGGTTTCCATTAGTTCAAGGAGCAAAGAGACTCCCTCTCTTACGGCTTGTGGTGGGGATAGGTCGACTGACAATGAAGGCGGATACCGCAAAAGCTTTTCTCCACGTTTTTTGAGAATGTCAAAAAATGTTTTCTGGGCTGCGTCTGTAAGTGTCCATAGAACATTGCATAGAGCAGTATCTCTTTCAAACAAATCTGATATCTAGAAATAAACAAAACAAGTAATTTTACTACATAAAGAAGAGCACATGAATGATCGGCAATGAAAAATAAAACTTACAGTATAGCTGTAAAACTCCAAGGTGTTGCTGAGTTTATATGAAACAATTAGAGAAGGTTGAGATTGAAGTACTTGTTCAACTCTAACTTTAAACGGCCTGCAAACCCCTTCAAAAATTCTATCAAGAACAAACATCAAATCAGATTCTGTTTTAACTGAATCACCCTCCACATTCTTGGAGTATCGATTAACGGTTTGTCTAGTATCAACCACTGCATCTGGATCAAGGAGTACAAGTACAAGTTCCCGTTCAGAAGCCAAAGCCTGATAGTTCAATGGATAAACAGTTTTCTTTGTTAACGATGGCGAAACTTACACAAGTTTTTTTTCAAAAAAAAAAAAAAACAAGGAAGCTATCAAACTGCGGCAAGATAAAAAAATAAAATAAATTGTACAGATTGAAAGCATAAGTTGACTGTCAACTTTCCATCTCTATTTCCAATATGAGTTCTCCATTCCCTCAAAGATGCTTCCATAATTAACAAAACATGCAATCACAACTCTGTTTCCAACTTTATGAAAACATACAAAGAGCAACTATTCTCCAAATAGCAGGCCTATAGAACTTGTCAATAAATTTTAAATTGGGCGTAGCTTGAACCATGCAATTCCAAAGATAAAGAACACTAAAGATAATTACTCTGCCAAGACTTGCCAAGCCGAGGAAAAATATCAACAAGGGATGAGGGATTCCATGTTCTGGATTACTAACAAAGGAAACTTAACATATGTAACTAGACGTGAAATCAACCAAAAAGGATTTATTTAGTACTTGATGTAACCAGCCCAGCATGTCACCAACATAGCGCAAGGGATCATGAGCATGTACTTCAATTGGCCGGGGAAATCCACCTGGTCCTCCACGAGTGAGAGCACTGATAAACCTTCTGAACAATGCATTATGCCTCATATTCGCAACCTATGCCAGTACATAAAATATATAAAACTAGAGTTATACGTCTGACATACTACAATTAAATGAGGCATTTGATCTAAAGGCATTGAACAATTAACGTCATTGAAGAAAAAATAACCTCCTCTGCACAATACTTGAAAAGCACGGGTCTTTCTTTAAGACAGCGCACTGCAGTTTTCAGAAGTTCATCTACTTCAGGATTATCAGTGTCCCCCAATTTTCTACATTCTGCCTGAACCCACCTAGAATAAAGGATAAGAACAATGCATCCCCGAGTTTTTAATTATTAAACAAATAAAAATCGAAATAACTGAAGTTGAAACACTAACAAAAAAAATCCTTCAAACATCCTGTATCTTAAGAATATAAGAAGTATAACTGGTTATCAATCTAAATAATTTAAAGTAACACTATAAGCTGGAGGGCAACAGAAACAAAAGCCTTTACAAATCTTATGATCCTGACTGCTTCTAAAAAATATCCTAATTTACTAAATAGCTATTGAATGAAAATATTTAGAACTCTTTTACCAAATGCAAAATATATAACAAAAGGGAAAAGAGGCTTATGCACATAATTTCTTTCCTTCTAAGGAATTTCACCTGCACAGGCGCTCATATGCTCCTTCTTGGTATACAGCCATCATATCCATCAGCTCTAAACCAGCACGCTGTAAAGAAGTTCTCAAGTGATGATAATTTCAGATATATACCTAATCACTAGTTGAAGAAAAACATGGTGCCTATAGTGTTGAAAAATCTATTGAATTTTCCTCCTTTCAATATACTTCTTTTCTTTTGAAAAAAAAAATATATTAACAAAACAGCCATTCTCAAAGAAATCACAATTACATCATATGGTAAATATAATTTACTATAAGTCATTTTGGAGAGTCAACTATGTTAATGTACAGTTCGATTACTTAAACTGTCACCACCTTAAGAATCCATCAAGATGTCACCATAGAGAATTAAGATTTCAGAATTTAGTAGATGTATTTAAGGACAGATAAATAACAAGATCAGTTTTATACTAAAAATTCAAACTTTGTTTAACTAGGAATAAAATTTTGGAGTTTATCCTTTTTTCCTTGAAAATAACTATATTGCAAACATCTGTAGCCAAAAAGGATTAACAATTTTCTCCGCAACCTCATCAATAAAAACTAAAAAATAATTTCTTCAATCCTCCCCTTTGAGGCAGAAAACTCTTTACAACCTGGTCTGTGGTCATAAGACAACCCACAACAAGGAGTCGACAAATATCTATGCTCCAGTAAAAGTGTCAGTAGTACCATGTGCTTTTGTTTGTGAGGGAGAAAGGGTACCTGATGATGTGTCCTTAGAAGTAATTTGCAATTAGCATGAATTTCCTGAACATGAGAAAGTGCCTTGAAAAAATTTTCATTTAGGTCTTCATCTCTCAAAGCATTTATCTGAAGTTTGACAGCAAGATGCAACTGTCAGTTTGAATAATACAAACAGTTGTTTTATTAATAAACAGAAAAATTGCTCATAAAAAGGACAAAAGAAGGCCAAACTTTAAAAAATCAAACATGTACCTCTTCAGTTGAGAGTTGATAATCACGAAGGAAACAAAGTACGATCTCTTGCCTTTGTGTAGTGACTTCAAGTTCTTGCTTTAGCCTCTCTGTGGTACTAGTGATGTCACCAATGCTAGCACTACAATTGCTTAATGCCTTTGCAATTCTGTCAAAAAAATTTATCAGTAATTCCATCATAACTTAATCTTGCTTTCTTGTGTTAACAAGAAAACCTTCACACAACAATTAAGCATCGAGACTGCAAACTCTTAACAAAAATAAGTAAAATTTCGAACAAGCATTCTAGAGATTGCTAACTACATACCTACATTACGACCAAACAAAGTACTTTGCACATACACGCACATATGCAAACATAAACAACTCCCAGAAATCACCAAGTAATCTCAAAATAGTTTTTAATCTTACGATAGCGAAGGAGCTTGAATCAAGAAAAGACCAACAATATATTTTCCAATTCAGTATAAAATCAATGGAGAACCTAATGAAATTTAAAAACTACAAAGAATAAAAAAATATAGAAAGAGAAAAAAAAAAACAACAGAAACGGAAGTGTTTAGGGCGGGAGTTTAACCTTTCACAGCAATCAGAAAGAGCGTTAACCTCCTCCTCAACATGATCCAGTGCCTAAAAGGGAAAAAAAATAAATAAGAGGAAGAAGAACCGGGAAGCGAGAGATTAAGCGTCCAATATCACAAATGTTATCAACCAAATCAACGAACAAAGTTGGAACGAAAAGTAGGACCTGTTGGGCAGCATCAGAAGCATGGAGAAAGTCAAAATTGATGGTAAGGGAGCGGTTCTCGATGGTGGATCTGAGGTTACGTCGAGTCTGAGAGGTGTTATCAGTGTAGAAAGAAGAGAGGGTGTTAAGAGAAGCCAGGACCTCCGGAGTGTCGGTCCTTGATTCCAAAACCTTTTTGAGCTTTCGAGAGAGTCCCGGAGCAAGTCCTGCCATTGTCGTCCCCATCGTTTTCTCTCTATCGCCCAGAATCAAATTCAGTTCTTCTACAAATCTTCAGATCGTGCTGACATTTTTCTCTCCTACACGACGGAGCATTTCTGGACAGATCTCCTCTCCTTGTTCTAACCAACAAGGTGTTTTCTTTTGCAAAATTATATATTTACGTAATTTTAGTCATAATTTATTTACATTATAAGTAATTAATTACTAAAAAAATACTAATCTTATAAATTCGATCTATTTATACACTCTAATTTTGTATTACAATAAGATATTTTTGTTCGTACAAATGTTATATTTTGGCTTTTTTGAATTGATGTGTCACGTTTTTTTGAGTAATTAACAAAAAAAATTCTTAAATTATGGACTAATTAACAAATTCGTCTTTAAATATATTCGTTAACAAACTGACCCTGAAACTATATTTCGTTAACAAAACTGTCATTGCCATCCATATATTTCTGTTAAAACTCGTTCTTGTGGGAGACCGATCTTGAAGAGCGTCTACAATGAACTTTCACTTCAGTGACAATGTATATACTAGCTCTGGAGCATTCATATTTAGGATTTTAGTTGGGCGAAGATTAAGAGGAAGGGTGGAAAAACTCCGCGGAAAGAATACACAATGTCCGATACGAAAGAGGCGATTTTAGGAGCGAGATAAAGAGAGCATTGGGGGGAGAAATTAGCGTCGGAGAAGTAGTTGGATAAGTCGAGTTCAGAGGGCGGGAAGCTTGAGAATGAACCAAAAGAGATGTGGTGGAGATGAGATTAAACTGGGTCATCCGGCATGATGGGAATCATATCCGGGGAAGGGCATTGATGCATTGCAAGATGGTATGTCCTTCCACCGATAAGTTTCCATTTCCCATTTCTCTTTTAAGTTCTTTTTAGTTTCTATTTTTAAATTTAGTAAGTTTTGTACACTTTGGAAATCGAGCACAAAATCGAAAAAAGAAAAGTGCAAAAATAAGAATAAAGAAATTGACGTGAAAAACTCTTTTGTAGAAACCACGTGCAAAAGAAAAATTCTCTATTGATCAAATCAAGTTATAACAATATTGTTGAATTTTTCGACTCAAACATCAATATACAGAAAAATTATAGAATTGAATATGAATATAATCAAACCAAGTTAACAAGCGAAGTTTTAATTTGGTAACAAATTGATAAAAATATTTAGATATTAATTTTATAGATTTAATTTGTAATTTCAACCTTTGTATCATAAACTCAACCACATCTAAAAAAACACATGATTGGCATAAATTTGGCAAATAACATTTAATTTTATATTAAATTAAAAAAAAAAAGTGATTTGAAGATTGAAAAATTTGGTTTAATCGGATGAAGATTAAGTTTTGAAAATTGAATTTATCGCTTTCTTAGATTACTTACTCGATCTAATACTGTTTGTTTTAGTTTAACTATTATTTAATTTATTATTTTTAATTTTATTTAAATCATGCTATTTTTAAACTACATTAATTAAGAATTTTTTATTTAATTTCAAAATAAATAAAATAATTTCAATTATTTTATTCCATTTAAGTACTCTATGCGACATGTGTAAATTACGTGACTAAAATTATTAATAACGCGAATATTTCCAATGAAATTTAATGGAAAAATAGACTAAAAATGAAATTAAAATTACCAGGTATCTAATGACAAAATTAAAACTATGATTAGTAAAAGAAAATGCGTCCCCTCCCCTAGCCTACTTTCTTAATGTCCTCCCATGATCAAAGACGAGGTGGATTGGCTAGGTGTTTTCCGAAGAATTGTCAGTGCCAACACCGCGCTTACTGCTGCTGCTATGCCGCCCATCACGAACGCCGCCGAGTTTCCGCCCCCGAACGCTGCATCAAGCGGACCGCTCACCATTGACACGATCATCTATTTATTTATGTATTTTTGTTAAATATGGGATGAAATATGTGAATATCAGCTCAAGGGCGAGAGTTTGGAATTTACCTGCGGGATGACGACGACCAAGTTCAGCAGTCCCACAGAAAGCCCTGTGCAGGAAGAAAGTGGGCAAAAAATATTAATACAAAGAGAAGAAAAAAGGTAACGAAGTTGGCGTGATCGGGAGGTTTGATTTAACCTTGGCCGGCGCCGCAACTGTCGGAGTAGATGGATGCCAGAGCCCATGGAATACTGTAATTCACCTGTTGCACCGGACAACTTGTTTCTTAGAAATTATTCAAAGACGATGTTTATAGTTTAATCTTACTATGGTAGAAGATGTGGAGAAACTAACCGAAAGAGGAATGCCTAGAATAGCAAAGATGGTGAATGCTCCGGCTTTAATATGCGAGGGAGGAGGGTGGAGGCCGTTGGCCGACCTCCATTGCTCGGCAACCTTAGTCACAAACACAGTCATACACATGGAGATGGCTAGGATTAAGTTAACAATGCCCCACCAGTTCTTGGCACCTTTCAAAGCCCGACTAATGGGCTCGACGGCGAGTGATGCAAAAGCCAAAACAATGGAGTTAATCACCAGACCTAGAGCCCCAGCTCGCACACCCATATCATAAATCCTCACTTCTTGCCCCGTCCCCGTCGGCTTTCCTCCGTACACCTCCAAACCCATCCAGTCCGTGTCATACAATAGGAATGAGAACCAAGCGATCCAGTTGAAAGCAGTCACGAGGAAGAGAATCCACATGGGTCTAGAAAGCTGCTTGAACGCCGTCCACAATTGGTTGAAGAACAGTTCTGATTCATCGTTGTCCTTTTTCTTAACTAACGGAATCTCGCTCACCGTTGAAACAGCGAACACAGTCACGGTGACGAGGAGGAGGATTTCGATGATGAAGCACGTTTTTAGATTCGCGCAGTTAACGTCGCAGGCTTTTGTCTCGGTGAAGGGGAGGAACTTGTCGAGGCCGCCATATGAACCGGCACCGTAACCCAAAAAGTTTCCGATGGCCATGAAGAAAGCGAAGAAGCCATTAGAGAGGCTCACTTTCCTGTGGTCGTTACCTGAAAGATCAGCCAGAAAAGCTCTACATGGTCCTTGCAACATATTGTTAGCAACGTCGAGGATCCAGAAACCAACAACGAAAATGGCAACGGCGCGCGGCTTCATGGACTTCGATAGATCGTCGCCAAGAGCATGACCGATGTCGGCAGCAAAACCAATAAGGAAAACAGAGAGGGCGACGAAGGCTGCACCACCAATAATGAACGGGCGGCGACGACCTATCCGCGAAGTGCACCGATCACTGTAGTATCCAACGATGGGCTGAACTAATAAACCAGAAATTGGACCGCAGAGCCAGATGAATGATGTCCAAATGTGGGGAACTCCTAATTGCTGAACGTATGGAGTTAACAGCGAGAGCTGGAGAGCCCATCCAAATTGAACACCAGCAGCAATGGCGGAGACCATAATAATCTTTCTGAGAGGGGTTGAAGGTGGACTATCAGCCATTACCACCGAACCATTCTCCATGCTAGCTAAGTGGTAGCAAACTCAGAAAGTTGAGAGATAGAGATAGAGATTGAGAGAGAGAGAGGTGAGGCCTGAGGATATATTTATAGGTTACGTTCTCCTACTCCAAGTCAGAATGCTAATTTTAGTTAGTTTTCTCTCCTTCTCCTACTGCAATTTAGAGAGATAATGAAATATTTTTAAATTTTATATAATCTCTTTAATTCGTTTTTTATTTTCTTATTTAAAATTTAGTTAGTTTAGATAATCCCCTGCACGATTCATATTTGACTGCATTATCTCACTAACTTTTCAATTCTAAAATTTAATAATCAAATTTAGTTTGCTAATAAAAACATTAAGATATTAATTTTATAGATTTAATTTGTAATTTCAACTTTTCCATTAAAAATCATTCCATCAAACTGCATATGCCAAACTTCTCCACAACCCAACTAAGTCTATCTCATTTGGTCATAATTTATTTACATTATAAGTAATTAACTACCAAAAATATACCAGTATTATAAACTCGATCTAATTATACACTCTAATTTTATATTACGATAAGGTATTTTTGTTCGTACAAACTGCAGATGTTATATTTGAGCTTTCTTTAATTGATTATGTATTCACGGGTCACATTTTTATTCTATGTAATTTATATGTTTTAATCTATCATAATTATATTGATAATAAATAAAATAAGTAAAGGAAAAATTGAATACATCTTTAACAAATCTAATAATATTTTAATAAAAAATTATCGATTTTAACCTTGTACTGTACCCGTAATTTCAAATAGCCCCCTGTACTAAAAAAATCAGCAAATCGAATCTTGTACTATGATTCCGTTGTCGGTCTTGACTTTCTGTCAACAATTCCGTTAAGTTACTATTTAAAAAAAATTAGAGGTATTTAAAAAAAATACCAAATGATATTCAATTTACTATAAATTTTTACCACATGTTCACTACATTATTGGGAGATAATCTAAAACTTTTCGTAATTTTAAAATATTTTTACGATTTATTGTAATTTTATTTACTTATTTTATAAAACAATTATAATAAATCACACAAGTGTTATAAAATCACGAAAATTTACAAATTATCTCTTCATGATGCGCTGCACATGTGGTTTAATTTTCAAGTAAATTGAATATTTTTTGTTATTTTTTAAAAAATCAATCTCACTTCCTTCTTCACTTTATAAATTAATTTTAAAAAACTAGCAAACGATATCTAATTTATTTGCCAATTTTACCACATATTCACCATAACATGAGGAGACAATTGGAAAATTGACGTGATTTTCTAAAATTGATATGGTTTATTATAATTGTTTTATAATATAAGTAAATAAAATTACAATAAATTGTAAAAATATTTAAAAATTATGAAAAATTGTGTACAATCTTTCCATGATAAACTGAACATGTGGTAAAAATTTCAAGTAAATTAAATATCGTTTGGTATTTGTTTAAAATATCCCTTACTTTTGTAAATAGAAACTTAACAAAATTGTTGACGGAAGGTCAAGATCGATAACGGAATCATAGTACATGATTCGGTTTGTCGGTTTTTTTAGTAATGGGTGCTACTTGAAATTACGGGTATAGAACAAGGTTAAAATCGATAATTTTTTTATTTTAATAAATAAAATTAATTATTTAACAAAATGCCTAAAAAATACAAATAAAAGAAGATTTCTTGTGTGCCTAAAATTACCAATTTGTCCTTAAATTTATTATTTATTTTTACACTTGATGCTCTAATTTACTTCTTCCCTTTACGTTCGTTTATTGATGTAATAACTAAGATAAATTATAAGTAATTTAAATATAATACTAATTCCATCAATGAAGAAGCTATCAGAAAATAAAATTAATGTGTAAAAATAAACAATAAATCAAACATTACAATTTACGTAAACATCTTAGTGGGTCTAACGCGATACTATTATTAAAAGTTGATAAAATTAAATTTGATAAGAATTATACACTATCAAACATGTTCAAATCCTTTCTAAAATAATTTCATTCCACTCCATATTCCTTATTTTTTGAGAGCAATTCAAATTTTTCATCAGTGTATAAATATGGTGGCACCAATGAGATTGCAGCTCTGATCAATCAAAGTTTTTCCAACTTGTTGAAGTATGATGTTTATCCCATTACCTCACCATGGAGGATGATCGTCTTTCCGGTCTTGGGGTGGGACCGCCTTCCAACCTGGCTTTTCGTCCCAATACATGTCGTAGTAAATGTGGCCCGGTGTGTGATTTTCCACGCAGCACCATATTCCAACGTAACTCTTCATTCGATGCCGGAATTTCTCTTCCATTTCCTGAAAAAGAAAAAGAAAAAGAAAAACGCATTTGATGTGGCGGGGGAGGTGGTTTTACTTTCGGGCTAAAACGAGTGGAAATGAGTTACTTGCCTTGTTTGAGAAACCTTTGAAGGCGTCTTGCATCGACGAGAATTGAATAACTTTCACATCCTTGAATGCGGAGAATATCGTCTTGAACTGCATTCGTTATAGAAAATAACATAAAGTTCAACGTTTCATAAATTCAGATAACGAAAAAATATCTCATCTACAAAGCGTACTATACTATGCTCGTATAGCTTCGCATCAAGAGATCAAGGAATAGTATTTCCAAGAAAATTGGGTTACATCTAGTCACGACTTCAAGCAAACCCGAACATCTACGTCTTTTTTTTCTTTTTTTCTACCAATCCTTCCTCAGTTTCGAGATTCAGTGGTATTTCAGAACTGAATAAGTACATGACACGTCACACCTATCGTGTATATACTAGTAAGGGTCAGTAACTGGCCTTTGGGCTGAGCTATGGCAAGACCCGAACTTATGTTTCCACTCTGTAACGAGTGTTGCAGCACTGAAGTTTGAGCGCTACGGAGATAAGCTAAAAATTATGGGTCTGCTGGCTGGCTGACTGACTGGCTTGACCTCTAACCACTTAAATTTAAGAAGGCTCGGTTGAGCTCAACCCTTGAAGATGACATTTATACTCGTAGAGTTATGAGATGAATCAGTAAGCTAGGGAAGATATAGATACCGTCTCTTCGTCGCTATTCTTGGGAAATTTGAGCTTTGATTGGTTAGTATCGTTTGACGCATGGCAATCAATAACTTCCTTCTTCGACAAAACGCTGACCATCAAAGAAACCAA
>CM039515.1:9162954-9186218 GCA_022432975.1 Begonia masoniana
ATTGAAATGAATTTAATGATCCAAAGTTGAAGGGCTCATCCCAAATCATATGTCCTGCTTAGACTACACACTCTGAATCTAGCACGCTGGAACCAACAAAATAGCCCCACCATTCTCCGATATGCGGACTCCCACCCACGCCTTCAAAAGCACCTGATGGAAAAGGGAATCACACACTTCGCCCTGAGCTAAACCACCACCAAAACCATCTCACAATTAAGAAATAAATTATTGACAGTGTCTCCTTCTTCCTGCAAAGCAAACAAAAAATTGGGAATGCGAAAGCCTTTTGTATTAGATTATCTATAGTAGACACCACTTGACGCTCCACAATACAAGTCAAGAGGACTGATCTTAGGGGAGGTTTAGACAAAATTTTCATCAAATTATTCAACCGCAGAGTGATAAAGAGATCATTGTAAAAAGATTCCTGCAGATAGGAGGATTGATGGAGGGGGAAGAAAGGAGTTCAAAGAAGAGCATTAGAAAAACAGAGGGTTAAGGGTAGTTAGAACTCAAAGAGAAGGAAAGGGAGACAACTACATCAATTTCATTATTCATAAATAGTATGTTTTGAATAGTTTAACGACTCTGGCCAAGAGGCCTCTTTACAGAGGCTAAATTACATAAATAAGATACCTATACTTTGTCATAGTCTATTATAATTCAATCTTTATTTTCAATTATGTTCTTTTTATGAAATTTTAAAATAAAGAATCCTATATTTCTCTTTCTAACCTTTTCATTTTCAAATAGTTGCATGTTATTTTGAAAATTCGGTGACCATTTGATTGGAGTTTTTTTTCCCCTTCTTCCTAGATGTGCAGTAAAGTTATCCACCCGAGTTCTCTGGTGGCTGTCTTTGAAACATTATTATCTTCAGCTGCTACAACGGTGGACGAGGAGAAAGGAAATCCTTCTTGGCAGGCACGAGCTGACTTTTACATAACTTGCATTTTATCTTCTCTTCCATGGGGAGGAGCTGAACTTGTTGAGGTATTGCTATTAATTGTTCGTTGTTGGACTAATAGGTTGCTCCATTGCACTGATGGTTATCTTTTTTGATACGTTTGTTCCATTTCTTTTAATTTTCTCTGAATTCTGTGTTTTGATTTGCTTAATAAATTTTTTCCCTCGTAATTATTATAAATTTTTCTGCAGTTATCTTGGTGAAGCTTCTTGCTGTTGTGCTTACTTTTTGAAGTTTTGCGCTCTTACATTTTTATCTAGGGTTGGATCTCTTTGTCGAATTGCTTTGGGTTGTTATATTAGGTGGTTAATTAGCTTTGGAAATTAGACCGTGTAAAAATATTGGTTTAAAATAAACTATTAAACTTTATGCTAACAAAGGTAACACTAGTATCATTGGGAAAGTAGTGGATCTGAATTCCAACCAAACACTTTAATTAAAAAACAAGGGCAGTGCTATTTACTTGTTTCTTAAGTGCAGCAGTGTAATGTGGTCATCCAAATTGTCAACTGTATTTTGTATGTTTCATTTCATCAGTATTATGGTTTTGAGTGAATACACACACAAACATGCTGTCTTACCTGCCGCTCTTTTCTTTTACTGATATATCTATTTTATTAACAGCAAGTTCCTGAGGAGATTGACAGAGTCATGGTTGGTGTTGAAGCTTATTTAAGTATTAGAAGACATTCTTTGGACACAGGTTTATCCTTTTTTGAGGATGATGATGAACTGGAGAGAAGTCTTCATGAAAAGGTATTAGCAATTTTCCAACTAGTTGGTCATTGATGCTATTTGATTGACTCGTTATTTTGCTCAAAATTTCCTTAATTTTCTTCCTTCTATAGAAGTTTTGAACGAGTTTTTGTGCTTGCCTATGCTCTTACATCGATTCTTTCAATAGAAATTTCTTTGCCAATAAAAAGTTCAATTTTAAATTGTCATAGTTGGAAGTAATTTTTTTTTTCATTTAGACACGTGTTTCATTTCCCGTACTGGACAGAGATGAAATGTTTACAGATTTAACAGTCTACTACTATCTTGCTTTTTAAACTAAACTTCAACTTGGATGGACTTTTCCTGGCATGTCTTCTGTTTATTGGCAAGATGCTGGTTTCAAACTTCTTTTTTCTGTATCTCTTCTTGGCCTCTTTTTGTCTCTTTTAAACATAATAAAAATTTTAACTTGCCTTATTGGAGGAGAAATGTGCTTCTGGAGGAAAGGAGTAGTTTTTAATTTGAGTTATATTCAGTCGCTATTCTTGATAATCTTAATCAATCTGTGACAAATGAACCGTGTGATTGGCAGCTTTTGTAGACCTCTATCAACAGAGTTCTCGTTTTGATTTTTTCTTGGTTCTGGATGTATTTCAGGATTTTGTGGAAGATTTATGGAGCCGGATACAAGTTTTATCTGGCAATGGATGGAAAGTTGATAGTGGTATTTCCTTTTGCTTTTATTCATTTAGTAGCCTTATCAGTTTATTTACCTTTGAGTTAGACATCTCCTTTGCCTTAGACGTGGCTCTAAGAGTGATCCTAGGCATGCTATGGTATTTTTGACCTGAGTTGGCTGTGGACTGATCCGTAAAACTTTACTTTAGCATTGGTGGGTTTGTGGTCTAAGTATTTGAATAGTGGACTCTCAGTTGATGGGCTACGAAATCATTTATTGCTATCCCGGTAAAAAAAAAAAGTGTTTTTATTTAGTATTTCCTGATTGTAGCGTTTCAGACGAATTTTTATGACATCTCAAATTTGAGGTTTAAGAATAGCAACTACTATACAAAAGCTTTGTAAAGTTCGTAAATAATTACTGGGTATAACAGGCTTTGATTTGGAATCTACTGAATCGGGAATTTTAATTTAAGAATATAAGTGAGTGGAGTGTCATACTTGAACTGGTTAATCTTTTTTTAATAAGAAACAAAATATATTAAAAAAAAAAGAATATACAAGGAAGAGAGGTTGATCATTTCCACATTTTTACAAAGTTATCCTTTTTCATTTACTCTGTTTAAGTGAGTTATCGCTGGTTCTCTTTCTGCTCAGTGCTTCATTTTCTTCCATCTTTAATACTGAAAGGATTTTGTTTTTCCTCTTTTCCAAGGCATTTTGATTATGCATCGTCCAGCTATTTCTATTATCACCGTTCTGGTTCATTTTTTATGTAGAATATCTGGTGAATATTATGCTAAAATCAAGGCTTTGGCCTTATTAATTTTAGTCTATAACATAAAGTAAATCTTCTTTTTTGTCGATCAACTGATTTTTTGATTATTATTGCCACATTTTCCAATTATTGCATATTTTTTTGTTTAATAACTATGTCTATAATTCATTTTTATTTTTATTTTTATTTCTATGTGTGTTTCCAGACTTTAATTTGTTTTTTACTTCACATTTTAGTTCCCAGGCCACACCTTTCATTTGAAGCCCAGCTAGTTGCTGGAAAATCTCACTACTTTGGGCCCATTAGCTGTCCTGGCCAACCTAATCTACCAGCTACATTCTCTGGATTGACTTATGCTAAACAGAAGCATGAGGCCGAATTGAAGTATCCTAGAAGGATCCGCAGATTAAATATTTTTCCATCAAGTAAAATTGAGGTAGTTGTCCTAATACACGTGATCAAGTTATGATTGTTCAATAGATCCCTAGGTTTTTATTAGTTCAAAAACAAACTTGATTCGTGGATGTGTTTGTGGTACCCTGAATGATGATGATTCAATCCTGTTGTTGATAATTAAACACTCTTTTAGATTGAGAGTTTTTTCTTGAGAAAGATTTTTTCATTCTCTTCTTTATATTTTCTTCTTTGTATTTCCTCTTCATCAATATACTTCGTGTCTTATATGAAAAAAATTTAAACACTCTTTTGCGTTTAAGATTCATGGTATTGTATGGTTTAATTGAAGATAGAGAGAGAGAATCCGCTTTAGTTTCCACCATTACTCCGCAAAGCTTCTACTTATTTTATTTTTATTTTTATTTTTCATATTCAAAGTATGGTTAAAATTTGCATGGAAAAATGTTTTCACCTATCATGTTCATTTTCTTTAATAGCTTCTTTTAATTTTTTTAGTGAGAATTCTGCATCGTGTGTAAATGAAATTGTATTATGTGAATTTGTTATAAAATTTTTAGCATTTAAGCATTTTGGGATTGTCATTTTTTTTTTTTTTTTTTTAAATTGTGGGTGGTGCTTATGTGATGGCAGGATGTGCAGCCCATAGACCGATTTGTTGTGGAGGAATATCTATTGGATGTGCTTTTGTTCTTCAATGGCTGGTTTGTCAAATTCCTAGGAATTGAACAATTTTAGTACTTCTCTAGGATATACTTTTTAACTGCAAAGTATGATGAATAGCTAATCAGGATGTGATGCATTAAGTGAAATACAAATAATTGTTGAATTGATTTTTATTGTACAAGTCTCAAACGGGTATTTTTTTCCCTTATTTGCTGTCTCGTGACTCTTGAAGACACATTTAGTATTTACTTTTTTCTATTCCTTGACAATTAATGACATTTTGTTTGAATGCGTTAACTATTTTAATTTTCTCATAAACAACAATGCATGTGATACCTTATACTTTATCGGAATTCCATGTTTCCAAATCTGATTGTTGTTTGGGTGAGTTCATTTGTTGAATGAAAAATATCTACAAGAAAATCTACTGAGAGAAGAGACCATGGTCTCGTATGTATATATCCAAAAACCAATCCAAAATGTTGTGTGGAAGCTGGAAAATTCTATTCTTTGCTTTCTATACTTAATAAAATTCATTTATTGATAAAGAGTAAAATATTGTTGAATCCCTGTCAGGTTTCTCTTTACCTGCATTCAAGCTTTTTGTGCAGAATTTTAATGAGTTATGTTGGTTTCTTCTTGCAAAGCTAGTCGAAAGGAATGTGCTTCTTTTTTAGTTGGTCTACCTGTACCCTTCCGATATGAATATTTTATGGCGGAGACAATTTTCTCGCAGGTATGTCATTGTAAAATGTAAATTGGCAGGGTTACAGTGTAGTTGTTTATAAATTGACATTATATTAAAAATGACGAGGTAAAAAGTTTGTCAACTACATTACGTGTAACTTCATTTGTATTACACAGAGAAATATAAAAAATGGTGAAAAAGGATTGAATAAACAAAACTGATGGTAGATGAGAACCTGAAGATAGCTGACCTATTTTATGCTCAGAGGCCTTCTAGGATTGGAGATTCATTTCCTATTGCAATTGTTTCCTTAAAGGTACAAAATTTGATTTGTTTTATATATTTCTTTTTTTCGCGCAGTTACTTATGCTACCAGAGCCACCATTCAAGCCAATTTATTATACGCTGGTTATTATTGACCTATGTAAGGTATTGCAAATTTCTTTCGCTTGGCTGCATGATTAGTATTTTCATCGATTTCTAGAATTTATTGTTTATTACTTAGGGTTTCACATGGGTTTATGAACCAACTTACATTGTTGTGATTACATCTGATGAGATGCAACTCTCTAGGCTCTCCCTGGAGCTTTCCCTGCAGTTGTTGCTGGTGCAGTTCGTGCGCTTTTTGACAAAATAGCTGACTTAGATATGGAGTGCCGCACCCGATTAATTCTTTGGTTTTCACATCATCTGTAAGTTCTGACATCTATTGTGTCATGGTTTTTATTGGTCCAAATATTTTGCTGCACACTCAGATTTATCCTAAGTTATTTTCCTATGGTGAGGCAGATTAAATTTGATCAGTGAAAAGTGGTGAGGATGTCAGTTTTTTTTTTCTTTGATTGTGGATTTGATGTTTCTATGATCAGATGTAAACGTTTTGGCTTGTGTTTTGGTGAAAAAGAAATTATTTATGGCACTTTATTTGTCATGAAAAAATATTGTTAATCAGAATATCTATCCGAATTTGTTAGTGGTGGGATCTCTGTTTGAAGGTTACAAAGATTGACTTGTTGATGAATAATATTTTATACCTGGTAAGAGATGCTTGAAAATATACTACATGTTCTCTTGTTGACCAGCTCTCTCAAGGAATTTGAAAACTGCGGATCTTATGTGTGCTGTGTAAAGTTTATTATTCAGTTAATGTTGATTGTTTGTCTGGTTTCAAAAGAGACAATTTCTTCCATTTTTTCTTTTCGTGTTTTATTTATAAGAAGGGCAATGAGAATGCAACACAATTTAGACTGTCCTTTCGCTTTAAAATTCAATGACATGTTATTATCTCCTTTTGAGATATCATAGTTGCTTCCTTAGCTTCTATGATTTAGTGCATGAACTTTGTTCAAAATCAAAATTGAAACGAGTTATATTATGGGTTGATTGTAAATATGAATTTGAACCTTCTAGAGTTGTTCATTAATCATTAACCATAGCTGATTCTATTTTATTTAAATGAGATAAGATGGAATTCATTTAAACTGTCTCTAACTAGAGATTGTTAAATTTTATTTTAGTTGATACTCTCCCTGAAGTATATGATATTTTCTTTTTGTATTCAGTTTCTTGAGTAGAATAGATACTTGAAATTATCTTTAAATGTAGAGGTGTTTCTGTGTATTTGTTAACGAAATGAGTGATAAAAAGCCATTAGTCTTTTTTCTCAAGCTATCTTTTATTTCTTGGTAAATTATTGTTAATAAGTTACTTTGGAGAATTGTGCTCTCATCGGTTTGCCTAGAGTGTAGTGAAAGAATTAGGAGAATAAAGGAGGAGAATTTGAGTATGCTTGGAATTTTTCTTTTTCGAGTGGGGACTGTATATGTATTCCACGTGTTTATTACAAAAGCGAAAGTTTAAAAATTTTTGTTTACAAGTGTATTTTAGTTGCAAAAAAGGGAATTTTTTAGGCCAACTGATGGGAGAGAAAATGTTGGAAAAATTACTGGCCTAATTATATTTGTAGTAACCAGTTGAGATAAATCTGTTTTTTTGTTTTGTAATATGTAGTTCTCGTTTCCTAATTACGCAGATCCAACTTCCAATTCATCTGGCAATGGGATGAATGGGCTTATGTGCTCGACCTTCCTAAATGGGCTCCACAGCGGGTTTTTGT
The DNA here is from genome assembly GCA_022432975.1 of Begonia masoniana. Lineage (NCBI taxonomy): Eukaryota > Viridiplantae > Streptophyta > Magnoliopsida > Cucurbitales > Begoniaceae > Begonia > Begonia masoniana. The sequence continues at coordinate 9,169,982 of CM039515.1, forward strand.
GCAGGAGGTTTTAGAGAGAGAAGTCCGTTTATCATACTGGGACAAAATTAAGCAGGTAAATACTTGTTAAATATGTCTTCAAGTCTTAATTTTTCGACCTGACAAGAGCTCATTTATTTTCAGACACCTGCATTCCTATGCTTTCAGGGTTTGGATCTGTTCCTTTATGTTTAGAAATATTTTCTAGAATTATACAAGTGTTTGAAATCGTTAACGCATATGGACAAACACTATAAGTGCGCATCTATACTCAAGTTCTAAGAAGTCAGGATGTGTATTCTGTTGGGACTTAGGAACTGCTATGTACATTTTTCACTAATATTGTGTTTCTGGAGAATTATTTAGTATTGTTTTATTTTTCGATAGCTTTTTGTTTACCCTGAATGGCCCCAAAAGTTGATCCATTATAAAATGTGAAATATGTTTGAAATTAAAAACTGCGAAACAATCCTGACTTTTTTTGTATGTCATGCTGAACTGTTGAGTGCAGCTCTACATTACTGTAAGTATGATAAGAATCTAAAAATAAAGAAGACGAAAACCTCAAAAATATATTGATTGCAGGATGAATCATACCTAACAAGCAATTCGAGAGGCTCAATTCTATCCTAGCTACCCAAATTCTTCCTAACTTTTCACCTTACTAACAGTTTATTAAATCCTGGTATATTTTTTTAATTGTCCTTTTAAAGTTATAGTTAGTTTTTATTGCTAAAAAGAGTGACAAGATGAACAAAAAATCCTGCATGAGTTACGTTTCATAACTTTTATCCTGACTATATATGTTTGCTTAATGGATCAAGGATAATAAGCTGACTTTATTGAGATAGAAAATGTAGAAAAGGCAGCTTGAGCTCTTAAATCTCTCTGTTTTATTCTCTTGGCAAACTTTAGAGCCTTTATCTCTATTTTTTGCATGTTGCATTCAGAGCATTGAGAGTGCACCTGGTTTGGAAGAATTGCTTCCTCCCAAAGGTGCATCAAACTTCAAGTTTGCCATTGGTGACAATAGCGAAGGAACTGAACAACATAAACTTTCTACCGAGCTCAATAACATGGTGAAAGGAAAGGCATCTGCTCGTGAAATAATATCGTGGATAGAAGAAAGCGTATTTCCTGTTCACGGCTTAGAAGTTACTATCACCATTGTTGTACAAACTCTTTTAGATATTGGTTCGAAAAGTTTCACTCATTTAATTACTGTGTTGGAGAGATATGGTCAAGTCATTGCAAAGATATGCCCTGACCAGGACAAACAAGTTCTACTCATATCAGAAGTAGGATCATACTGGATGAACAATGCCCAAATGACTTCAATAGCAATTGATAGGATGATGGGTTACAGGCTTATATACAACTTGGCTATCGTTAAATGGATCTTCTCTCCTGAAAACATTCAACTTTTTCATACTTCAGATCGTCCATGGGAGGTACACTTGATTTTCTTTATATTTTTCCTTTGCTCTTTTATTGTTTAATTATTTTACTTGTTTCATTAGTGCCCTGTTTTATAGATTTGTTAAAAAACTATAAATGATGACTTCTAAAGAATTCTTAATGTTTTGTCCATAGCAAAATAAAATGCATTAACCATAGTTTTATGACTCAAATTGGATTATTCTTATGACTTTCTTTAGAGGACGAGTAAAGGTTAATATCAATGCATCCTTCTGTAAAGGGTAACATCCATTTGAGAATTGATTCGAGGGATAACTTATTAGTTCTACGAGAGACCTTTCTATAACTTCTACAAATATAACGTAAATTAAGAATGTACATATTTTGCTGCTTAATTAGTAAATATTTTTATTAATTGATAAATAACTGATGAAAATTTTGAATGAAGAAATGGATGTTAGGATATCTCCTTATATTTCTTTTTTTATTTTTTTGACAGAACTTGTAAATTTAGAAACTATTAGTACCCTTTTCAGTAAGGAGAGACTCCGTAAGATTTTAATTTTAAAATTTGTTCCATGTTCTCTTTGTAGATTCTAAGAAACACCGTTAGGAAGACATATAATCGCATCTCAGATCTAAGAAAAGAGATATCCTCCCTTGAGAAGGAAATTTTATCTGCTGAAGAAGCTGTAGTTCAGGCAAAATCAGAGTTGGAGGCTGCTGAATCAAAGCTCTCTTTGGTGGATGGTGAACCTGTTCTTGGTGAAAACCCTGTGAGAATGAAGCGATTGAAATCATATCTAGAAAAGGCAAAAGCAGGAGAAGTATCAGTCCGTGACTCCTTAGAGGCCAAGGAAGCTCTTCTTGCACGAGCTCTTGATGAGAATGAGGTATTCATCATGTTCCAGAAAGACTTTGCATGTGCCTAAATAAAAGTTTACAGAAAGATTTATTTCTAACTACTATTTGCTTGTCCAGGCATTGTTTCTTACTTTGTACAGATGTTTCTCGAACGTTTTGAATGAACGCCTCCCAGAAGGATCTAGATCTGGAAGTTTTCATGAACTGAAGTCCATAAATGCTGATTCATCAACAACCATGGACTTTGAAGAACCTTCAGCAATGGAGTTGGATAGCGAGAATGGTGGACCGAAGAAAAGGTTTCCCTGTCATTTGGACAAAAGAAAAAGATGCTCATACAAGCATTTGCTTTACCTAACATTTTTTAATCCATGAGGGATTAACTTTTTCTCTTACTATTTGAACAGCCAGATGAATGGTGAGAAGAAGCGCAATGTGTACACTGTTGGTGAAAAGGAGCAGTGGTGCTTATCAACGTTGGGGTATGTCAAGGCCTTCTCAAGGCAGTACGCAACCGAGGTATGGAATTTGGGAATAAGGATTAACAACAGTTCTATTTATTATTTTATTCAAATCCTAATCATTTCAAACTAGTTCAGCCAAACCTCAAAAAAAAAAAAAAAAAAAAAAAAACATTAGGTGAAGGATAGCAAGCGATATTTTAGAGCAAATTATAGATTTGGACAGATTAAGGAGACAGATCATAAAGAACAGAGTTATCAAAAAACTTCAATGAATTAGGAAGAGAGACAAAAATAGGGAGAAAAAGATATTAGTACTCAATAAGCATAATCAAATTGTGCTTCAACTATCTAACCAAAGTTTAAATTGCACAAAGGAGGATATGTCTTAACCTAATTTTTTTTTTGACATTATGGGATACTAATAAATAATGTCTAAACTTCTATGATGAAAACAAAAGTCTCAACAGCTAAAAAGAAAGGAAAACTAATAAAATAATAATCTTAATCTATTTCATGTACCAAAATAGAATCAATCATACGTATAAAATCTATTTCTAAAGTTATTAATGATCCCCCTTTTGCTGCAGCCTTTCCAATCAATTGCTTCTTGATGATTGGTTTCGTCTTTCTTTAATCTAAATTTAACGTTTCTGGTAAAAGAAAATGGAATTTCATAATATTCTGTCATATTTTTCTTCCTGTAATTTCAATTCATGTAATACACTTTTGTACACAATTGCTTAAATTTTGGGAGGTTGATATCATCTGTGGCTTTTGTGCTCATGTTAATGTACTCAAGGGAATTATTCTAAATTATCTATACAATGCTAATGACAATTTTTCATTTTTCATTTTTCATTTTTCATTTTTCATTTTTCATTTTTCATTGACAATGTAGATATGGCCCCACATTGAAAAGTTGGAAGCAGATGTATTAACAGGAGATGCCCATCCCCTTTTTAGGAAAGCCGTATATAATGGCCTTGGTCGGCCAATTGATTCCAATTAACTTTAAAATGATGTAAATTATGTGGCGAGAGGAGGAGGGATAGCAAAGACAATGAGGATAGTGTCGATGAGATTAATTTGTTTTTGGCTTCAGTTTCTTGTAAACTCTGATTATTGTAAAGATTTCTTTCACATCCTAGTGCGCCTTAAATCTGACTGCTTATTGTGAAGTTTGCTGACCTACAATGATATACTCGAATGGGAAGGTTGAAAGGTCCATTTAGACGATTGGAAAAAAATTAGATTGCTAGATCATCTATATTCTCATTTTGTTCATTATATTTTATATTTTGATTAATGCTATGTTTATTTTTTTATTTTACTATTTTAGAATATTTGTTGAATCAATTAATGATTAGTTAATTTTAAATAATTAATTTATTATATTAATTGTACTAATAATTTTGATATAATTCTGAAATAGTAGAATAATAAAATAAATGTAATATTATTTTTATATTTTAAAAGAAAGTGCAATTTAGGCTCTATTATTTTGGGTGTCTAGACGGTAAATCAAAATTTTATTTTTCATTATATCAGTAATTTAGATTGTTTTCTATTTATTTATTAAATTTAGTACGCACTTGTTTAGTTTGTTTTCTATTTAATCATTTAAATGTGTTTTGTGATTTTCTTTTTTTAATTCAATTTTGGACATTGTCGATCTCTAGAAAGAATTCTCAAGTGTGGACACGTAGTTTGTGCTGATAAAAGTACAGAAGTGAAATTGATTTAATTTGTAGGAATTGGGGTTAAGTTCTCGAGGCGAGGAGGATATTGTTTGTAAAAGATTGTGTAAAAATATTTTGCTCACCCTTAAACGTGTTTTGTGGTTGTTTTATCGAACCATAATTTATTGAATTCAACTGCTAATCCTATGAGGAATGAGTTGGAACTACTAGATTGCAACAAAAAGATCAGAATACCAATTGTTATTTTATTTTTTTATTTAATTCTTATTATAAATAATTGGTTTACATTCTTGTAAATTTAATTTTAGTGTAAAATTTGTAACGGCCCAGACCCCGTTCCCGCAAGCCCGAACTGTGCAAGTCCCACTGATGGGCTGCTGCCACGTGGCGGACTCAGTCCCAACCACGTGTACTCACGATCTTCCCTCCCCCTGCAGAGAGCTAGCTCAGTGGTACTCCTTATTCGTAGCCCAGGTACTTGTCTCTGAGGTCCTGGGTTCGAGTGGGGGGAAGACAAAAACCCTCTGCATCGCCTTTTTTGTAACGGCCCAGAACCCGTTCTCGCAGGCATGAACCGTGCAGGTCCCATCGGTGGGACCTGCACTGTTCGGGCCTGCGGGAACGGGATCTGGGCCGTTACAAAATTATTGTGATTTTTCTAATAATCAAGTTTTGAAACAGTAATGTTATTTATTATAATGGTTATTTCTTTATAAATAATTTTATTTTATTTTTTAAATAAAACGTAATTAATATAATAAATTACTAAGATTTCAAGTAGGAAAATGGTAATTATTTTTTATTTTCTGCTTTAAATCAAGGCTGTTTTTAGTTTAGGTTATTTTTTGAAGGGACACGTGGTTTCATTATAAAATTTTGGCGCAAAAATATAACGATAATATTTAACGATGGGAAAGAGAACGGATAAGAAAAACAAGATTCTTTCCCTCTGTCTCTGCAATGGCGTTCTCACCCACAGCTGCAGCGCCTAGAGGCACTGTGCTGCCGCAGCTTCGATCGTCTTTCTTTCCGTTTCTGAAGATGCATTCACTCGTTCTTCCTGCTTCCTTCCCTTGTTCTACTTCCAACCATAAGCACCATTGCTTTCCTCGTTTTGGAACTTGTGCTCGCGCTTCTGCTAATTCTGCTCTTGATTCTGAAAATGGCGCTGTTTTAACTCAAGAGAAGCCTGAACCTTCATCATATGGGAGGCAATTCTTTCCTCTAGCTGCTGTTGTTGGCCAAGTACTCTCTCTCTCTCTCTCTCTCTCTCTCTCTGTTTCTCGCTCTTCCCCTTACGTTGTTTCTCTGGTTTTGTACTTAGGTTTATTGTTGTTTTGCAATGAATTTAATCACTTGTGGTAGATTTGAAGTGCGCGCTAACTTTCCTCATCGCTTAAAACTTATAATTATTGTTATATAATTCGGCATTGGGGAGGATTTTTCACGATATTACCTTTAGGAGCTTGCTTCGATTGGTGCCTTTATTGTATTCTCTAAAAAATCATTAAATTGACTATATAATATTAAATATTCAGCCATTTTTGCTCATTTGATTAAACGAAGGAAGAAAATATTCGACAAAGGTAATAATATAATCCAAACTTGCAGTCCGTCTAAAATTCATTATTGAAATTGATTTCACCATTCACCCGCTGCCAAATTTTGAGAAATTAATGTTTGGCCAAATTTTGAGAAATTAATGTTTAAGTGAAACTGATGAGACTTATGAATGGTTAAATGGAACGTCTCATGTACAATCCTCCGCGCATCTTGTGTTACAGGATGCAATCAAAACGGCCCTTTTGCTTGGAGCTATTGACCGCGGGATTGGAGGTATTGCTATTTCTGGAAGGCGAGGAACTGCTAAAACAGTTATGGCACGGGGATTGAATGCAATTTTACCACCCATTGATGTAGTCACTGGTTCAATAGCAAATGCTGATCCAGCCTGCCCTGAAGAGTAAGGTTACTTAGTGTTATGTATCTAATTTTTTTACGATGGAAATTCTTTTACTAGAAGATGCGTGTATGACTCATCAAATGTGGTGTAATTTGAAGTATATTAAAAAATGCATTTTCCTCAATGAAGAATTAGCCATTAGAGCCAACGGTCACATGAAGTTATAGCGATGTACTTTATATGCTAAGTTTGTAGAACTCTGAAACGTAAACATTATATTCTGATTGTCTCCATGTGTAGTTTTCTGTACAGTGTGACACTGTTTTCCTTTCTTTCAGCCTGTAGATGAATTTCATTTATTTGTCAATATTACAACTGATATATTTTGATTTTGAAGGTGGGAGGACGGCCTTTCTGAATGTGTGGAGTATGATTCTGCTGGTAATGTCAAGACCCAGGTTGTTAGATCTCCTTTTGTTCAGGTAATTACCATGTGACTATTAATGTATTTTTGGATTAATTTAATTTGTTAGATGAATCAAGTTCTTTTTTCTTTTCAGATTCCTCTTGGAGTTACAGAGGACAGACTTATTGGATCCGTTGATGTGGAGGAGTCAGTGAAAACTGGAACAACTGTTTTCCAGCCAGGCCTTCTTGCTGAAGCACATCGAGGTGTTTTGTATGTTGATGAAATCAATCTTCTAGATGAGGGTATCAGTAACTTGCTTCTTAATGTATTGACGGAAGGAGTGAATATCGTGGAAAGAGAAGGAATCAGTTTCAGGCACCCCTGTAAACCACTCTTAATTGCTACCTATAATCCAGAAGAGGGGGCTGTGCGGGAACATTTACTAGATCGAATTGCAATTAATTTGAGGTACATTCTGCCTACATGGAATGAAGTAACTTACTAGCTCTCATTCTCATTCCACTAATGACGGACTTCTTCTTCAGTGCAGATCTTCCAATGAGTTTTGAAGACCGTGTTGCTGCTGTTAGCATCGCCACTCAATTTCAGGAACAGAGCAAAGAAGTCTTTAAAATGGTTGAAGAAGAAACAGACTTTGCAAAAACTCAGGTATTTGATTAATAGAACTTGTTTACATTGAGCAGTATTTATGTTAGGCGTCATACCCTTAAGCAGAGAAGGTCTGCATTTTTCCGAAACAGATGCATTGTTCTTGACACTCAATGACAGAAAGTCTAAGATAAGTATCATATATCATAAAACAAAACATGGATCTTATCTCACATCACAACTTCGACATTGGTTTGCTGAGGAAAAAATTGAGTTCTGTTTTTTTTTTTTAGCATTATTTCTTGTGGTGTATAGTACAATTTTCTTTCTTTTCAGTGACAAACATTCTGATAAAACCCCCCTTGTGGCTGACTTATGCGAGGAGAAAGGATAAAGAAATGAGGAGGGAGGGTGATGTGTGCTGGAAGGTGTGAGATATGCTGTTTTTTGGGCGTAAGGGAGCTGGTATGGGAAGGGTTGTTTTGAGAAAATGGTTAGGATATTAGCAGAATATTTTAAATAAGGAAATGAGTGGGAAAGGAGTTTAAGGAAGAATTGATTGTCCCCGTCTGAATTACGGGGCTTATTTTTATTGCTGACGAGCTTTGGTTTTCTCCATTCTAACCAAAATTTGTGAGAAGATGAAAATAACATAAAGTTGTGCAATTTTAAATGAATTCAGATTATTTTGGCGAGAGAATATTTGAAGGACGTGATAGTCAGCAGAGAACAATTGAAATACCTTGTTATGGAAGCTCTTCGTGGTGGTTGCCAGGTTCTTACATAAAATTCTCGTCTTTGATTTTAATCAAATTTTGCATTGATTGCTCAGTTGTAACTAGTAACATAAGTATTGTAAATTTATAGACAATTTGAAGTTCGGTGGACTACCGGAAACACAGGCAGATGAGTCATTGTGAATTAATGAATTTGAGTCGTCTTATACTTATTTTAATGACTTATGCCATTTAATAAAGACTAATTTTTCTGTGATCTTGTTCTTGCTATGTACTTATTAACTGACTTTAAAACCAGGGTCACAGAGCTGAGCTGTATGCTGCTCGTGTTGCAAAATGCTTAGCAGCTCTTGAAGGGCGAGAAAAAGTTGGTGTGGATGACTTGAAAAAAGCTGTTGAGTATTCCTGAACTCAGTGCTCATTAATTACTGCACGGCTATGTTCCTGAACTCAGTGCTCATTAATTACTGCACGGCTATGTAAATGCAATATACATATCACCATACCCATTACCAAAAATAGGTCCTCTCCTTCTCTTCAAAGATAGGGAACTCACCCGAGCATGCTTGGCTACTTCTACTTTCATATTTATTTCTTTTCAGATTCGTAAAAAAATTTCATTTTTATGAGGCTGAATTGAGAGCCAACGTGATGCACACTTGCATGCTTCTCTACTTCTACATTAATCTGGTGTTTTCTTCTGGAGAAGAAAATAAGTCACAGCATCATCATGCCACGATGTGTTCCCTTCAGTTTTTTAGGCAAGTAAAATTGAACATTTGGTTCTGATATTATATACTTGTACAGGTAGAACTAGTTATTCTTCCTCGTTCAAACATCAACGAGAACCCGCCAGATCAACAAAATCAACAGCCTCCACCTCCACCACCGCCACAAAATCAAGAATTCTGGGGAAGGCAGAATGAAGAGGAAGATCAGAGGTTATTGACGTGAACTGAGTTGGCTATAAAAATTGTCAACTGGTTTGTTTCACTTAGTTGTTTGAATTTGATTTGGATTATCTTATGATAAGATTTTGCTTTTTGGATAATGAATCAATTCGTCCATGTTAAAAGAGTGTGGGGGTTTATCAATAACCTGGATGAGTTCTTGTATAATTAGGAAGATGACGGACAATGAAGAGAAGGAACAAAGCGGAAAGAATTACCGAGGAATTCATATTTTGATGCAGAGGAGGTTGGGTTGATGAGAAGCTTCTTTTCTTTGCCCAGCAAGGCCACAGAGACGACGTGGTTGGGCTGGCAGAGCGAAGAATGTGATCTTTTATGAGGATAGAGCGATTATCAAGCCAATGATTCAAAAAGTTTGTCCCTTGTCTCCCCGTCTATTTTACCCACTCCCCAAATAAATAAAATAAACAAATACGTCATCTGTATTGTACAAATTCATTGTAATTTACGTTTGTTAAGGTGCACTTAGGTTTAAATGTGAACTCTTGAATGAAGGATTTTGGTTTTATCGTAATGTTGCCTGTCTCACTTGGGATTGGACTATTCTTGATTGTTAAGCTAAGAGAACATGAAATAAATATTGCTTAGTTGTGTCAACTACATATGATAATAACTTCAGCTGGTTAAGTTGAGAGTAGTTCTTACCAACATTATCTTCGTAATTTTGCTATTGAAAGCTTCATCTTTTCCAGGGGTCCAGTAAAAGATTAGCAGTTGATGCAACACTCAGAGCGCTGCGCCTATCAAAAAATGCGCAAGGCGAAGAACACGCAGAAGGAATTCGGAAATTTTCATGAGAAACTGACATGGGGCAAAAAGATGGCAAGGAACGCTGGAGCACTGGTATACATCACATAGTTCTATTCAGCAACGATGATTTCAAGAAGGTATACACTTCAATCTGTAAAAAAGTGAAAAAATAAACCTGTCCTGTTTTTGGGTTCTCTCAAATTGTAAGGATAAGCTTCACTTGATTGCTTTTTTCATGGTGGAGAAGTCTTGTCTCCATGTTTTGTAACTTTTTTTTTGTAAGGATTCAAATTTGTTTCCTAGTAAAAAATAAATGTGATAAAAAAAAAGCATGGAATGTGAAGTATATGTTGACTTCCTGAAGGTCATTGTTGTAAGCTGCAAAAGACTTCGAACTGAAATTTTGCTAGTTATGCGGTCTCAGTTCGGCCTAACAAACCACGTTAATATCACTCTAGACATGATTACTCTTTATAGTTCAATATCAGAACTAACGCTAACAGTTAGGGAAAATGAATGTCGGAAACTTACTGGGAGTTTTTCTTAATTATATTCTACCTAAGTCAAAGCACTAGGCATTTTTAATTTTATTTAAGTTACTTGGGCTTAAATAGATACTCATGGAGGTAATATTTGTGGTCGATGCCAGTGGGAGCATGGATTAACACCGAATGCAGAATGTAAGGGTGCTGCACTTAAATACTGAGCTGAAAGTAATTATAATAGCAGGGATCAGGTAAATCAATAGATACATATGCGTTTCAAAGTTGATTAAATCAAGACCTGCAACTTCTACCTTTTAGCTCAAGTTACATAAAGATATGGTTCTTTAAATACTTAAAGGAGGTTCGTAGATATTCGAAAACTGGTCCAAATGAAATAAAACGTACATGAGAATAAAAAAATCATTTTTCAATCATTAGGGTAGCAGTGAAGAGTTAAAAAATAGAATGATTTCACTGTGACCTTAATCATCTTATCTAGTACGGGCTTTGTTAAACAGGTTTTATCCTTCCGTTCCGTGGTGGACTCAGCAGAAGTTTCTTTGCCTCCTTCAAGATCAATTGCAATGGCCAGACAACGTCTGAGCGACTTCCATGTGGAGAGGTTAAACCTCTTGCCCACGTCTAACCACTGAAGTACTATACCTTTATTTTCTAATGGACAGATCTTCACATTTGGAGCTTTCAACAACATTTTCCAATCTCGAAGTGTCATTTGTTCTAGTTTCTAAAGCCCCCTAGGGGGGTCCCAAAATTTCTTTCCAGAAAAAAAAAGAATACCCTGACGGTTGATGATATTGAGCTGTGTTTTTTGCGTGATTCAATGCTCTTTTTTTTTTCGGTAGATGTACCAAAAACGAAGGGTAATTTTCTAAATGCAAGTATGTCCGATTATTGACTCAAACAATAGACATACACAGCTATCTTCAACCCTAAATAACGATTATTGTCATTCCCGAGTGAACCAAGAAAAACTAATCACCTTTCATGTAGGAAAAAATTAGTTCTTGTCTTGTCTCAATATTTTATTTAATCAATGACTCTGTTGTGAACTAAAATGCTAGCTGGTTAGAGTGGGCTAAATGCAGAGAAAAGTGGGACGTCGGAAGAGTGATGCTGTAGCCATAAAGATGGAAGAAGCCCTATATACTGAAAAGATCCACTGACCCTGAAGCCGTTATGCTGATGACACTAGAACCTTCATCGCAAAGAGTTAAGGTACAAATTGCATTGAAATTTAGTATGGGTGGAATTTATTTTGTTTATAAAAAACATAGATATAAGGGAAGATTACTGAGAGAAGAAGATCAAGACTTAGTCCTCAAAGTACTGCCAAAAGTGCGGTAGCTTAGGCGTGGTTTGGTAAAATCCTATAAGTTCTTTCAACCAGACGTTCTAAACATGGCAAGTATCTATTGATGGGTGGTTTGCTTTTGGTTTGTGCCCGAATTTGTTGTTCCTAATCGTATCAAGGGTTTAAAAAAGAAGAGCACTAAGTGGATAAACTGAAAATGGCTCGATGGCTGCAAGAAAAACACAGCCATACCAAACAAAGGCTTCATTCTCATCATTGATAATTAGGATATATATATTATGCTGACAAGGATATGACAATCAACTTATGATGCTGTGGTTGTTTATACAAAGGAGAGATCTGAAGTGGCTGGAACAAATACAAACGGGGATGGTCTCTCCTTGCATTGACCACGGAAATAAGGTTTTTAACCGGCTTTGCCAAGGAGATGGCAGAGTAGGTAAGGTTTAGTTTATGAACAAGTTCTTCATCAGTACAATCATAGATCTCCATATAAGCTTTGATCTGCAGGAAAAATTATTACTGGCGAATGCTTCAGATAGTGTAAATCTCTGACGGCGACAAAAGAAGCTCTATCCACTTGAAAAACTCGTAGAGTCTTGATTTCGTACCATGTTATTATTTTGCAGCGGAATATGCTCTGTCAGCTGGAACATCTATTTGCATTATTCTGGTTTCGGGTCTCTGTCTTAGGCTGGACAACCAATTTCAAAAACCTAAATGTTTAAGCTAGTGAGTTTACAGTTGTAAAGTGATCTCTAGCACGTTGTTTGGTAGTGACTTGATATGGTTGTGCGCGTATCAATGACGACCCTGATGCTTTGATGTTCAGGTAAAATGCCACGATATGGTTTCTACTGTGAGCATGAGGAATGAAGTTGGCTTGACCTATCACTGGCGAGAATAGTTCTATTTTTTCATTAAAGGAGAGTGAAGGGTAACCAGAATTGGTAGTTGAATAAAATGTTCAGAATTTTTTTGTTTGTTGGAAACTGAAAAAGTTTATTTCCAAAATGAAAGAAGAAAAAGTAGATGACCGGTGCTCGACGGAATATGGCGTACTCTAAAGCTATTTTAAGATTAAAAACTTCTCTCAAACAAGTTCTTCAAGCGGTGCCCGTGTATCAATGCTGAAATGGGTGTATACATCTAAACCTGCATAAGTGGCTATGATTTCCAGGCATTTAAAAATCAAAAGAATTGCTAACGAAATCGTGTGTGAACGGAAAATTGAGGCGTCAATTAATGCTGAAGTCAAGTAGCCCTCAAAAAAGAACAAAAAAACAAAAAAAAAAAAACTATGATCGGACGGTGACGTTTCTTTTGGCCAAAAACTTCAATGGCAAGTGTTACAAATAAATAACTCCAAGCATTCTGAAAGACGACTTAAATTATCCAAAGCTTCCCTTTGTCATAATACAAAGTGGATAATCCAGCTTAACGTAAAGTTAGAAACAAATCAACAATCCAAACTTGAAATTAAACTCATAATTCTCTACTCAAGGTTGATCAAAACCTTCTACGTAATTCAATGGTCCAAAACTGAACCCGTACCTCTATGGCATTTCCGAGGCAAGGATCAAGGCCCCTAGGATTTGATCGAAGTGAGCTGCCTCAAGTTGTATGAAAGCTCCTTGTACTCTCCACCACGCCAATCAGCAAATAGTCTGACAAAGAAAAATCAACGGAGGTATCAAATTTAGTAAAGTCTAGCATACTAAGATGGATAAAATCATCAGGAAATAGCGGGCATGCAGTCACAGAAAGCGTTGAAGTTGGAAAATGTTGTAGACGATGACACCTGGTAGTGGTCAAGATGGAATCACAGTGCAAAATAGATTGCCACTTACTCATAGACACGATGACAAAACATGCAGCTTTCCGGGTGCGATTTTTTTGTAACCAACAATAGGTATAAAGAGAAAGAAATATGTGAGGTAAGCTTCTATTTTCGTTTTGCAAGATAGAATATTTTTCTTCTGGCAGAGAAGGCTGCTTCAATTTAATTCTTTGTCTTTCATTGTCTGTTAACTTTGGAAAGGCATAGTAGTTAGTTTTTTTTCTTATGAGAATGTTTTATCCTCCTTTATTCTACATTTTCTCCTTTCAAATTATTTTACTTAAAAAAAAACCACTGCTGACGCATGTTATCGACAGATCAAATCAATCTTCTTCATTACGGTCTCAAACTTTTGGTGTGTTGGAAGAAAAGGAATAGTACTGGCATATACATGAATGGAAAAGAAGAAAGACCAAGAATCTGAAGATACAAAAACCCGATCGTATAATCAATTTGTCCGAGGAAAGATAAACATTCACACATAGCCTTAGAAAAATGATGGTAAACTCAGATTTCAAACAAGAAAGAGTCTTACCTTGCAATTTCAACGACAATGGGTTTGTCAGGATTACTCAGATCAATTTATGAGGGCACAGGAACAGCTTTGCCACGATGTTTATAATCTTCATCCTGTCAATTCAGTATTTGCTCGAGCTTCATACAGAACCGCAAACTGCAAAAATCAGAGAAATACCATCTACAACCAAAAGGACTTTCGAGCTCACTTCGTCGTCCAAAATCTCTCTTACCCTACTTCCGGTTGCCAATTGTCACCTTGTATAAATTGAACCCTTACTAAGATGGTCCAGCCAAATTACAATAACTGCAGCAAACTATATTACATTAAACCGAGTTTTTGTTATTATTACCACTGGGGTTCTTTGATAAGATAAGTGTTCATATTCGCATAATTACAATTTCACAATAAATGATCTAAAGAAATTACATTGGTACTAGCAATTTATACTTAAAACCGCCCAATTGACTGTGTGGAGCTGGATAGACAACGAAGGTGTAATGATACAGAAAATAAATCTCGATCTTAAGAAGAGTTAGGGTCAAAGATACTCTGTCATCTAAAACCTGGTTTTGGAATCTAACGGTTTACACTTTATCAACGTAAGTCAAAAACAGTTTGATTATTTGTTCTTGGACCTGAATGGGAATGGACCAGGCTTTGTCTCGGGAGGGGATGAGTGCAGGAAAAATAGGTGATAGTAGTTCTACATTGAGCTGTCGATGTTTTTTATGGGTTAAGGCATTAGGTCATCTAATGATTAGTGGGTAGCGTTGGGGTTTAGAACTTTTCTGTTGCCCGTCGATTATACATTATACTTCAAATGGATTTCATTTCTTACTGATAGATAAAATAATTTCAGAACAAATAAGCCTTGTTATTGGGATCTGGATGAGAAATGATAGATGAGAAATAAAATTTAGTATCCCGTTTCTTTAATCGGGAAGGGCTGGTTGGAATAAATTCACTCCTAAAAACTAGTGTTTTCTGCTTCATTTTTTGTGTTCTTTTTTTGCATGTAGACATACTTGGCACCTAGCCACTCCTTGAGAGACATTCCAAACTAACAAGTACACAGTTACCATGTGTTTCACCAATTGATCAAGATCCCTTTTCACTCAATAACCCTTCATTAACTATCGAACATGGAGTGATTTCCTCAGAAGACATATCAATCTGACTTAAATCAGCTTCTTAAAGCTTCTATCTAGACTTAACTACTTTTAATTATCAAAAGGTTAATACCATTGTACTAAAAAATAAGCATATTAAGTTGCTATGTGTCAGAGAAGAAAAAATAAATAGCTTGTAAAATCAAACAAGAAAAATCACCGGATAAAAACAGAAAACAAACTAATTTATGACATGAAAACTAAAAAAATTCAAAAGCGGTTGCTCAAGGAAACGTGAAAAACAACTTTCGCCGGGAATAGCAAACCTCGTACACAGAAATGTCTGAACTTACATTAACTAACTATTTTAAATATTACAAATTACCTTTTGAGGACTTTGCGAATCTGCAGGAAACTATTGTGCTTAGAGGGCCACATTGATCGGAAATCTCTTCTTCCGATGCATCATAGCATGCACTCAATTGGGCAAGACTCGTAACATAAACCTAGAAAGACAAATATAAACATGCAGAACCATACCTAAAGCATTTTTCCAAATACGGTAGCGACAAAGGGACCTTGACAAATGTTTCCTGTGGCGCAGAAGATCAGAAATGTCCTGATGTTGTGCGGAAATCTTTTGGGCCAGGTTCTCCATCCTTCTTTCGCATTGAATAAAGACAACACCATTGCACCCTGAATCAAGGTGAAAAGCGTCTCTGTACAAAACCAGCAAACATTTAACAACTGACAAGATGTATGGGAAAAAAAAAAAAACCCGTGTGCTGAATTGCTCCACATGGAATAATGGGTCCAATGTCTGTTGAAAGTGTTGGAGGAAAATGTTATGTCTTCATTACTGTTGATGATTTCTTAGAGAAAAAGCCGACACTTTCAAAGTTTTTCAAATCATGTGTACTCGACTTCAAGCGTTGAAACAAATTATGTCATCATGAAAATTATTCGTACCGCAACGTTAGTGACCATGGGAAGCGCGTTTGAAATTCTGAATTCTCAGATTTCTGGTAAACAACTAGGGAGTGCTCACAAATTTTCGGCACTAAGATCCTTAAAAAAATGGCAGTCGTTGAAAGAAAGAACCGACATTGGCAGAGAGAGATGACCGAGGAAGCTACACGAAAGGG
>CM039515.1:9186318-9208809 GCA_022432975.1 Begonia masoniana
TTGACACATCATTATTTAATATGAGTATGTTGAGATGTGAATAAGAGAGTAAATGTAACGTTATTTTTTTTTATAAATGGTAGATTAATTGAATTACATTGAAGTCCAGATAAGCATATAATAAATTAATTATTCTTAAAGATTGTAAGAAATATTTATTATATCAAGAAATATAAAAGGATTCAAATTAAAAGAGCACAATGGAAATGGGATAAGGAAGAAGACAGGAAGCAATCCAACGTTTAAATTTTACATGAAGTCTTTCTTTCGTCGTCTCCCATCTGTTTTTTTATCTTTCTAAATCTCGCCAGCTCGCCTTCAAACTAGGTTTTCGGCGAAAACAATAGAATGAATGAATGTTTGGAGACTTTTCTTTTGATTGAATGCAATATTAATTTGAAACTTTACATGTTTGTGGTTTGAATTTTGAAACCTTCAGTTGTTATACAGTGCAGCTCAAAAAAAAAAAAAATCCGGGAGGACCAGAACCGAGACCAGAATTCTGGTCCGGTGCTGGGAAATTTTTTTTGGTTATTGGTGCAAAAAATAAAAAACCAAATTTAGTGGTCCGGTCTAAAAATTTTCAAAAACCGGACCGGACCGGACCACGATCACCCCTATCTGTTGTTGCTTGCGCTATTCTCAACTCAATACAAACACTTCATAGTTTCATTTTAATCTAACCTCTAGCCCACCACATTTAAAAGTTTTAAGATGTGACGAGTATACTTTCACATAAATCTATAGGGTTCTTTTATTGCCAGAACTACTCATAAATTGAGGCCCCATTGTTGTAGTTTCCTAACAGCCTTCGGCCTTATTTGGTGCAGTAACTGGGGGCTAAGAAAATGAACGTTAAATGTTAAATAAATTAACAATCGACATTTTTTTAATGTACGACAAACACTTGTAGAAGGTAAATTCTAATTTTCATACGTCTTGTGACTCGTTTCTTCAAATGTTTAAAGTGATGATATCTTCATAAAAATTAAAATCAACACCTCTAATCCAAATCAATAACATTACCATCCAACAAATTAGTTCCGGTTCTGTTTTGCACTAATAAGATAACTTCATATAAGTTACATTGCAGGCTTTCCACTGATGAACAAGTATTCGCCACCCAAACAAAACTCATAACCTTTTTTTCTTTTTGTTTTCCACACTCAGCAAGAAAATTACCAAAAAAAGACGAATTATTAACATTCCACAGCCCACCTCATCCCACCTGTTTCTTCTTTTGTTAATTTAGGAACTTCTAATCATAGTGTATTTATATACACTTCATCCACGTTCAATGATTAGCGCGCCATTAAATTGCTGCCCACCATAATCGTTGCCCATCCTAGAAATCTGTAAATATATTCAAAAAAATTAGGCAAATATCCAAGCAATAGCTCGGAAGATATTACAATATCCACTTGCTATAAAATTTCACATTTTACAACACTGAATGGTGTGCCAGTGTATGCCTTAAGGGTGGCAACTAAAAGTAATCGCAATAAAAAAATATTTGAACAGACAATGTTGAAATTTATTTATTGGAGTCAAATAGGTTCACAGGATCGCACTGACAGAACACTTAAAATGAAGTATTATCAAGCCTCTATATGTAGAGCTTGTCCATGTAGTTATTGGTAATATCTGTAATTGAGGGAATGACGTGATTTCTTAGATTGAAAGACTAAATAATGATACTAAGCTTTTAATTTTCGTTTTGTCATACTTTCAAATTTTGTGTTCAAATTGTGTTGGGGCCCCTCCTAGTGGTTGTTTCTCAAATTCTCTCTGTTTTTTTTTTTTTGGTACTTCATTTTTCTTAAATTCAAGTGATGATTTCTAATTAAAGAAAAAGATATCAAGAGATTATAAAAGACTTATCAACGCAATCAAGCCATTGATAATTAGCTAGCAACGGGTCTAATTCTTACCACTGCTGATTTTTCCTGAACTCTGTAAGAACTGGATATATGTTCTCAAAGGCTGCGTAAGTCTCATCTCTTACCTGAAAAACTCAAACATTGCATGAATTAATAGAGGTGGGATAAAAATAAAAAATGAAAACATGGGTCATTATATAAGAAGGAAATACAAATAAATTGTGACCTTAGCACCGGTTAGAACAATTTTTCCTGAAACAAAGATGAGCAGCACTATCTTCGGTTGTTTCATCCTATAAATCAAGCCTGGAAAAAGTTCTGGTTCGTACTGAGGAGACAAAAGAATGGGAACTTCAGATGAAATGGAGGTGTTTTAATGGTTTAAATCTGTAAAATATTAAATTTCAACCAAACAATTCAGGAACAAGAATCAACACACATCTGACAATCCTGTTTAAAAAAACTATTTGCAATTAGCAAACACAATTCAGTACAATAGTTTTATTTCCATTTCAGTTTCTTCTAACATTTCAAAAATTAAAAAAAAAAAAAAAAAAAAAAAACTGTTGTAATTTATAAGAGGAAATCAGCAAATATCGTAACTAATATCCTTACAAAAATATTTCAAGTCCATAACAACATCGTTGAAAAATAAAACGATTTTATTTAAAATGAGATTCGAACAATTAATTTATGACGCTTCAAGAACCAGGTTTTCAAGCATAGTATATTATCAAAGGATGATAGTGTTGATTACCCTAACATATGAACACAAGAATTAAAGAAGTACGATGAAACAATTATCCAGGAAATATCCTACTTAACTTTACAGATACTTAAAGAGCAAATAAAGTCCTGTTAGAAAACTATTTTTTCAGAGAATGAAGATGGAGGATTAGATATTTTTATCTTAATGAATATTGGAATCTTTACGGTAAGATACTGCAAGATTCTTCAATGGCCCTTCATGAAGGAAAATAACAAAAAGGAGGGCTGCTGACAAGGTGACGAAAAGACTTACACTTGAAAAGCTCCATGAGAATAAGCAAGACCTTCGAGCCTTATGGGAAACTTGACATCACAAGAGCCTACAATGTTCTGAATTTTGAAGTCCTACAGGTACACATTAGAAGATAACAGTCAGATAGCAGTCCAGGTTCAAGAAACATTTCGACTGCATCACAGTGTGCATGATCATGAAAAGTAGATATTAGAGAGAACAAATACTAAAACGTACCTTAAACTTAGCCGGGAAACCAAGCTTTTGAATAATTCGGGCATACTGGAAGACAATACCAAACAAAGAATTAATCACAGGTGATTTCATGTGAGAAGACCTCTTCGATTCTTTTACAATGGAAAAATACTTTTGGGAAAGACAACAATGGTTAACATACCCAAAAAAAAAAAAAAATCACGAAGAATTCATTGACTGGATAGCAAAGAGCCAGTACCAAAAAATTCCCAAATGAGATAGCAAAGAAATCCCGTACCTTTCGTGCTGCCAATTTTGATTGCTGTTCACTCTTAGCTCCAGTACAAACCTACACATGTTTATTACAAGTATATTTAAAAAAAAAAAGTTATATTCTTGTTCCAAGGTTGTAGAAACAGATTATCCTTGAAAAACATTGGATACCCTCTTAACAATATCGTTCGAGCAAAAAGCGAATCTAATCACATTCATAGGCTTTAAACATTATGATATTTTCTTATTACAAGAGGACCAGAAGCGTGAAAGAATAAAATTCAGATGCCTTTTCATAATAAATCATAGCAACAGATATACTAAAAACTAAGAGTAGTGATCCAGAGCTACTTTTAAATTATACAGAAACAATTTTGTACACATACCATCTTCCCAGAAGCAAAAATCAATGCTGTGGTTTTCGGTTCCCTTATCCGCATAATAACGGCAGCAAAACGCTGTATTGAATATTCATCAAACATGAAACAGCATCTTTTGATATGAGCAAAATTAATTTTTTTCTAAGGAATTGCAATGTCATAACGTGTTGCTACAATATCACTTGCCTTGGGATTGTACTCAGCATTGCGAGCTTGAAGAGCAATGACCTTTAGATCCAACTTGCAATCTAGATTCACTGTTGATACAATATTCCTAGAAATAAAACAGCACGTGATTTATAAAGACAAAACACACCCAAGTGCAACCTTGTCGCAATGATCAGCACTTGGCAGGACAATAGCACAAACCTTTTCTGAGCAATTTCCAACTTTCCTTATAATCATTTAACTATAACGTTCTAACCACTTTAAATGCAATCAAATAGAAAAAAACAAGTACAAAAAGATTTGATTCTGCATATTCTTTAAGCATGTTTTTCAGACGAAAAAAATATTTAATAACTTGAATGAGATATTACGATTGTACTCCATGTGTACATTATTGTCCAAGATTTCATAAGTGAGACAATTAAATCTAATATTTAATGAAGAACTACAATATAAATATACCAAAACTTACCTAGGAAACTAAGCAAACAAATAAATGCTGGAATATAAGGAAAACTAGAAGATTAAGACTCATTAGCTAATTGAGGTAAGTACTTAGTACAGTTGAACTAATCTCAACAAGGACATGACTTGCCAAATCTCTAAAATCTCTAGATCTATTTCCAGTAAATTCATAACTGCAGATTATGTTAACTTAGACAAGTTGTAAGCCAAAGCCTTGCACAGCTGTGTGATTAGGAGAACAAGCAAACACAGGCAACACCCAGAATATATATATATATATTTTACAAAGATAATAGCACAAAGAACTTCCTTAGCAGGTATTTTATGCTCGACTAAACTTTCTGCGAACATGCACTCAGTGACTATTACGCCATCAAAAGAATTATTCAGAAATGTGAGTACTTTTCTTAATCTCATGTGGACACTAGCAAAATGAGAAGTCAGATGTCTAATGGAAAAACTAAACTTGCTTTAAAACATTGTATGTTCCCGATGTGGTCTTGCTAGAGAGACTGGCTCTTCAGTGATAATTGAATTTTTTTGTATTAATACCGACTCTTCTAAGATTAGAGTTACTGTGGGTCTATCATATCCCTTAGGAAAAGGAAGGAATGCTGGATAATTTTTAAGCAATCAAAATCTAGTTAATTATTTTTTCTTCTTTTGATTTGGTTCTTGACTTCAGAGATTATAAAGTGTTTTCAATCTAGAATGATTTAAATATAATAATTACATGTACTAACCGAAACTTTGCATAAAAGTATAATCTGGTGGAAATAACAAAAAATCAACTTATACTAATTTGAATTGTAAGCCCATTCATTGAAGTTAAATCATCAGGCTTCCCATTCTCAAAAGCCAAGAATTTCATTCACTCCGAAAAAAAGAGGAATTCATGCCGGATGCTGCTACAGCGAAAAATATAGACTTCTATAAGCAAAGTCATGTTTCTAACAAACTACATACTGTTGAAAGCTATCTCCAAAACTTGTAAACAATTAAACTACACACACTTACATCTCCAAGCAAAGAAATCCTAGTAGCACCCCATTTTATTGAAGCTATCTCCATTCAACTTTCCTAAAATTGTGTTTTTCATCTAAGGACAATCATAAACTGTATTGAATGAAATTTTCAAAGAACGACAAATATGTATTGGTGCCAATTCATGATGAAAACGATTCTATTTCAGACACGAAATTATCTTAGGTATATCAATTAAAATTAAATGTTTTATACAAATTTTTCGTGGAACAGTAATTAAAAGAATTCACGAAGAATTAAACTGCCAATTGAGTTCTCTATTCAACATCATAAACATAATTATTTCGGAACTAAGTCAACTTCTGGAGTTTTGTAGGGAAAAAAAAGTAGATAAGGAACAAAGTTATCGGATCACGCACTGGAGGGTAGGGACAATTCCGGAAGGATGTTTTTTCAGATCTACAGGCTGACTCCCTTCCAATCCTTGATCCGACATTCCTTCATAATTCACACCAAATAAAAATTAATAATAAGAGGATTGACCACAACAAAATAAAAAACTACAATCGCATCGTATTAAGAATCCAGTCGGAAAGGTAAACAATCGGAACTGGACGATGAAAGAGGGAAGGGAGGATGAGATCGGACCTCGCGCGATCGGAAAACCTAACCTAGGGCTCAGGCTGAGGAACGATCGATGAGGAAGCCACAGGCTGAGAGAGAGGCTGGCGCGAAGATTTTGAAATGAGAGTAGTTTTATAGGAAGAGGAGCGGATGGAATGAGGAGAAGCTATTTAGAGAGAGATTTTACGGATGCAACTCGTCGGGAGGCAGAGGAAGAGTGGGTTGGGATCCTTCTGGTTCTTAAAAGGGGCGGAGACCATATTTATCAAGGTTCCTAAACTACCCTCAACAACCCAATTTTGTATAAATTGATGTATGGGTATTATTGGAATTTTGTACAAATAATATCTCTCGTATGGTTTTGTCATATATTTTGTCATATATTGACAATGAACGCGTAAATCCTCGCCCAATCTATACGCTACAAATCATCAAGAGCCAATTCACTTTTCTACTGCTCCAAATTGATTGCTCAAACTTACTAATTTATTTACCATTTATTTATACCAAGAAACATCATTGGACGAGACATGTCCTGACTTAGTTGAAAGAAAAGAGGCTCGAGTCTTACTCGGGCTTGCCTATGAGGATCTTAGCTTGGACGTTTGTTTAGGTCTAGGCCAACCCATACCTGAAGTGATTTAAGGTTGGACTAGCCAACTTTAAATCGATGTGAGAGTAGGCCGATTTCACTTTGTAAAACGAGATCATGATCCCAAAATTTCGTGCAAGAGCGCGGATGCCTATCTTTTAATTTCACGTCTTAATTGTAAAAATCTAGCATCTATATAGAGACACTATATTTATTGACGCCGCATTTACTTAAAAATACAAAATGTCTACTTAAATTGAGCGACCTCAATTAATTTAATTTAATTTCTCTTCGATTATTCTCTCTTCAAGTTCTCTCACTCTTAGCCCCCGTTCTCCCTGTGACTCTCTTCCTTTCGCTCATACTCTCGTTCGCTGCTCTGGCTCAGTCTAGCAGGTGCTCTTGCTGGTACTCTCAATCTCATGATATCTCCTTCTGAAAGCTCTGGCCAGTCTACAGGTGCTTTTTGCCTCGCTCTTGCTGGCACTCAAACTCATGATATGTAATGGTTTTGCTGCTCGGCTTCCATGAAAGAATTTCTATATCTGGTTGATTTGTTTGGAGCAGTTATCACTGTCTAAAATTTAGAAATATGATGAATTACATTTTAGTAGCTGACTTTATGGAAGGGAGGAATCAATTATGATCTCGAAATAAGTAATTTGTTTCTTCAAAGCTGGAAAATAAATAAATATAATCACTCAGTAGCTTGTTTTGAACTGGTCACGATTAT
The DNA here is from genome assembly GCA_022432975.1 of Begonia masoniana. NCBI lineage: Eukaryota > Viridiplantae > Streptophyta > Magnoliopsida > Cucurbitales > Begoniaceae > Begonia > Begonia masoniana. The sequence goes on from CM039515.1 coordinate 9,193,613, forward strand.
AACTTTGATTGAGATCTTATTCTGGTCGATCACAACCTCTGTATCACAAAACAATAATTAAGACTATTAGTTTTGAAGTTCGGAGGGAAAGAGAGTTTGATTATCAGTTTAAACATAAACATTTATACGCCAAATGATAATTTCATCTTATAACAAGGCTGCGTAGGATTTAATCTGTCGCTCAAGCAAAAGTTTATTATATTTTATAAACTGTTGAACTTTTGTTTATAACATGACGTCGCCTTGCATGAAAATAGCTAATCCCTCCAATAACCTTGTGTATCGTCGGAGTTGCAATTTGAAACATGCTACTCTTACAAGCTAAAACAAAATGTAAAGAATAAAAATATTAATTACAGCTAAAAATAAACACAAAAAACCCACAATCAAGGTAATTTTGTTATAATGAACCACTCGTTTGGATCTGTACAAGTTAATTAAAGATAAATGAAAAATTCAACGCAGATAGCACAAGCTCCAAACACTTAACCTCTCAAGGATTATTCGGCTCAATGCATATTGATTTCTGTAACACTAAGAGCTTTCACCATCAACACTCCATACCCATTTCTGTAATAGAACTTTGACACTGCACGGAATACATCTCGACAACACCAATAATAAGAAAGCATAACTATTACGTCGAGGTTGAAAGTCAGACATCTGTGTATAAAAATAATCTGATGGATTGATTATGAAAAGATACATGTCAAATCTCACTGGCTTCTTAACCATAAATTAACTACAAATATCTTCTATTCATAAATACCAGGTAAAAATAACGAAAACGAAATGATGTGATAAGTAGCTTGTCATATCATTTAGATTTATCATTGGGAATCGGTCTAATTGTCTTCATCCTTTCACAATCTAATATTCAGCAATCAGTCATGAAAAACAAAATAAAAATGTTTTCGTAGTTCAGAAAACACCGCAAGTATTAACATGTTAAATTTATTACGGATGAGTCTTTCAAAATTTTAATATTATTTGAGCTTATAAAGAATTTCAAATGAGCAGAAGATGTTCAAATAGACAAACATGAATTATAAGAATAGCGTCTTAAAAATAAGAACACTAAATAAATGCATTTCAAAATGTTTAAATGCCGCAGAGATCTGGGGATAAGAATCCTCAACATGGATTGCCCATCAAGAGTAGCAAATATTATCTTACATACAGGCTTTCACTAATTAATAAGTATTGGCGACACAAAATTGATCCGACCATTAATTGGGTGTGAAAACATAAATCCAATGAAAAATTAAGGATTTACATGACATTGATGTGATCAGAAGAGCTGGTTGTAATCATTGTAATTTTATCATTGGGAATCGGTCTAAGTGTCTTATCCTTTCACAATCTAATATTCAGCAATCAGTATGAGTCATTTCAAAATTTTAATATTATTTGAGCTTATAAAGAATTTCAAATGAGCAGAAGATGTTCAAATAGACAAACATGAATTTATAAGAATAGAGTTCTTAAAAATAAGAACACTAAATAAATGCATTTCAAAATGTTAAAGGCCTCAGAGATCTTGGTGGATAAGAATCATCAAATGGATTGCCCATCAAGAGTAGCAAATATTATCTTACATCACAGGCTTTCACTAATTATCAAGTATTGGCGACACAAAATTGATCCCCGACACATTAATCTGGTGTGAAAAAAATAATACAATGAAAATTAAGGATTTAATGACATTGATGTGATCAGAAGTAGCTGGTTGTGATATCATTGTATTTATCATTGGGAATCCGTCTGATTGTCTTCATCATCTCACAATCACACGCCATTAAGCATTTGCAGTAGTTTAAAACCAATAAAAAAATGACTTGAGAACTCAGCAATAGGGACTAGCCAATATATCTACGATGTCACCGATGAGCCTATAAAAAATTTAGGATTACCGGAGCTTAAAAGTAGATTATACATAACCAGTCATTGTCACGTATAAATTCATCAATATCGCCCAAGGATAGATTCCTCAACCAAATAATTATGATCAAGAAATTGCAATGTTAGGCATCTTTGCTTGCTAAGACTTAATCATACAAAAAAAAAAAAATAAAACACATTAAAACTAACTATGCACAAATTATTTATGAACAGACCTTCCATAGAAGATCCTTTGCAGATGAGTTGTGAAATACTGAAAAACGCCTTTAAATTACATTACAAGCAATGGAGTATTGAAAAAAAAAATCAAATCATAAGAATATCCAGATAAGTAAAGAGGTATATCTGTTCAACACAATTTTTTTTCTGATAATAATCTGACGTGAGAGAGAAAATGAGATCGTCTCGTAATAACTAGGATCTCATAAGATCTGCGATAAGCGAATATCGAATTCAGAACTCTGCAATTCTTTCAATCGAACGAAATCATTAGCAAAAATTAAGAGGGAAAAGGTAACAAGGAATCGGCAGCATGACTTGAAGCCTCGGAACACAAAAACACGATACGGAGAAGCTGGAAAAGGGAAATAGCACAGGCGAGTAGATGAGAGAAGACGGGAGAGCTTATGAAGGCGAATGACGAAGCTGGAGGTAGAAAGGGTATATATAGCTTGAAAAATGACCATCCACAAACCCTAATCTCGGCCCCGCCAGTATTTTTTACATAGGGCCAACGAAATTCAAAAAAAAAAAAGGGCTAGAAATTAAATAATAATAATAAAATAAAATAAAAACAGACTAGCATTACAAACTGAATAGTAACGCTTAATTAAACAAGGATATATTTTATCTTAAAATAAATTTTAATTTTCACTTCAACATATCATTTATAAATTAATAAAATCAATATAATAAATTATAAATAAATAAAATAATACATTATATATACCATTATAATATGAATCAACAATAGACACATTTATAGAGCAAAAGATTATACATTGCATTTGAGAAGGAAGAATCGCTTCTTCAAAAGAATCTATTGCTTTTTCAAAAGAATCTATTGATTCTCTTCCATTTGATTGGACTGTAGGTGCCGATTTACTGTACGAGCAAGGTCTCTGGTTAAAGTCTAGAAAAAAAAGACGATATTCCTTTCTTATGAGGACAAACAACCACGCATCATAGCACCGTAATTAAAAAATTGTTGTAATCTTTGACAAATTGTGTAATATTATGAATAGAACACAATCAAGCCATTTTTTTTTGTTAATTTAATGATGGTTTGACAATTTACGTAAATGTTTTGATTTTAATTGAAAACTAATTTAATAATCTAAATTTATATATAATATTATAGGCACACTTAATTTAACTTGTGACATACATGTGCAATGCTCGTACATGTATCATTCACATTTCATAAAGAACTAAAATTATGTTACTACAATTTTGTGGGTTTCAAACTACATTCAACTGTTAAAATGAGCTGAGTATTGTTAAAAATAATCATATATTACTTTTAATCAATATATTTATTCATAATCAATTTATGTCACGGTCCAGAAATACATTAATTGGTACAAGTATAGTTAAGACAATTTATGTCACGATTGAAAGACAAACTTAACATAATGCAGGATCGGACAACCTGATCTTCAGAAAAAACTAGTCGTGGGCCTGGACAATTTACATAAAAGGACATGATAAGAAATTTACTTGCAATGCACAGATTCGTTCAACATCAACACCAAGAAAATGAAACTATGACAGGAGTTTACAAGAGGCAAGTTAACATACAATGAGGAACTTCTTCGAGTCTCTCCCATAAGCAATATCACGTGACATTGCTATTGGATATAATTATCTTCTCATACGGTTTGATTTAATAAATACAATTAAATATAAAAAAAATAACATGTATGTAACTGTCCATATACGTGGGTTTCTCTCTGATGGTAAGAGAAAATAAAGGGTACGTATAAACGATTTTGGGTCCCTAAGCCAGATCTCGATCATTCTGAAAATCACCATCGACAGAGAGAGATAATTTGATTTAGAAGAACCAAAACGAAAGCTTCAGAGAGGAAATGGCTGGAGGTATGTTTGATCGTTAATTCCGCATTAGTTCTAATCATTCGAGTTTAACATAATTAGATGGTTTATATTTGGTATCAGAGCATTAGTAATCTCTGCCTTCTTCGTCAATGGAAATTTTGAAATTAGGGCATTAATCTTTTGTGTTTTGTTTTGAATTTTAATGTTAGAAATCTTTATGGAATTTGATTTCTATAATGTTTGGGTTAATTTTGCATGATTTTGTTGTGATTTTGATGGAAAAATCGCCGGGTTTTGGAGTCGGGTCGTAACGGGTCGTTTGGATCCGCCAGAGGTTGAAGACGACACTGTTCTGCACATTGTAGCTATTTTTTTGTTTTTCGTAAATCAAAGGCAGATAACACTATTTTAATAATACTATTCTGTTTTGCCTGAGAATGCATGTTTTTCAACCTGACAATGAAGACCAAAAATTGAAGACTAAAAGCATGATTAAAGTGAAGAATAAAATAGTCATTTAAATGCCTATAAAAGCGTGATTTTCAACTGCAGAGAAGACCAAAAATTTGGTATGAATGGGTTTGATTCTTCTCAGCTCACTATTTTAGTTGCCCAGATCACATCTTTGTGATTAAGGCCTGGGGATTTTCCTAGGCCAATTGAAAATCAGCCTATGCCTTTCTTTTATATAAAATGCATAATGTATGCTATATTTTATGCATTTAATTTAATTGGAGTAATTCACATTGTTTATATTTAATGACATGTTATATAAATATTATTGTGAATTAAATTTAATGTCAAATGATTCATGTGATTTAGCTAATTGGAGAGTAGCCACAACATCTTTAATCAGGCTAAATGAAATATAAGTATTTAGAATCATATCAAGACATTAATTGTAATTAATTTTATTTAATATGATAGAGTTTATCCTACAGAAATTTCTATTATATTTATGTAATTAATTATGATGAAATATCATATTATATTTCCTAATTTACCCACAGGAGTTAGGAAAAGGAACATGATTTGATAGTTTTATCATAAAGTTATAAATGTATCTGACTGAATTAAATCTTTAGTCCACAGACAAGTTTTATGTCATTAGATGCATTTTAATTTAAGCATGATTTACGTTGGTAAAACATGATTTATGTTTATTTGTCTCATTTAAATGTATAAGCATGTGTGATTGAATTTTTTGCAGTTATGATGACTGGTGGTATTTCTGATATTAAATGTGAGATTCCCGAACTTGTGGGTGATAACTATAAGGTCTGGAAAGAGATGATTCTTCTTCATTTGGGATGTTTGGACATTGATGATGCTATAAGGAAAGACGAGCCAATCATTGATGATGAGAGTACTCTGGATGATTTAACTCTTCATGAACGATGGGAACGGTCTAACCGTCTCAGTATGATGTTCATAAAGACTAAAATATCTGAGAGTATTCGTGGTTCGATTGAGGAGCATACAAATGTCAAAGCATTACTGAAGGCGATTGATGAGCAGTTTGCAACTTCTGATAAAGCTCTTGTCAGTACCCTTATAATCAAGTTCACATCCACGAGGCTCACTACAGTAAGAGGTGTGCGTGAGCACATCATGAAGCTACGGGATATTGCGGCTCAGCTTAAAAGACTTGAGGTTGAGATGTCAGAGTCTTTCTTGGTGCATTACATATTGGCGACTCTTCCATCAGCATATGGAGCCTTTAAGATCTCATATAACACACATAAGGAGAAATGGTCAATTAATGAGCTTATGACCATGTGTGTTCAGGAAGAGAATAGATTGTCTATGGATTTGGGCGAGAATGCACTTACAGTTACACATGAGAAGGACCATAAAGCTCGTAAGCCAAAGGGAAAAAGGAAAATACCGGCAACCGGAGGGATTAAGAAAGACCCGAAGGAAATAAGGTGCTTCTTTTATAACAAGAAGGGACACATTAAGAAAGATTGCCCGAAGTTTCCAATATGGCTTGAGAAGAAAGGTAACTTGATCTCTTTTGTCTGTTATGAATCTAATATGGTTGATATTAATTATAACACATGGTGGATTGATTCTGGTTCTACAATCCATGTTTCTAATACCTTACAGGGTATGTGAAACCTAAGGAAGCCAACGCCAAATGAAGAAGACATCTATTCTGGAAATGAGATGCAATCACGTGTGGAGGCAATTGGAACATGTTGTTTACCTTTAAGCAGTGATTTTAATTTGTATTTGGAAAAGACATTTTATGTTCCTAACTTTTCTAGGAATTTAATTTATGTTTCAAAACTTGTACCTTTGGGATACTCTTTCAACTTTTATGGAACATCGTTTGATTTGTTTTATAAATCTAGTAATGTTGGGAGTGGTACATTGTTGAATGGTCTTTTCTCTATTTATTTACAAAATGACACTGCTTATAATGTTGTACATGTTCAATCTGGCATAAAACGTTGTGTTATAAATGAGGATTCTTCTACTTTGTGGCACCGGAGATTGAGACATATCTCTATTAAAAAGATTAAGAGATTAGTAAAAGATGGAGTACTTAGTACTTTAGATTTTACTGATTTCGATACGTGTGTGGACTGCATTAAAAGAAAGTAGACCAATAAATCCAAGAAAGGTGCTACGAGAAGTACAACCATTTTAAAGATCATCCATTCAGATATTTGTTGTCCTGATATGGATATGCATGGTCCGAAATACTTCATCTCTTTCATTGATGATTACTCACGATATATGTACATCTACTTTCTTTATTCTAAAGATGAAGTTTTAGACGCCTTTAAGATTTTCAAGGCGGAAGCAGAGAAACAATGCGATAAGCAAATTAAGATTGTGAGAACAGATAGAGGTGGAGAATATTATGGTAGATACACCGAGAAGAGACAATCGGCTGGTCCATTTGCAAAGTTTCTTCAAGAGCATGGGATTGTGCCCCAATACACTATGCCTGGTTCTCCGGACCAGAAAGGTGTTGCAGAAAGAAGAAACCGAACATTGATGGACATAGTGCGGAGTATGCAGAGTAACTCCAACCTTCCAAAGTCGTTATGGATTGATGCTCTTAAGACGGCTGTGTATATATTAAACCGAGTTCCAACTAAGGTTGTCCCAAATACGACATTTGAGTTATGGAAAGGTTGGAAATCGAGTTTGCGACATATACGCGTTTGGGGATGTCCGTGTGAAGTAAGAGTCTATAATCCGCAAGAAAAAAAACTGGACCCAAGGACTATTAGTGGGTATTTTATTGGATATGCCGAAAGATCTAAGGGGTACAGATTCTATTGTCCTTCTCAAAGCACTAGAATTGTGGAATTAAGAAATGCAAAATTTCTTGAGAATGACTTGAACAGTGGGAGCGACCGATCCTGGAACACCGTTCCAGATAAGGATCATTTAGAAGCGCAACCATCGTGCTCAAGTAATAGATTGATTGTTATTCACAACAACCCTCGAGACCAACCGACTGTTGTGAGAACAATTATTGAAATTCCACAAGTTGTTAATAATGAGCCAGTAGATCAGATTGCTCAGGAGTTACCTGAAATAGTTGTGCAACCGGTTGATCAAAAAATTCTACAAGATGATGTTGATCCAACATTAAGAAGATCTACTAGAGTAAAGAAGTCAGCAATTTCTAGTGATTATGTTGTGTATTTACAAGAATAGGATTTTAATGTCGAAGCCGAAAATGATCCTGAAACGTTTTCTCAAGCCATAAGTTGTGCAGAGTCAAGATTCTGGCATGACGCCATGAAGGATGAAATGGATTCTATGGCTGTTAATGAAGTCTGAGATCTTGTCACGTTGCCTGATGGTGTAAAAACCATAGGATGCAAATGGGTCTTTAAGACAAAGAAAGACTCAATGGGCAACATTGAAAGATATAAAGCTAGACTCGTTGCTAAAGGATTTACTCAGAGGGAAGGAATCGACTACAAGGAGACATTCTCTCCTGTATCTAAGAAAGATTCTCTTCGCATAATCATGGCATTAGTTGCACATTTTGATTCAGATTTGCAACAAATGGATGTGAAAACGGCATTTCTTAATAGATAATTAGAGGAAGAGGTATACATGAAACAACCTGAAAGATTTTCCTCTAGTAGTGGTGAGCATTTGGTATGCAAGCTTAAGAAATCCATATATGGATTGAAGCAAACTTCTCGTCAATGGTATTTGAATATCCATGATGTTATCTCTTCGTTTGGTTTTGTAGAGAATCTTATGGATCATTGTATATACCAAAAGATCAGTGGGAGTAAGCTTTGTTTCCTTGTTCTGTATGTAGATGATATTTTACTTGCAGCTAACGACAAGGGTTTGTTATATGAGGTGAAACAATTTCTTTCTAAGAATTTTGACATGAAGGATATGGGTGATGCGTCTTATGTCATTGGCATTAAGATACATAGAGACAGAGATAGAGGTGTTTTGGGTCTGTCTCAAGAAACCTATATCAATAAGGTTTTAGAGAGATTTCGGATGAAAGATTGTTCACCAAGTGTGGCTCCCGTTGTTAAGGGTGATAAGTTTGGTTTGGACCAATGCCCAAGGAATGATCTCGAAAGGGAACAAATGAAAAACATTCCATATGCTTCAGCTGTTGGAAGCCTGATGTATGCTCAGGTCTGCACAAGACCTGACATTGCATTTGTTGTTGGGGTATTGGGAAGATATCAGAGTAATCCAGGTTTGGACCACTGGAAGGCTGCAAAGAAAGTGATGAGATACCTTCACGGAACGAAAGATTATATGCTTATGTTCAGACGGACTGATACTCTAGAGGTGGTGGGCTACTCCGATGCAGACTTTGCCGGATGTGTTGATTCACGGAAATCGACATCTGATTATGTTTTCATGCTCGCTGATGGAGCTGTATCGTGGAGGAGTGCAAAGCAGACTTTAACTGCTACTTCCACCATGGAGGCCGAGTTTATATCATGTTTTGAGGCTACTTCGCATGGTGTATGGGTGAAGAGTTTCATTGCTGGGCTTAGGATTGTGGATTCCATCTCTAGGCCATTAAGATTGTTTTGTGACAACTCAGCTGCGATTTTTATGGCTAAGAACAATAAGAGTGGTAGTCGAAGTAAACACATCGACATTGTGTACTTAGCCATTAGAGAATGTGTTAAGGAAAAAAAAGTGGTCATTAAGCACATTAGCACTGAGTTGATGATTGCAGATCCTTTGACTAAAGGCATGCCACCAAAGAAATTCAAGGATCATGTAGAACGAATGGGACTTGGTTCCGTTTTGTGATTTTATTTCGTTGTAAGAACGAATGATTTAGTGAAACTCTACTAGTGATGATTTCTCATATGCATTATTTCTTATTATGCGCATATTGATTATTTGAGAAATATCGTTAAAGTTTGGACCTAAAATAAACATATGGTTTATTCATTAAGTTTTTATGGGTTATTGTTGAGAAATGTGATGTATTGTGATACATGGAAGATAATACTCATTTTATTAGAGGACTTATCGCTATGATTCATGTGTCATATTTTTCATTGTGATACATGTTTGGATTTATTAACCAAGTGGGAGAATATTGGATATAATTATCTTCTCATACGGTTTGGTTTTAATAAATACAATTAAATATAAAAAAAATAACATGTATGTAACTGCCCATATACGTGGGTTTCTCTCTGATGGTTAGAGAAAATAAAGGGTACGTATAAACGGTTTTGGGTCCCTAAGCCAGATCTCGATCATTCTGAAAATCACCATCGACAGAGAGAGATAATTTGGTTTAGAAGAACAAAAACGAAAGCTTCAGAGAAGAAATGGCTGGAGGTATGTTTGATCGTTAATTCCGCATTAGTTCTAATCATTCGAGTTTAACATGATTAGATGGTTTACAATTGCAGGAGAAATTTTCAAAAGGGGGCTATCAGGAATACACATCTTGGGAATTCGAGGTGGTCGCCTGTGGACCTTAATATTACATTTATTTTGTTATTATATCATCTTAAAATACACGATAACGTGTCAAATAATTATGAGTACAATAAATATAATAAACTAACTATTTTTAATTTATTATATTAATTGCACTAATCATTACATGACACGTAAGTGTATTTTAAAAGCATAGAATAATAAGTTAAACGTAACGTTACTCTTTACAAAATAACCAAGTGTTGGATTTTGTGTTGTCTTAAAAAAGACTTATTACACAATTATTTTTTATGTATATATTGCCAAAACTTAATGATGAATCAAATATATATATCATCAAGGAATGCTATAACATCGCACATAGCATTTGTTTTTATTAATACGAGTATTATTTGTCAATATTTAGAAGAATTATCATTAATATTATATTGATGATGATGACGTGAAAGATTTAGATTATCCAGAATACGGGATAGAAGAAGATATGATTATTCAAATAAATGATCTTTAAGAAATTATTTATTTAGATATTCAAGGTGAGAGAGAAAATTTATTTTCATGTTCGAAATTCAAATTTGTGCCGCAGATGAAAGAATAAGAGAGGACGAGAAAGACAGAACAAGGGAATCTAAATAGAGAAGGGAAAATAAAGAAAGTGTGTAGATTCTTTCTTAGAATGCTGATACCAGATCCCATTGCTGCAGCATCGCATAATAGAGAAGAGTTTTTATATTTTTTATACGATTATTTCTTCTTCTTTTTCTTTATTTTCTATGAGCTGAATTTTAATTAGCTAGATGATAGAGTACTGAACTAATGATTTTTTTATAGAATATTATGATGTTATGTTAAATAATTCAATATGTGCTTAATGATTATTTTATTTCATACATGCTACAAAAATAATTTAATTAAATCATTACATTATGTTTATTTCTAGTTTGATTTGCCTTATGGTCGGCCGGCGGTTACGTGGAGACAAACTGATTCATGGTATAAGTGCTTTTGGCCCTGTCTCCATATTCTTCTGCCATTTTGCGGCCCTAGATATCTCGACGTAAACTCTCTCTCTCTCTCTCTCTCTCTCTCTCTCTCTCTCTCTCTCTCTCTCTCTCTCTCTCTCTCTCTCTCTCTCTCTCTCTCTCTCTCTCTCTCTCTCTCTCTCTCTCTCTCTCTCTCTCTCTCTCTCTCTCTCTCTCTCTCTCTCTCTCTCTCTCTCTCTCTCTCTCTCTCTCTCTCTCTCTCTCTCTCTCTCTCTCTCTCTCTCTCTCTCTCTCTCTCTCTCTCTCTCTCTCTCTCTCTCTCTCTCTCTCTCTCTCTCTCTCTCTCTCTCTCTCTCTCTCTCTCTCTCTCTCTCTCTCTCTCTCTCTCTCTCTCTCTCTCTCTCTCTCTCTCTCTCTCTCTCTCTCTCTCTCTCTCTCTCTCTCTCTCTCTCTCTCTCTCTCTCTCTCTCTCTCTCTCTCTCTCTCTCTCTCTCTCTCTCTCTCTCTCTCTCTCTCTCTCTCTCTCTCTCTCTCTCTCTCTCTCTCTCTCTCTCTCTCTCTCTCTCTCTCTCTCTCTCTCTCTCTCTCTCTCTCTCTCTCTCTCTCTCTCTCTCTCTCTCTCTCTCTCTCTCTCTCTCTCTCTCTCTCTCTCTCTCTCTCTCTCTCTCTCTCTCTCTCTCTCTCTCTCTCTCTCTCTCTCTCTCTCTCTCTCTCTCTCTCTCTCTCTCTCTCTCTCTCTCTCTCTCTCTCTCTCTCTCTCTCTCTCTCTCTCTCTCTCTCTCTCTCTCTCTCTCTCTCTCTCTCTCTCTCTCTCTCTCTCTCTCTCTCTCTCTCTCTCTCTCTCTCTCTCTCTCTCTCTCTCTCTCTCTCTCTCTCTCTCTCTCTCTCTCTCTCTCTCTCTCTCTCTCTCTCTCTCTCTCTCTCTCTCTCTCTCTCTCTCTCTCTCTCTCTCTCTCTCTCTCTCTCTCTCTCTCTCTCTCTCTCTCTCTCTCTCTCTCTCTCTCTCTCTCTCTCTCTCTCTCTCTCTCTCTCTCTCTCTCTCTCTCTCTCTCTCTCTCTCTCTCTCTCTCTCTCTCTCTCTCTCTCTCTCTCTCTCTCTCTCTCTCTCTCTCTCTCTCTCTCTCTCTCTCTCTCTCTCTCTCTCTCTCTCTCTCTCTCTCTCTCTCTCTCTCTCTCTCTCTCTCTCTCTCTCTCTCTCTCTCTCTCTCTCTCTCTCTCTCTCTCTCTCTCTCTCTCTCTCTCTCTCTCTCTCTCTCTCTTCTGCATTGGCATTGTAGTAGCGTCATTGTCAAAAGCTCCATTTTCACGCTACGTTTCTGTCATGTTCTTTTTGCTTCCATCTTCCCTGCTTTTGTTCTTCCTTCTCTGCCAAATTACCGTTTTTGCAATCTTCTGCTGACCTTCATCGTTCTATAATGAAATTCCAAGTATTATTCATTTTTCATAACTCTAGAAGATAATAAGAAAAACATTAATCAAGTAGTTATGTCAAATTTTAATTTAAATACGAATTTCTAAGTAATTTAACGTAATGTAGTAGAGATATTATGTGGTAAGAGAAATCGATTCAAAGTCATATCTCTCTTATTCGATTCTCAATTCCAGTTTATTCTTATTTTTAGTTTTATCTAACTCATTTAAAATATTGGGTTCATATGCAAATGAATTTATTCCACAAATAATTTAGATTTTAATATATTTGTCCTTGTAGAATCGATATATTAGTTACTACTCGATTGCGATACGTATACTTGCGTAGTGTTATTTTTTCACAACATTATGCCTCTATTATGAGGTTGACCCACGTATGAAAAAATTTAATTCATAAAGTGTGAATTAATGAAGTTTAAAATGATTTAAAACTTATATTAACGATTTATATTTTATTATATTATTGGCAACTTAATCATGTCAATTATTATTTGATAAGTAATAAATATTTTAAGATAATAGAGTTAGATTAGTCTTGAAAAATATATAAATTATCTATTTTTTAGGTGACAATGGGGGAGATATTAAGGTAGATTTTATTTTTTATTAATAAAATAATTTAATTAAATCATTAAACAATTAATGTTTATTTCTAGTTTGATTTGGCCTGATGGTCGGCCGGCGGTTACGTGGAGACAAACTGATTCATGGATAGTGCTTTTGGCCTGGTCTCCATCATTTTCTGCCATTGGCGGCCCTAGATATCTCGACGTAAACTCTCTCTCTCTCTCTCTCTCTCTCTCTGCATTGGCCATTGTAGGTAGCGTCATTGTCAAAAGCTCCATTTTCACGCTACGTTCTGTCTATGTTCTTTTTGCTTCCATCTTCCCTGCTTTTGTTCTTCCTTCTCTGCCAAATTACCGTTTTTGCAATCTTCTGACCTTCAAGTCGTTCTATTAAATTCCGGCAATGGAGGGAGTCGTTACGGAAACGAAACCAAAGACGAAGATCGTTTGCACTTTGGGACCGGCGTCCAGGTCTGTCCCCATGGTCGAGAAGCTTCTGAAGGCCGGGATGAACGTCGCGCGTTTCAACTTTTCTCACGGATCGCATGCCTACCATCAGGAGACGCTTGACAATCTAAGGGCTGCAATGGAGAATACTGGAATTCTATGCGCCGTAATGCTTGATACCAAGGTTTCCGATCTCATATTTCTTCTCTTTTTTCAATTGCTATACTTTCTTTTGTTTTCTTTTTCTTCCGGTTTTCATCATTGCAATCTGCAAATATACTTTTTCAACCTTTGATTTTCACGTTCACTGATATACCTTCGCTGATTTTCTACGTATGGCCTTGATTGCTTGGAAGAGCTTGCTGAGATTCTTCTGATTCGTCTTGTTGCAGATGAACTTAGAACATTTTAGTTTTCTAATTTTCATGTCTAGCCACACGATCCTATCCAATTTCTATGAAATTAATTCTCAATTTGATTAAACGAATGATGGTGATATATACTCCTGAAAACTTTGGATGGACTCTTTATGAAGTATTGAATCTTAATAACATTCTGATTGATTCATTCTTGTGGCATGACACAGGGGCCGGAGATTCGAACCGGATTTTTGAAAGACAACCAACCGATCCAACTGAATCAAGGCCAGGAGATAACCATATCTACTGATTACAGCCTAGAAGGTGACGAGAATATGATTTGCATGAGCTACAACAAACTGGCTGAGGATGTGAAGCCGGGCGGTGTTATACTTTGTGCAGATGGCACAATTTCTTTTACGGTTTTATCATGTGACACGGAATTGGGTTTGGTTCGGTGTCGCTGTGAGAACTCTGCAGTTCTTGGTGAGAGAAAGAATGTTAATCTCCCAGGGGTTATAGTAGATCTCCCAACTTTAACAGAAAAGGACAAGGAAGATATTATGGAGTGGGGTGTTCCTAATCATATTGACATGATTGCTCTTTCTTTTGTGCGGAAGGGTTCGGATCTCGTAGAGGTTCGGAAGCTGCTCGGAGATCATTCTAAGACAATTCTTCTGATGTCCAAGGTACAGTTCTTCAACATCAAATGGATGATCAAACGCCCTGCCTGGTCGAGATATCCACGAAACATTTGATTTGCTGTAATTTATGTTTGTTGTTTATGCTATCAAAGTTAGCTCTTTAATTAAACTTGATGTTGGATTCTTAGGTTGAAAATCAAGAAGGCGTTGCTAATTTCGATGACATTCTTGCAAATTCGGATGCGTTCATGGTAGCACGGGGCGACCTTGGAATGGAAATTCCGATTGAGAAGATATTTCTGGCGCAGAAAGTCATGATATACAAGTGTAACATCCAGGGAAAACCTGTTGTGACAGCTACACAGATGTTGGAATCTATGATCAAGTCTCCCCGGCCAACCAGAGCCGAAGCCACTGACGTTGCAAATGCAGTTCTTGACGGAACAGATTGTGTGATGCTCAGTGGAGAAACAGCTGCCGGAGCTTATCCAGAACTTGCAGTGCAGACCATGGCGAAAATATGTGTTGAAGCTGAAAGCACCCTCAACTATGGAGATCTCTTCAAAACGATCATGGAACATTCGCCAGTGCCTATGAGCCCATTGGAGAGCTTGGCATCTTCCGCTGTTAGAACGGCGAACTCTGCCAAAGCCGCCCTTATTCTGGTCCTAACCCGAGGTGGAAGCACGGCAAAACTGGTAGCAAAATATCGTCCCGGAACGCCTATTTTGTCCGTTGTTGTTCCAGAGATCAAGACTGATTCCTTCGAATGGTCGTGCAGCGACGAAGCTCCGGCGAGGCACAGCTTAATTTTCAGGGGTTTGGTGCCGCTTCTCTGCACGGCATCGGCCAAGGCTTCTCACTTTTTTGCTTGCTGCATTT
>CM039515.1:9208909-9278201 GCA_022432975.1 Begonia masoniana
CTTATAAAGTTACCGAGGATGCGTCGACCGATTTAAGTGTGGAATCGATCGGGGTTGTCGACCCCAGCATATTAGAGTTCTTGTATAAATGTTAAGCGTTTTGGCAGAGGTCACGTCGACCGATCCCATTACTGAGGTCATGTCGTCCGATCTCAGTACTGACGCCATGTCGTCCGATCTCAGTACTGAGGCCATTGTCGTCCGAATCTCATTACTGAGCTCACTGCGTCCGATTTTTATGTCTTCTAATTTGTGTCTTTCGATTATTTCTTCCAATTTTATGTCTTCCGCCCAGGTTCCCCCCGCTTTATGGCGTCCGCTTTAGTAGAAGCCAATGTATTTCGATTTATGTTTTCGAATATAATATCTTTTCGATCTTACTTCCTTCCAAATTTTATGCAAAACAAATCCAGGCTCTACTATGCTCGGAGCAAAGGAGATCCTTCTTCCAAACCTCTCGTGCTGTGGCTCAACGGAGGTATCAAACCTGTTAAAATATTAACAATCTCAAAACTTAAATTACTTTTTTTTTTTTTACTTTAATGTTGAATAAATGTATGTGTTTGAAATTGGGTTGAACAAATTTTTTGATGTTCTTCCATTTTCTTTAGGTGCTGGCTGTTCTTCTGTTGGAGCAGGAGCTTTTAAGGAGCATGGTCCTTTCAGACCAAGTGGAAACATTTTGATTAAAAATAACTTCAGTTGGAATAAAGGTTATTTTATTTACTTTTCTTTTGAGCAAATCCTCGGTTAGATCGGGTTCCACAATCATAGGAATCATAACCGGTTTTGAATATAAAAGAATCATGGATCATCGTCTGGGTCACGGTAAATATATGTATTCTAATAAAATTAATTTTTATTTTTGAACCGAACTGTATCCCAATTTCAATTCTCCGTTGTTCTCGTTCCAGTCCAGTTGCCAATCATGAGAACCGTCACTTGATGGGTCGTTTGTATTTGGCCCCAAAGTGGACACTGCCCACTTCTATTATTGGTAGCGAGGTCAAATGAGCAATACACTTAGTTCGACGATTTCTACTAATCGTGGGATAGGCCCATTGCGCCTAATCGAGCCCCAAATAAACATCTTAACCTGAAATGTGTGTTGCCTTCCACTGCAGTGGCCAACATAATATAGCTGTAGTCTCCAGTTGGAGTGGGGTTCAGTTATGCACCAAACCAATAATTTTACTCAAAATTTGATTGACAAAAATACAGGTTAGTGGGATTCAAAGTAAATGTATTAATCAATCATATGAACTTATCCCTTAATTTTCTCATTGTTCTAGCACAAGACATTCGTGTTCATCGGCTAAGTTGGGAAAAGTCCCCGAGTAACACCGAGACTTCTTCGTGCAAAGAGGCTAGCATGTCCAAAATTTTCCACTTTTTTAACAAAAATTCTCAAGTTTTTTAGAATAACTTTTTTTACTGAAGTAAATACACTCCAATAATTTAAAATTCAGTATTTATTCGCTTTGCGACAGGTCATTATGTTCCACAACTTGCAAGACTCATCACGCAAATCAAAAACTATGCTTAACTTCAAAAGAATAGATGTCCGTGTGACTGAACTATTCAAGTTAATGCTACGTTGATACTGATTACAATTCCCTCTCCCTTCCGCTCTAATATAAAGTCATGATGTGGTAAGTGACATGCAAGGTGGAAATTAAAATTAACATGAGAGTAAATTGTTGTCTTATATTACGAGTATACACATAGAGCTCATAAAAACTCGTTCTGTGCCGATACTGTGTTCAAGTAATGTTCAGATTCTACTTACGATTTCTCCAATCTATTGTAGCATGTCCAACATTTTTCCGGACTTACTCACCAGTCAGTATCCTCACGGTAGATGGATGATCTGCCAGCCCAGTGCAGCCTTTGGTGGAGGAAAAGATCAGACAAGCTCTCCTCATTGACATCAATGCTGCAAGGAATTTGCCAACATTGAATGCAGAATTATCTCTTCTAGTTCAATTTTATTCGGAGTCCCACATACAGCAATCGGTCAAAGCGTCCTGCGATCGTTAATCAGGTTTTTCACCCGACAGGGGCGGATGCAAGACTTGTGCAATAAAAACAAAGTCTTGTAAAACCAGTTTCATGGCATCAGATTCCTACACCTACATGCATTACTCAAATCAAATTACAGGAATTGTGCAAAAAAACTTAAGACTTCGAAAAAAAAAAATTCATCATTATTAATGACATAGATTTATCACATCTTCAAGATCATCAAATCTTACATATCTTTTTTCCCTAATGTCTCTCGAAGACTTGATTTATTTATAGTTTCTAAAGTTATAAAGTGGAGAAAGGAACCCCATAAGTTAAGAGGTTTAAATTGATCTTGCAATGGAGTTTCACCCTATATCCCTCTATTAAGTAACTGTGCTCTTTTCACTCGTTGAAAATTTAAGCGCGGAATCGCCAAAATCACTTTTCTTTTTTGTAATTTTTTCAGATATCGAACAATTTATTCAATTGAGTTTAGGGTGTCATCTAAATAATCAAATGTGGTTTTTTTTTTTTTTGTTAAGAGTAGACTGTCATGTATTTCTAGATCTGAGCATCATATAATTAGGTAGCTCAAGCTTATCTACCAAGTATTTCTAGATCTGAGCATCATCTGGGATGGTTCCAAATCATTGTTTCTCTGGCAACAGCACTTTTCTGGTTTTTTTTTTTTTTTTTTTTAAATTCTGGGTTTTATGGAATTCACACTAAAATGTCAATTTTTGATGTCTTGAAATATTTATTTGTGGTAAAAATAAGATCAGGTTGACGTTGACTCAGTTAGCCTTTTACATGTTCTCGTGAACTTAAAACGCACGTGGAATTTTGACTTGCATTGGCCATGCAAGATATTGAAAAAGTGAAAAGAGCAATAATTCTAAGAGAAACTCAAATATATAGCTTTGATTGCATTATTTTGTTGGAAACGATACAACGACACTACAGATAGTTGAAATGGCTATTCTTTATAATTGAAAACAAACGATTCCACCCAAAGTTGAATTATTGCTGATTTAAACAATACAAAAAACAGGCCATTGAAGTTGAACAAGCTTAGTATCCCTTCTTCGGAGGGGGTGGGGGAGACCTTTAGTAATAAGCTGGAGCAGGAGGAGGAGGTGATTTGTAGTAGTATGGAGGTGGGGGTGAAGGAGATGGGGGTGGAGGTGACTTGTAGATATAAGGAGGAGGTGAGGGAGAAGGCGGGGGTGGAGACTTGTAGACATATGGTGGAGGAGGCGATGGAGACGGTGGAGGTGGAGATTTATACACGTAAGGAGGAGGTGGTGACGGCGAAGGAGGAGGTGGAGATTTATAGATGTAAGGTGGTGGAGGCGATGGAGAAGGTGGTGGCGGTGACTTGTAAACATATGGAGGCGGTGGTGATGGAGATGGGGGTGGCGGTGACTTGTAAACATATGGAGGTGGTGGGGATTTGTATACATATGGAGGAGGTGGAGATGGAGATGGGGGTGGTGGAGACTTGTATACGTAAGGTGGAGGTGGTGAGGGAGATGGTGGGGGTGGAGATTTGTAAACATACGGAGGTGGAGGCGAGGGAGATGGAGGTGGTGGAGATTTGTAGACATAAGGAGGAGGTGGTGATGGTGATGGTGGAGGGGGAGATTTGTAGACATATGGAGGTGGTGGTGACGGAGATGGAGGTGGAGGCGACTTGTAAACGTAAGGAGGAGGAGGCGATGGAGAAGGCGGAGGAGGTGACTTGTAAATGTAAGGAGGAGGAGGCGATGGTGACGGAGGGGGTGGAGATTTGTACACATAAGGTGGTGGAGGTGACGGAGAGGGTGGTGGCGGCGACTTGTAGATGTACGGGGGTGGGGGAGAGGGAGACGGAGGAGGTGGAGATTTATAGACGTAAGGAGGAGGTGGAGACGGTGACGGTGGCGGAGGTGATTTGTACTTGTACAAAGGTGGTGGGGACTTGTAAATAGGCCACCATGGAGAGTATCGGCGTGGTGGCGGAGGAGAAGAGTAAGTGTAAGGCCTGTTCGCCGCCACATTGACGGCCAACAGGCAAAGAATCACAGCACAAAAGAGTTGAGACAACCGTCCCATTTTCTCAGCTTTGGAAGAGCTCCAAAGGAAGATATCAGGACTAATGCCCTATGAGTTGCATCTGAAGCTAAGGCTTCAAACCCTTTTTATAGCATCTCCTACAATCATTGCTGAAGGAAACATGCTTGTTTTTTAATCAGGACAGGCTGGAATTACTCTTCAAAATCCTACGTTCAAACTGGGTCTTTTCTCAGAAGTTAGAATATCAAATCAACCTTCGACTCTTTCTACCAATTATTTTAAAATAATTCTAGAGAGAGATTATGGTGGACAAGTAATACTCTGTCAGTTTGATTCCAATACAAAACCAAGTCAATCTATAGATTAGGTGAGTTAGTGTTTGGCTGGAAATGACAAATATCGAGCAAAGTTCAGAGAAAATAAGAACAAAATCATCAAAATACTGAATTAAGGTAATAGTTTCGAAGAATGAGTAAGAAAGAGAGCCTAAAAAGTCAACTTTTTTGTTCTATAACAAAGAAGTTGTCCTTCAAATGGCGATATAATGTATTATAGTGATTAAAAAAACCTTGTGTTTGGTGAAGTTTTTCCATTTTTGATTCGGGCATTGCCGGTGAAATTCATAAAGTATTAGTCTCCATCAACCAACTTCATTTTCAGAGTCCTAAAAATACACATATTCATTCACACCCAAGCACACGTACAATTGCTTTCTCAATTTCCTCTTCTGTTAGTTTATAATCTTGCCATGTTATGCTTTAAAATAAGCTCTTAGTTTGTGCTTCAACTTGGGTATTGAGTAAGTAGTTCTCGTATCTGGCGACGATAATGTGCGGGTGGCCTCGTGTTATACATTCATGGCTACATATTAGCTACCGAGGAAGTTCCATCGGGAAGGCATTTCGTGATAGCATTGGGGAAGGCATGTATGATGGGTGTAGGTGAACTCGAGATGAAATTTGGAGCGCATGATTTGATGATGGTGGTCCCCTTTCCACATTTTTCTTCAGAAAGAAATAATACAATTTATTGGATTGAAGAAATTTAAGCATCCCTTAATTTCTTATACACTTGAAAGGTTAGTTCTAAATATGTATCTATTGAAGGATTATCACTTTTGTTTAGTCATGATATCTGTTCTCAACATGCACAACAATTAATTTTTTCTCGGGTTTCTATTTGAAAACGTCGAACAAAAATGAAAATGCGATAATCTTTTTTTTTTTTTTACATAAACGATAGTTTTTTTTTTAGAGATCTTAATTGAGAATCGTAAGAACGATACGTTTAACCATTTGTTGTTTCTCTAACAAGGAAAAAAGGGTTTAACGATTAAGGGTAGTAAAGATCTCATGTTGTTTTCGTATTCAACTACAATGTAACATAATTGCATGGAACTAATGACGAGTGTAACCCTTTATTTTAGATCCGCCAACCAAACTTCTTTGGCCGTTTAACATAGGGTATACAACTCCTTTATCACTCTCAATTCATTTGAGTGAAAACCTAGAGAGAGAGAGAGAGAGAGAGAGAGAGAGAGTACTATTGGTCATGTAGAGGACAATACACGTATGGGACAAAGCATGGCCATTTCTTGCAACTGCACTTGCAAACATCTTTAGTAGCGACCCTGATTAGGAATTTGAACATTGAATTATCATAAACGAGACAAAAATGATTTGATTAAAGAATATGATATAAAGCCACCAAGAGATTGAAGATTGACTAGTCACCAAATTCGGCCAACTACTGAGATTTGTCCAATTGTGGCCAAACCTTAGTTTTTCCATGCAATAAGTATGGCTATGCAAATCCATTGTCCTCTCCAATTATTGTTGTTGGAATGGAAGACCATGAGAGCCAAAGATTAAATGTGTAAATTGAGTTTTCGAGTTTGTAAACTGAAGAATGACTTGTATTATTTGGTGTTGGATTCAACGCTAAATGGTATTGAGAAATAGGATAAATATCGGTTTTACAAAATTTGATCTTGGTCGTGCAATCGACGTTGTGTCACAGAACAATCAACGTTGAGACACCAATGAAACAATGCGACAAGCTGTGATGGTGAAGATCACCAAGTGGAAAAAATGAACTTGTAAAACTTGAGAATTTTAATGATAATTTTATAAAGGTAAACTTTTTACGCTTATTGACTGATGATGTGTCGCGAATTTGACACAATTTTGTCATTATGTACTACGCGTGCGTTTTTGATCAAATGGTCATAGTCGAAAAAAATCGATTGTCGCCAAGTGAGATTTTATCGTGCAAGGTATCTCACAATGCATCGAATTTTGATTAAGTGTTGAAATCGAGTTTAGTTAAAGTAAAATTGGCATGATATGAAATTTGACAATTGCAAAATAATAAAATATTATTATTTTATTGTAAAAGACGTAAAAAGGTTAGGGAAATCCTCCCCACCTCTTTCCTTGGCTCCGCATCAAGAGAAGAAAGAAAGAGGAGAGAGAAAGTGAGAAGGGTGGCCGACCGGACTCCGATCGACTCGTTATTGGATCGAAACATCTGTCTCGAAGCGATCTACAACTTTGGTGAAGGAAGCTTTCAAGGTTAATCGACTTTTTGTGTGTTTTTTGCCAAAAAACAATTAGAGTTTTGGGACCGGATTTCTGAACTTAAACGTGTTGAAAACGTTATTTTGAGTGCGGTGCACTAAAAACTTTTGAGAAACGATAGCCGGAGGTGGCGGAGCAGCGCCCAGCCTGGGTGCTGCGCGCGTCCAGCACGAGTCGTGCCCATTTTTACCCGTTTTTCAGATTTTTCTCGGTTTTCTCATTTCTTTCTTATAGTTTTTAGGGAAATTACCAAAAACAACCACAAACTACGCACGTTTTCCAAAAACAACCACAAACAAAAAATTTTCCCGATTCAAACCATCAACTATTCGAAAACTGCCAATTATAACCACTCCGGACGGACGGACTTCGTTTGCGTCCGTCCGGGCGTATTTTGGAACCCACCCGGACGGACGATATATTATTCCGTCCGTCCCCAATTTTTGGTTCAATCAACATCTGCCACGTGTCGCCACGTTGCCCGTTCGGACGCGTTAATTACCCGTCCGTCCGGGTTAACTTAAAAAATACCCCGGACGGACGAGATAAGTTCCCGTCCGTCCGGGCGATCGATTATAACAGTTTTAGAAAGGGAAAATCGCCGGGAACTCAACAGTGGCCGGAATTCGTTTTCTCTCGACGCTCTCCAAATTTCTTGTGCGATTATCAAGCGAAAAACGCATCAGGTAATATCTTACTCCTTTTGTAGTGGATTAGTTTAAATTTTTACGTTTAGAACGCAAAAATCCGAGCCCTAGGTCGAAATCGCCTTTTTTTGAATAACCCGGACGGACGCGATTTTAATCCGTCCGTCCGGGGGATCATAGCAATACCCCGGACGGACGGAAAATTATTGCGTCCGTCCGGGTTATGGCTGTGAAGGCCGAGTTTGACCGGGCTCTGATTTTCGCCACGGTTTGAGTTATTGTTGCTAATATTGGAGACTTTCCAATTTGCAGACTTTACGAAAATGGCAGATAAACTTGCTTATAAACGAAAGAAGGATTTGACGTCACAAGGTGGACCTTCAAAGCGGCCAACGATGTCACAGCCATCTCCACTGCCCTCACAGCCTCCTCCAACTCCACGGGCCTTACAGCCACGTCCACCGGCCCCACAGTCAGTTTCACGGGTCTCAGAGCCACATCCACGTGCTCCACAGGCACCTCCAAGGGCCTCACAGCCACCGCCCAGCTCCTCGGCTCCCAGCTCCTCACAGCCAGCTTCATCGACCTCACAATCGAAGGAATTTCGCAGTGAACATTGTCGAGAGCAATATCGGCTGGATATAGTACACCGAAAGGTGTCGTTGACGAAGATGGCGGACTTTACAGGTTGAGTCAATTATTCTTACAAATTGTTTCGACAATATTTAGTTGAACTAGTCTCATGTATTTGTTATTAAAAATTTTCAGGATGGGAGTCCTTGGAGATAAAAGAAATGTTTGACAGGATCGGACTTCAAGGACTCTACACCATTCGGGGAGTCAGCTGTGAAAAAATGGTTCGCCTATTCTATGCTAACATGAGATTTTCAGGGAGGTCGGGAGTTATAAAGACCTACATACTGGGTGAGGAGTATGAAGTGACGCCACAGGTTGTGAATGAGGTGCTTGGCTTTCACGCAGAAGGGGCAGAAAAGTACTACCATTCTCAGAAAAAATTGCCCATGCTTGCCACAGCGGAGGGAACAGCGTTCATTAGACAGATTCATCGGAACGCTGATCTTGTGGACATCGTGAAGCTAGGAGCAAAAGATTTGAATGTGAAAGCTCGCGTCATCCATAACCTTATAGCACACACCATTCTACCGCGCGTTGGACATAGAGATCATGTTAGCTACATGTGTCTCTATGTCATGGAGAAATTGTATAGCGGTAACTTCTTCGACCCCGGCTATGTGATTCTGAGTCACATTGGTGAGATCTCACGCACACGGGCCAAGAACCTCGCGTACACTGTCTTGATTCAGAAGATTATTGAGCATTTTCAGATTCAGTTACCGCGAGTGGCACAGACTATACCACAGCGGCCCGCGGATGCGTTCGGCAGGCTGCATTTGGTGAAGATGGGGCTGCGTGAGGTCGACGGACAGTGGACGGAGGGGAATGATGTTCGGCCCCCTCATGTGCTGCAACACCCTCGTCGAGGGCAACTCCCCCCTCAGATCGTGCCTCCCACAGATATGGCTTCTATTATGGCGCTGATAGAGAATGTTCGAAGTGAGGTGGCGTCCGTTCGAACGGAGGTGCAGACTGTTCAATCTAGTCAAGCAAACATGATGCAGTACCTCAGAGATATGATGGAGTACCACAGAGAGACTAGACGGATCTGCCAGGATTGGATAGATGCCCATTCCTTTGATCCCGACGATCTTGGGAGAGATGGTGCTGTTAGTGCCGATGGTGACGATGATGAGGTACTCCTGACCGGTGATGGAGATGACGAGGTTGTGCTGCCGAGGGATGGAAATGACGAGGGTGTGCTGCCGGGGGATGGTGACGACGAGGGTGTGCTGCCGGGGACTGAAGATGACGACGCTGCCCAAGCTTAGGTATATTTGAACATATTTTTCTCATTATTAATTACATTTCAACTCATTATAATCTAACTTTCTTTTATTACGTGCAGAGAGGGGACGACCGAGGGCGATGCATAGAGACCGAGAGTTTTTTTTGTAAACTTTGATGATGTACTGTATTTGGATAATGAAAATTTGTAGTACTTGTAGTTGGATATTCATTAATTTGATGTTCATTAGTTATATTTATTTTTGTTGGATGCAATTGATGTTTGAGGCAAAATACTGGAACTGTTTGGATATTCAAATATGCAGGATGATACTAGCTGTGGGGGAGACTAAAAACAAAGGAAACTCTGCCAAAATTTCTAATTTTTTTCCCACTTTAATTATCAAAGGGACATTACAAATTCTGCGATTTTCCCTCTTATTTCACTCTGCATTTCTCTTTCTTCTGTCGTAATTGGAAGCAGCGTTGAAAAAACTTCAGGCAGTAATGGTGGGAGTGACGTGAAACGACCTTCTCAATCTGTGGAAGTTTCTTTTCTGTTAGATGCTTCATAGAAATGGTTTTAAATTTTGTTACTCATACTGGTTTGATAACTTCAACGTAGGAACGGTATAATTTCTCATTATAAAATACAATTTGCTGTACAAACTATAAGATACATCAAATATGCATAAAATGAAGATGATCCGCTCTCCACCATCTGTATGTCATCGTCTTCCATCATTCTCTCTCATGTGCGTGTTTCTCCAAAAGCTATGAGCAGAAGCACGCGAAGTGTGTATCCCCTCTCAGAACATGTGCGTGTTTCTTCAAAAGGCTCTGAGCCTTCCAAGAAGACCGGGATATGGTACCGTGGGCAAAAGATAGTTGTCCGAGCGAATCATTTTCTCGTGGAAGTTTCGGACAAAGATATCCATCATTCTCTCTCATGGCCGCTTTCCTGATTGCCTGTAGTAGATTCCTGCACGTATTGATAGTTATATTAGAACATAATAGCGAAATTTTGTTTACGAGAATAATAATAAAAATGTACCTGCGTCCCGCCAACGATTTGGAAACCCATAAATGTGTCACGCGAAGCAGAAGCACGTGAAGTGGATCCCCTCTCAGAACATGTGCGACTGTTATGCCCCTGACGTCCACATTTACGACACGTCATCGTAGACTTCTTCTTAGAAGTCAGACCACGCGGACCACAAGAAGTGGTAGAAGGCTCATCGACATCGCGAATTCTTTTCTTCTTTGGCCTACCAGGTTGAGGCCTTCTCTGACCCGGAATGATTGGGGTCCTATTCTCTGGTTCTGGCCACATTTTTTGCCATTAATGGGACGAATGAAGTGCGAATACATCTCCAGATATGTGTCCCGATGATAATATATATGACATAATCTTCCATCGGCTTTCTCATCAAATTGATGCATGCAACGGCGTGAACACAAGGGATGCCAGAAATCTCCCACCCTCGACATGCGCACTGGCCTTCATTGAGGTCAACGATATATTGTTCGTCTCCGTTGCTAACCTGAAACAGTGCATAAACAAACTCAGTATGAACAAGTAGAACAAACTAAGATGAACATATCAGTATGAACAAGTTGAACAAACCTGAAAAAGTGCATTTCCCGCTAACTCAGCCCTCCAATCGTAAGCTGTCCCTTTCAGTCTCTCTAGCTTTTTCCTAATCTTAGGACACAGAACATCTTCTACCTTGAGCATCTCCTCGTGTTTTTTGACAATGCGTGTCATCAGGGTCTTTCGAATCATCTCGAACATCGTCAAAATCGGCATGTTCCGGGATGGCAAAAGAACTGCATTGAAAGACTCACATAAATTATTCAAGCCCAAGTCACACTTGGGAATTGTCGAAAATGCATGACTGGCCCAAAATCTAGGTGGTGTTCGTCGAAGCCATAAATGGGCATCCTTATTGAGCTCATATACTTTCCTCATTGCTAGCTCAAAATATTCCCTTGTGGTTGCCCTTGCTGCATTCCACATCACATCTTTATACGCTAGGCCCGGAAATTTTCCTTTGTAGTTTGCATACATATGCCTCTGGCAGAAACGGTGTTGGGCTAAACCAAATATCTCGTCCACTGCAATCAACAATCCCTGCAATTTTAAAGAAAAACAGGCTCAGATTAAAACAATAACTCTGCCGATCCAAATAATAATAGTAATAACAATATATACCTTCTGTCGATCCGACACAAATGTCCATCCTCGACCTTCGTGAATGCCTAAGTCGTTTCGCAATATCTCCAAAAACCACGTCCACGAGACTTGAGATTCTGATTCCACGTTGGCAACAGCTATGGAATATATACCATTGTTGCCATCAATACTCACGGCCGTGAGTAATTGGCCGGGGCAGGCTCCCTTCAGATGACATCCATCTAAACAAATAAGAGGTCTGCCCATATCCAACAAAGCTGCTTTGCATGCAGCCATACACATGTACATTCTTTTAAACATCATCTTCTCATTTCTATCATGAACGACCAGGTCACCATCTATTACCAGTGTGCTACCTGGATTTGATCTTAATATTTCAGCTCCATAGGAACGAAGTATCTTCAGTTGTTCTTCGTTCCTCTCGAAATTAGCTTCTTTTGCTTGGGTTCTTCCTCTTCTCGCAAGGCTTGGCTTAATGTTAACTTTGTGTTCCCGCCTCACTGTCTCGATAATATCATTAATGGGCCAGTCAGGTTGACTTTTGAACCTATCTGAATAAGTTGTTGCCAACCACTTTGCTGTAGCGTGCCGATTATCAAATACCCTACGCAATTGTGATCATCACAGTATGACTTTATTTGGAAGGTGGCCTCATTTTGCATGGTCGACGCATGCAGATGCCATTGACAATCTACTCCTTTACATTTTGCCGTCAATCTGTTCCTCCCACTTTTAACGATCTTGATATCATATCCTTTTTTCAAAGAATAGTCTCGTATTTCATTTCTAATGGCCTGCAAAGATACATATTTTCTACTCAAAGCAAAATCACCAGAATCTGCAGCCCTTGTTTGTCTGCTTTGCACCTCGTCATCCTCAGAATTGAATGGTGTTCGTAGCTCATCGTCTAAGGTTTTTGAAATTGAACACACTTGTATTCTCCATCACCCTCTAAGTGGTCAAATGCTTGAATATCACCGTACATGGGAGCGTCCTCCTCCATATACCAGTCTATGTTCGCAGACTCAGTTACATCATCCAATCTCTCAGCCATTTGCGACAATTATCTGAAAAAAAATCAAAATGTTATTCAATTGACACAATATCCTATAAATTGAATACAAAATAGTTTTGACATTAATATAATTTCACATACACCCATTAAACGAACAGAAAAATTGAAAAGACAAAAAAAAAATCAAATTTTAGAATATTTGGTCTCGGCCGGACGGACGCACTATTACGCGTCCGTCCGGGTTTTATTAAATGAAGTCCCCCGGACGGACGCCTTTATACGCGTCCGTCCGGGTTTAATTAAATGCCGTCCCCCGGACGGACGCCTTTTTACGCGTCCGTCCGTGGGTCAAACCCGGACGGACTCTACATTTCCCCGTCCGTCCTCGTTTCACAATTTTCCCCTTTGAAATTAGGGCTCGGTTTTTTTCGTTATTTAGATTAAAACTTGAAGTAAATAAATCAGAATTGATAAAGAAATTACCACAGACGCTTTTTTTTCGCTAATCTACGAAAAATTTCAAAGCTTCGAGTGAAAAGTAATTTCGTCGCCTCGAGATTTTTTTCTCCGGTGAAAAATCCAAAAACCCGGCTTCGCTGGATTATAATCGATCGCCCGGACGGACGGGAACTTATCCCGTCCGTCCGGGGTATTTTTTAAGTTAACCCGGACGGACGGGTAATTAACGCGTCCGAACGGGCAACGTGGCGACACGTGGCAGATGTTGATTGAACCAAAAATTGGGGACGGACGGAATAATTTATCGTCCATCCAGGTGGGGTCCAAAATACGCCCGGACGGACGCAAACGAATTCCGTCCGTCCGGAGTGGTTATAATTGGCAGTTTTCGAATAGTTGATGGTTTGAATAGGGAAAATTTTTTGTTTGTGGTTGTTTTTGGAAAACGTGCGTAGTTTGTGGTTGTTTTTGGTAATTTCCCTAGTTTTTATCGTGAGTTTTCCCCCTTCGTTCTCTCGGACGATTTCACCGACTCAGAGCCTATCCCTGAGAAGAAGAAGGAAAAGGAGGACTCGTTGAGGAGGTAAGTTATTGATGCTTTTTGCATTAGCATCGCATAGTTTTCTTAAAAACTATATTTTGGTGGTTGTCACTTAAATATGACGAAGCCAAATCGCCAGCACGTCTGATTTTATTGGGTATATGTACGCATAGATTTTGAGCACGTTTATTCAGCATATATGATGATATTTCTGTCCTCGATATGAGGAGGGTGAATCATCTTGATGCTTATTTGAACTTTGTTTAGTTTTTCGTACATTTTTTAACGAAGGGTTGACTTCCTTTATTTTAAATGAGCTTTCACGGCCATTTATGTTGTATTAAAGTTAATTTTTATCTATGTTATAGGATTCAACATATATTCGGAAAGTTTCACAATCGTAATTGACGTGATTACAGCTATCGGCATTGAGGATTTGAGTGTTGAACTAGATCTCAAGATTATAAGTTTTTCAATTGTGTCGATGGGTAGACACTAATTGAGGTAGATGTTTTATTTATTACAATAAGTCGAGCATTTCATGATTTTAAAACTTTTTTTTAGTAATATGTTTTGTCTCATAACATGTCAATTTTTATTACGTGTATATTTCTTTGTACATGTATTTTATTGCTATTGAACTTATCGGTCATGGGTACCAAGTTTACTTCACCCGAGAGTGGGGGTAGTTATTTAGTGTGCACATATTTACATTCGAATATGTATTTGTACATTGTGCGGACATGTTATGGAACATTTTATGACGTTGTCTCCCTGGTTGAAAATTTTTAAACTTAATTTAGATTGTTGTTTACAATTCTAAACTTCGTCTTCTACGAAGGATGTCGCATTTTTCCAATGAATTAGCAACAAAGTTTACATTCGTCGTAACCTCACTGGTTCTGCTCCATTGAAGATAGGTAATTCGAGCTTTGCGGTGAAGAAATTACATTCGGTTTCTTGCCATTGGTTCATCATCCGAATTTCTGAGTAAATTTCCATTTCATGTTCAATGGTGCAACTCAAATGCATAAACAAGTTTAAAGAAAGGATAATTCAATAAACTTGGCTGTCTATTTAAAGAATCACTTCATCAGTCCACTTCATTGCCTGCCAATGACAGCCTCTCCTGCACTTGATCCCTCACCATTCCCATCCTCTGCATGTAACTTGGGCTCATCTTCTACGCTCTTCTTATTGGTCATGAGATATACAGAGCCAAATACCTCCCCATTACTGAAAGTTGTTGACAAACTCTTCAAGGCCAACCATCCAATGGTGTTTTTACCATTTCTCTTCATGAAAGACCTCCAAATGAGTTGGGTTGGAACCCATGAATTGGTGACTCGACCTCGATTTAACCTGCTACCCGAACCTGAACCTTTCGTTTTCTCTCTCCAAGTACCGAGAACTTCAGTTTCCAAACTCCTGTAAAAAATGACGATCGACGATCTCAAAAGCTTAATGACTAACAATAATAAATCATCAACAATTTTGCAGAGGTGGGGGGGACTTGTAAATAGGCCACCATGGAGAGTATTGGCATGGTGGCGGAGGAGAAGAGTAAGTGCAAGGACTGTTCGCCGCCACATTGGCGGCCAACAGGTAAGGTAGTGTCTGGCTGGAAATGTCAAACTTCAAGCAAAGTTTAGAGAAAGAATAGAATAAGATCAATCAAGACTATGAATTAAGGACATAGTCTTGAAGAGTGAGTGAGAAAGAAAGGCTTAAAAAGTCTGCAATGGCAACCTTTTTTATTCTGCAAGAAATAGCTAAGAAGTTGTCTTTCAAAAGGCCATATATTATGACAAAAGAGTGTGTTTGGTGAAGTTTTTTCAATCTTCATTTGGTTGTCGGTGCATTTCATAAATCATTTGTTTTTCAGAGTCCAAAAAATACAGCACACGTTTAATTCAACTAAAAGATATTGCTTTTTTAATTTCTTCTTCTGTTAGCTTATAATCTTGATGTACAATGCTTGGAAATAAGCTATTAGGTAGTTGCAACGTAGATATCGAGTTTTAGTTTTCAAATAAGATTATGACATTTGATGGGTAAGTCGTTTGTAAATTTTGCTCGTGTAATGCCTTGAGTTATACGATCATGGGTATGTATTAGCGAATGATGGGCGGTCAAAATTGGATGATAAAGCAAATAGTGTCTTCTTAGGTTATTCGCTCAATGAATTTGAGTACAAATTAAAAGATAATGGTGAAAAAAGTAAAAAACTAGATTGATGTTCAACATTTGATATTGTTATTTTCGTACGGTGTAAAGTTTCCTTAATATATAGCTCGTGATAATTTCAAAATGTTGTAAAAGTTGAAATAAGTTAAAATATGACATTAATTTTGCTCGTCAATCTTGAAAAACTAGAATTCTAACCTTGCATCTAGACTAAGGGACAGTCTCAGGTAGATAGTTTCTGTGAGGCATAGGTTTCCCAAAAGGTAATGAAGGCGTGCAAATGTTTTCTCGGGCCAGACAAAGATTGGTCGTCGAGTGCAAAGGCAGAAGGGAGCTTCACTCCATGACCCACTTGTCGAGCATGGGCAAAAGTCAACCTTAGCGATCCGACAGTGTCGGGTGGAAGGCCCGCCGCTCAACGGATAAAAGTTACTCTAGGAATAACAGGTTGATCTTCCCCAAGAGTTTACATTGTTGGGAATGTTTGACACCTCGATGTCGGCTTTTCGCCACCGGGGGCTGTAGTATGTTCCAAGGGTTGGGTTGTTCGTCCATTAAAGCGATACGTGAGTTGGGCTCAGAATGTCGTGAGACAGTTCGGTCCATATCCGGTGTGGGCGTTAGAGGATTGAGAGGACCTTTCCCTAGTACAAGAGGATCGGGAAGGACATACCTTTGGTGTACCAATTATTGCGCCTACGGTAAACGCGGGGTAGCAAAGTGCGGAGAGGACAACTGACTTACGTTCTATGTCTCAGTTTCATGTGCATCATACCTTCTACACCTAAATGCATTGCTCAAATCAAATTACAAAATTTGTGCAAAAAAACTTAAAACTTCGAAAACTTTTTTTCATTATTATTGATGACATAGATTTATCACATCTTCAAGATCATCAAATCTTACATATCTTTTTTCCCTAATGTCTCTCGAAGACTTGATTTATTTATTTATTTATAGTTTCTAAAGTTAGAAAGTGGAGAAAGGAACCCCGTAAGTTAAAAGGTTTAAATTGATCTTGCAATGGAGTTTCACCCTATATCCCTCTAGTAAGTAACTGTTTTCTTTTCACTCGTTGAAAATTTAAGCGCGGAATCACGAAAATCTTTTTTTTTTTTGTAATTTTTTCAGATATCGAACAATTTATTCAATTGAGTTTAGGTGTCATCTAAATAATCAGATGTGGTTATTTTTTTGATTAAGAGTAGACTCTCAAGTATTTCTAGATCTGAGCATCATATAATTAGGTAGCTCAAGCTTATCTACCAAGTATTTCTAGATCTGAGCATCATCTGGGATGGTTCCAAATCATTGTTTCTCTGGCAACAGCCCTTTTCTGGTATTTTTTATTTTTTAATTCTGGTTTTGATGGAATTCACACTAAAATGTCAATTTTTGATGTCTTGAAATATTTATTTGTGGTAAAAATAAGATCAGGTTGACGTTGACTCAGTTAGCCTTTTAGTGAATTTAAAACGCACGTGGAATTTTGAGTTGCATTGGCCATGCAAGATATTGAAAAAGTGAAAAGAGCAATAATTCTAAAAGAAACTCAAATATATAGCTTTGATTGCATTATTTTTTTGGAAATGATACAACGACATTACAGATAGTTGAAATGCCTATTTCTTTATAATTGAAAACTTGAATGATTCCACCCAAAGTTGAATTATTAGTGATTGAAAAAATACAAAAAGCACGACATTGAAGTTGAACAAGCTTAGTATCCCTTCATCGGAGGGGGTGGGGGAGACCTGTAGTAATAAGCCGGAGCAGGAGGAGGAGGTGATTTGTAGTAGTATGGAGGTGGGGGTGAAGGGGATGGGGGTGGAGGTGACTTGTAGATATAAGGAGGAGAGGGAGGGAGAAGGCGGGGGTGGAGACTTGTAGACATATGGTGGAGGAAGGCCGATGGAGACCGGGTGGAGGTGGAGATTTATAGACGTAAGGAGGAGGTGGTGACGGCGAGCGAGAAGAAGGTGGTGGCGGTGAATTGTAAAACTATGGAGGCGCGGTGGTGATGGAGATGGGGGTGCGGTGATTGTAAACATAGGGAGGTTGGTGGTGACGGCGATGGAGGGGGGTGGGGATTGTATACATATGGAGGAGGTGGAGATGGAGATGAGGGTGGTGGAGATTATAAACGTAAGGAGGAGGTGGTGATGGCGATGGTGGAGGTGGAGATTTGTAGACATATGGAGGTGGAGGCGATGGAGATGGAGGTGGTGGGGATTGTATACATATGGAGGAGGTGGAGATGGAGATGAGGGTGGTGGAGATGTATACCGAAGGTGAAGGTGGTGAGGGCGATGGTGGAGGTGGAGATTTGTAGACATATGGAGGTGGAGGCGATGGAGATGGAGGTGGAGGCGACTTGTAAACGTAAGGAGGAGGGGGCGACGGAGAAGGCGGTGGAGGTGACTTGTAAATGTAAGAGGAGGAGGCGATGGTGACGGAGGGGGTGGAGATTTGTACACATAAGGTGGTGGAGGTGACGGAGAGGGGTGGTGGCGGCGACTTGTAGGATGTACGTGGTGGGGGGAGAGGGAGACGGAGGAGGTGGAGATTTATAGACGTAAGGAGGAGGTGGAGACGGTGACGGTGGCGGTGGCGATTTGTACTTGTACAAAGGTGGCGGGGACTTGTAAATAGGCCACCATGGAGAGTATCGGCGTGGTGGCGGAGGAGAAGAGTAAGTGTAAGGCCTGTTCGCTGCCACATTGACGGCCAACAGGCAAAGAATCACAGCGCAGAAGAGTTGAGACAACCGTCCCATTTTCTCAGCTTTGGAAGAGCTCCAAAGGAAGATATCAGGACTAATGCCCTATGAGTTGCATCTGAAGCTAAGGCTTCAAACCCTTTTTATAGCATCTCTTACAATCATTGCTGAAGGAAACATGCTTGTTTTTTAATCAGGACAGGCTGGAATTACTCTTCAAAATCCTACGTTCAAACTGGGTCTTTTCTCAGAAGTTAGAATATCAAATCAACCTTCAACTCTTTCTATCAATTATTTTAAAATAATTCTAGAGATATTATGGTGGACAAGTAATACTCTGTCAGTTTGATTCCAATACAAAACCAAGTCAATCTATAGATTAGGTGAGTTAGTGTTTGGCTGGAAATGACAAATATCGAGCAAAGTTCAGAGAAAATAAGAACAAAATCATCAAAATACTGAATTAAGGTAATAGTTTCGAAGAATGAGTAAGAAAGAGAGCCTAAAAAGTCAACTTTTTTGTTCTATAACAAAGAAGTTGTCCTTCAAATGGCGATATAATGTATTATAGTGATTAAAAAAACCGTGTGTTTGGTGAAGTTTTTCCATTTTTGATTCGGCATTGCCGGTGAAATTCATAAAGTATTAAGGAAGTTCCATCGGGAAGACATTTCGTGATAGCATTGAGGAAGGCATGTATGATGGGTGTAGGTGAACTCGAGATGAAATTTGCAGCGCATGATTTGATGATGGTGGTCCCCTTTCCACATTTTTCTTCAGAAAGAAATAATACAATTTATTGGATTGAAGAAATTTAAGCATCCCTTAATTTCTTATACACTTGAAACGTTAGTTCTAAATATGTATATATTGAAGGATTATCACTTTTGTTTAGTCGTGATATCTGTTCTCAACATGCACAACAATTAATTTTTTCTCGGGTTTCTATTTGAAAACGTCGAACAAAAATGAAAATTCGATAATCTTATCTTTTTTTTTTTTACATAAATGATAGTTTTTTCTTTAGAGATCTTAATTGATGATAAGTGTGTATTTTGCACACTTATTCGTGCTTTTCATTCTTGTTTCGATTAGTTTTTTCTTGAGCGTTTGAGTTTATTTGATGTTGTTAGTGAGATTGTGCAGGTGAGTTGAGTTTTAACAGGTAATGACGAATTTGGGTTCGAAATAAGAAGTAAAGAGACAAAAAGGAAGAAAAGAAGAAAAGCCGATCACGATCGATCGGGATCATACCACGATCGATCGTGATCCACAAAATCAGCAAAAAAAAAAGTCCATAGCCGGCCCGATCGATCGGGGATTGTCCACGATCGATCGTGATTCGAGAAAGTTTGCAACAAAAATTCCAGAGACGGCCCGATCGATCGGGCATTGTACCACGATCGATCGGGATCAGCATAAATTTTGTTCCTCAAGATCAGCGTAACCACGATCGATCGGGATCATACCGCGATCAATCGTGGGTGCGGGAAATATTAAAATTAAATTTTTATACTTATTGATTGGATCGATCTCGGCCGTTGATTGATGGACCGCGGCCCTAATTCAAACAAAGATAAAAGTCTGAAGAGGGAGCAAGAGAAGGAAAGAACGAAACGGAGAGAAAAACCCTACGAAGACATCGGAATCCGGATCGAAGCAAGTAGCGAGGAACGGAGGCACTCGACAGCAATTCTGAGTTTTTGTTTCTTCTCTTTTCTTCTAGCATGAACTATTTTATTTTCTCTAAAGTTTTCTTTAATTTTATCATGAACTAAGTTTTCTGTTCTAGGATTTCGACGTAATTTTGTTATGAATATTTATTTTCTTAATTCAAGTTTTTAGTTTTCTATTTCTTTTCTGTGTTGAGTAATTTATTTTGAACTTAATACTTAGCTTTGCTTGATCACCAAAACTAAGAATTTAGGGTTAATTTGGGATGCGAGAGCGGAGAATTTAATCGTGCATTAAATATCTTGTCTTAAAAAGGACCCTAGACTAGAGATAGTTAGAGCGTTTGAATGGTAATTCAATTTCTTACTCTTAATGTATTCAATTGATTGTAGGGTTAGAAACCGAGAGGTAATAACACATCAATTGAGTAAGTTTATTAATACTCGAGAGAGTTTAATAAATAACATAGTGAAATAACCATCAACACGAAGGAATAGCAATTAATTACTTGAATTAGTTTTACTAAATAGGATTAGTTAAGTGAAATCGAAACCCTGTAAATTTTCTCATCACAAAATCTTAACTTTTTACATTTGAATCTGTTATTTAAATTGTTTGATTTATTTTAATTGAATTATTTTAGTTTAATAACCAAAATCATCACACATATTGTTTGAATATTGTTTTTCAAATTAAGCTGAAAGTTAGATATTCTATACTTAACATCATTATTCCTCGTGGGACCAACATTCGTGCTTGCACACACTCTACTACTTTTGCGACACGTGCACTTGCGTGTAATTTTTCGCAACAATTGAGAATCGTAAGAATGATTCGTTTAACCATTTGTTGTTTCTCTAACAAGGAAAAAAAGGGTTTAACGATTAAGGGTAGTAAAGATCTCATGTTGTTTTCGTATTCAACTACAATGTAACATAATTGCATGGGACTAATGACGAGTGTAACCTTTTATTTTAGATCCACCAACCAAACTTCTTTGGCTGTTTAACATAGGGTATACAACTTCTTTATCACTCTCAATTCATTTGAGTGAAAACCTAGAGAGAGAGAGAGAGAGAGAGAGAGAGAGAGAGAGAGAGAGAGAGAGAGAGAGAGAGAGTACTATTGGTCATGTAGAGGACAATACATGTATGGGACAAAGCATGGCCATTTCTTGCAACTACAGTTGCAAACATCTTTAGTAGAGACACTGATTAGGAATTTGAACATTGAATTGTCATAAACGAGACAAAAATGATTTGCTTAAAGAATATGATATAAAGCCACCAAGAGATTGAAGATTGACTAGTCACCAAATTCGGCCAACTACTGAGATTTGTCCAATTGTGGCCAAACCCTAGTTTTTCCATGCAATAAGTATGGCTATGCAAATCCATTGTCCTCTCCAATTATTGTTGATGGAATGGACGACCATGCGAGCCAAAGAATAAATGTGTAAATTGAGTTTTCGAGTTTGTAAACTGAAGAATGACTTGTATTATTTGGTGTTGGATTCAACGCTAAATGGTATTGAGAAATAGGATAAATATCGGTTTTACAAAATTTGATTTTGGTCGTGCAATCGACATTGTGTCACAGAACAATCAACGTTGAGACACCAATAAAACAATGCGACAAGCTGTGACGGTGAAGATCACCGAGTGGAAAAAATGAACTTGTAAAACCTGAGAATTTTAATGATAATTTTAAAAAGGTAAATTTTTTACGTTTATTGACTGATGATGTGTCGCGAATTTGACACAATTTTGTCATTATGTACTACGTGTGCGTTTTTGATCAAACGGTCATATTCAAAAAAAATCGATTGTCGTCAAGTGAGATTTTATCGTGCAAGGTATCTCACAATGCATTGAATTTTGATTAAGCGTTAGAATCGAGTTTAGTTAACGTTAAATTGGCACAATATAAAATTCGACAGTTTAAATTGTAAAATAATAAAATATTATTATTTTATTGTAAAAGACGTAAAAAGGTTAGGGAAATCCTCCCTACCTCTTTCCTTGGCGCCGCATCAGGAGAAGAAAGAAAGAGGAGAGAGAAAGTGAGAAGGGTGGCCGACCGGACTCCGATCGACTCGTTATTGGATCGAAACATCTTTCTCGAAGCGATCTACAACTTTGGTGAAGGAAGCTTTCAAGGTTAGTCGACTTTTTGTGTGTTTTTTGCCAGAAAACACTTAAGAGTTTTGGGACCGGATTTCTGGACTTAAACGTGTTGAAAACGTTATTTTGAGTGCGGTGCACTAAAAACTTTTGAGAAACGATAGCCAGAGGTGGCGGAGCAGCGCCAAGCCTGGGTGCTGCGCGCGTCCAGCACTAGTCGTGCCCATTTTTACCCGTTTTCCAGATTTTTCTCGGTTTTCTCATTTCTTTCTTATAGTTTTTATCGTGAGTTTTTCCCCTTCGTTTTCTAGGACGATTTCGCCGACTTAGAGCCTATCCCTGAGAAGGAGAAGGAAAAGGAGGACTCGTTGAGGAGGTAAGTTATTGATGCTTTTTGCATTAGCATCGCATAGTTTTCCTAAAAACTATATTTTGGTAGTTGTCACTTAAATATGACGAAGCCAAATCGCCAGCACGTCTGATTTTATTGAGTATATGTACGCATAGATTTTGAGCACGTTTATTCAGCATATATGATGATATTTCTGTCCTCGATATGAGGAAGGTGAATCTTGATGCTTATTTGAGCTTTGTTTAGTTTTTCGTACATTTTTTAAACGAGGTGTTGACTTCCTTTATTTTAAAAGTAAATTACTAATTAAGAATACCAAGTATTAGTATTCTTCAATTTCAACCACAAATTAATTTTTTTAAAAATGTAAACCATAAAGTATCAAATATGTGTCAAATATGACCACGCCAGACAGACGCTAAAAAACAGCGTCCGGCCGGATACTGTTCACGTGAACAGTAATCGTTTACGTTTTTTTTTCGCTGTTTTATAAATTAATTTTTAAAAAATACTAAACGATATTGGATTTACTTAAAATTTTTATCACATATTCACCACGTTATAAGAAGATAATCTGAAAAGTTTCGTAATTTTCTAACACTTGTACGATTTATTGTAATTTTAGTAAATTATTTTATAAAACATAGGTAAAAAAATTATAATAAATCATGTAAGTATTGTAAAATCACGAAAATTTTTGGATTATTTTCTCATAACGTGGTGAATATGTGATAAATATTTTAAGTAAATCCAATATCGTTTAGTATTTTTTAAAAATTAATTTATAAAACAGCAAAAAAAAACGTAAACGGTTACTGTTCACGTGAACAGTACCTGAACGGACGCTGTTTTTGAGCGTCCGTCCGGCGTGGTCATATTTGGCACATATTTGATACTTTATAGTTTACATTGTTAAAAAAATTAGTTTGTGATTGGAATTGAAGAATACTAATACTTGGTGGTCTTAATTGGTAATTTTCCTATTTTAAATGAGCTTTCACGGCTATTTATGTTGTATTGAGCCGGGTGATCGGGCTTCTTTTTGGGAGATAAGGCTGCATGACTCGGCTTTTCTGCTCAGCCCCTCCTCGGTCTGTCATAACAAAACCTCCAAATATCAAGATTTTATGAAACGTGTCAGGCTGAGAACTCAGGGTCGTCTGAGACCAACACACACAAGCGCGTTTGTTGCCACCAAAGTCTAGGTGTCGCAGCTCCAATATTTGTGGCACCATATCCATTTTAGACCTATTTTTGGTAACTTCTCATGTGTATATTAAAGTTAATTTTTATCTATGTTATAGGATTCAACGTATATTCTGAAAGTTTCACAATTGTATTGACGTGATTACAGCTATCGGCATTGATGATTTGAGTGTTGAACTAGATCTCAAGATTATAAGTTTTTCAATTGTGTCGATGGGTAGACACTAATTGAGGTAGATGTTTTATTTATTACAATAAGTCGAGCATTTCATGGTTTTAATTTTTTTTTTTTAATAATATGTTTCGTCTCATAACATGTCAATTTTTATTATCTGTATATTTCTTTGTACATGTATTTTATTGCTATTGAACTTATCGGTCATGGGTACCAAGTTTACTTCACCCGAGAGTAGGGGTAGTTATTTAGTGTGCACATATTTACATTCGAATGTGTATTTGTACATTGTGCGGACATGTTATGGAACATTTTATGACGTTGTCTCCCTGGTTGAAAATTTTTAAACTTAATTTAGATTGTTGTTTACAATTCTAAACTTCGTCTTCTACGAAGGATGTCGCATTTTTCCAATGAATTATCAACAAAGTTTACATTTGTTGTAACCTCACTGGTTCTGCTCTATTGAAGATAGGTAATTCGAGCTTTGCGGTCAAGAAATTACATTCGGTTTCTTGCCATAGGTTCACCATCCGAATTTCTGAGTAAATTTCCATTTCTTGTTCAATGGTGCAACTCAAATGCATAGACAAGTTGAAAGAAATGATAATTCAATAAACTTGGCTATCTATTTAAAGAATCCCTTCATCAGTCCACTTCATTGGCTGCCAATGACAGCCTCTCCTGCACTTGATCCCTCACCATTCCCATCCTCTGCATATAACTTGGGCTCATCTTCTTCTCTCTTCTTATTGGTCATGAGATATAGAGAGCCTAATACCTCCCCATTACTGAAAGTTGTTGACACTCTTCAAGGCCAACCATCCAATGGTGTTTTTACCATTTCTCTTCATGAAAGACCTCCAAATGAGTTGGGTTGGAACCCATGAATTGGTGACTCGACCTCGATTTAACCTGCTACCCAAACCCGAACCTTTCGTTTTCTCTCTCCAAGTACCGAGAACTTCAGTTTCCAAACTCCTGTGAAAAATGACGATCGACGATCTCAAAAGCTTAATGACTAACAATAATAAATCATAAACAATTTTACAGAGGTGGGGGGGACTTGTAAATAGGCCACCATGGAGAGTATTGGCGTGGTGGCGGAGGAAAAGAGTAAGTGTAAGGACTGTTCGCTGCCACATTGGCGGCCAACAGCTAAGGTAGTGTCTGGCTGGAAATGTCAAACTTCGAGCAAAGTTTAGAGAAAGAATAGAATAAGATCAATCAAGACTATGAATTAAGGACATAGTCTTGAAGAGTGAGTGAGAAAGAAAGGCTTAAAAAGTCTGCAATGGCAACCTTTTTTATTCTGCAAGAACTAGCGAAGAAGTTGTCTTTCAAAAGGCCATATATTATGACAAAAGAGTGTGTTTGGTGAAGTTTTTTCAATCTTCATTTGGTCGTCGGTGCATTTCATAAATCATTTGTTTTTCAGAGTCCAAAAAATACAGCACACGTTTAATTCAACTAAAAGATATTGCTTTTTTAATTTCTTCTTCTGTTAGCTTATAATCTTGATGTACAATGCTTGGAAATAAGCTATTAAGTGGTTGCAACGTAGATATCGAGTTTGTAGTTTTCAAATAAGA
Organism: Begonia masoniana; assembly: GCA_022432975.1. Classification (NCBI taxonomy): domain Eukaryota; kingdom Viridiplantae; phylum Streptophyta; class Magnoliopsida; order Cucurbitales; family Begoniaceae; genus Begonia; species Begonia masoniana. Next base: position 9,234,301 of record CM039515.1, read on the forward strand.
TTATGACATTTGATGGGTAAGTCGTTTGTAAATTTTGCCCGTGTAATACCTTGAGTTATATGATCATGGGTATGTATTAGCGAATGATGGGCAGTCAAAATTGGATGATAAAGCAAAGAGTGTCTTCTTAGGTTATTCGCTCAATGAATTTGAGTACAAATTAAAAGATAATGGTGAAAAAAGTAAAAAACTAGATTGATGTTCAACATTTGATATTGTTATTTTCGTACGGTGTAAAGTTTCCTTAATATATAGCTCGTGATAACTTCAAAATGTTGTAAAAGTTGAAATAAGTTAAAATATGACATTAATTTTGCTCGTCAATCTTGAAGAGCTAGAATTCTAACCTTGCATCTAGACCAAGGGACAGTCTCAGGTAGATAGTTTCTGTAAGGCATAGGTTTCCCAAAAGGTAACGAAGGCGTGCAAATGTTTTCTAGGGCCAGACAAAGATTGACCGTTGTTGCGAAAAATCGTACTACGCAAGTGCACGTGTCGCAGAAGTAATAAAGTGTATATAAAAATACGAGTGTCGATCCCACGAGGAATAAATATGTTAAATATTGAATATGTAAATTTCAGTTTAATTTGAAAAGAAATAATAAGTTGATGATTTAAGATTTTAAACTAAAATAATTCAAATAAAAGAAATTTAACAATTTAAATAATAGAATTAAATAAAAGAGTAAGATTATATGATGAGAAAATCCAGGGTTCCGATTTCACTTAACTAATCCTATTTATTAAACCTAATTCAAGTAATTAAATTCTATTCCGTTGTGTTGATGGCAATTTCACGAAAATATTTATTAATCTCTCTCGAGCAAAAACAAACTTATTCAATTAACGAATTATCACCTCTCGGTCTCTAATCCTGAGAATTAATTGAATACTTTAAGATCAAGAAATTATAATACCACTTAAACGTCCTAACTATCTCTAGCCTAGGATCCTTTTTAAAGCAAAATATTCAGTGCACGGTTAAATTCTCCGCTCTCGCATCCCGAATCAACCCTAAAGTACTTAGTTTTGGTGATCAAGCAAACCTAAGTATTACGTTCAGAATAGATTACTCAACACAGATAAAGAACAGAAAATTAAATACTTGAATTAAGAAAAATAAACAATCATAGAAAAGTTACGTCGAAACCCTAGAACAGGAAATTAGTTCATGATAAAAGATAAATAAACAATCATCCTAAATAGTTGCATAATGAAATAGTGAAATAAAAAAAAAGAAAAGAAAAACTAAAATAAAAATCGCCCCTCTCGCCAAGAATCGCCGCGGAAGTGCTCTCTGCCGACTCCAGGATGTCTCTAAATTTTGGTCTGCTCTAGGTTTTATTGTGGTTTTGCAGCTGATCAATGGTAGAGATTAAATCTGTCGTTGGTTGATCGGTTCAGATTAAAACACGTCCTCTTTCCATATTAACTTGATCAGCGATCGATCTCTGCCAAGTTACAGAGATCGATCGCGGCATGGCTTTGCAAACGTGTAGCGATATGTGTAGTGCTCGATCTCTGCATTTCACAGAGATCAATCGCTGCTGCTTTCAAGCTTTCAAATATGTGTGTTTTCAAATATGTGTAGCGATCGATCTCTGCATTTCACAGAGATCGATCGCTGCTTCTTTCGAGCAATCAGGCACTATGTGTATTGCTTCTTCTTTCTTTTCTTTATGCAAGGGGATCGATCTCTGGATTCTCTAGAGATCGATCGCTGCTGTGTTTGGCCATTACCTCATCTTCTATCTTCATCCTCTGCTTTCTTCAAACCTTCTCTTTTCTTTTCTTAATTTATTTTCTACCCTAACATTCTGCACACTTGCACAAAATATATTAAATTCTTTTACATGCTTGAGAAAAAGTTATTCAATCAAGTATAAAAAGTATATATAAGTGTGTAAAATGTTAGGATTAGACGCCCTAATCCACCTGTATCGAATGATTCAGAAATACCGAAAAAGAAATAACGAGAAAATAATGGACACCGAATTTTACGTGGAAACCCTAGAAGGGAAAAAACCACGGGTAGAGGAGAGAATCACTAATAACAATTCGGTACAATGAGTTTTGCGACTCAAGCATCAATATATAGAGAAAACCTAAAACCCTAATATTGATAATGGGCCCGACCCGGCCCAACTAGAATTCGGGTCACACCAAATTCTAACAAACTCCACCTTGACACGAATTCCACAAGAGAGATCCAACGGGCTACTCGGCCCAACAAAACCGAATCCAGAACACTGAACTCTGACAATCTCCACCTTCAACGAAATTCCGGTGCAAGGAAACAAATCTGCAAAACCTCATTAAAAAAGCTCCTCTACCACAAAGGCCCCAGATGGGCCACCTCAGCATCCGATACCGATCAAGTTTAAGCCCCGCTTAAACTTGAGAGATTTACCTGAGAAGAAATCACATCTCCTCCTCCTTGGTATCACTGAACTATCAGAGTTGCTGCAACGAACTCTATCTGAACATGTCGAAGACTCCACACAGGAATCATTACCCTCGAACACATTCAATGCATAACTCACAGTTTCATCATATCGTCCCGGAGTTTTAACCTTCCGCATTGTTCTTCCTTTAACGATACTATTCTGACGTGAAACTGAACCTGATGACTGAACATCTGTAATAAGCTGACTCACCGGCTCTGATGTACCCTCAGATCCCAACCTGAACTTCACCCGAGAACCTGACTTCTTCCGAGTCTTCTCAACCTTTCTCTTGGAAGGTGAATTCACAAACTTTGCAGCCTTATTACCCATCACATTGATTGTGGAATCCGTGATCCTCGCGTGCATCACATATAACGAGGAGCATTTTTCTCCTCTCGCCACGATCAATGAACCTCTGGTAAGCTTCCATTTTCCATCACGAAAGGTGTTGCCAAAACCTTCGTCGTCGAGCTTGCCAGTCGAGACCAAATTCTTGCGGATGTCAGGGATGTGCTTCACACCTCTCAAAACCAAGGTGTTGCCGATGTTGGTCTCCAAACGCACATCTCCCATACCAATGGCTTTTGCAACGCCACCATTTCCCATCCTCACACTTCCAAAGTCACCTGAAGTGTAGGATGTAAAGAAATCTCTCCGCGAAGTGGCATGCATTGAAGCGCCACTATCGATCACCCAACTCGTATCTTGGCAATCAGAATTTACAACATCCTCGTTGTACACACTGAAGGACTCCTCGGTGGCTGTGTCTGCCTCCTCGTCTATATCACCATCTTCGAACATCTTTTCCTTTCCTTTGGCAACCAGATTCTCCCGAAGAAACTTGTGACAAAATCTCTTTATGTGTCCTTTCTTGCCACAATGATAACACTCAAAGTTGGCGTGTTTTCCGGACTTCCTCTGACTTCGATTTCTATTATCCGGACCTTTACTTTGACTTCTGCCCTTATTTTCAACATTCAGAGCTGAACCTGTCGATGTTACACCAGAATCAATCTTACGAACCTCCTCGGCAAGAATACGATCTCTCACATCGGTGAATACCAGCTTAGCACTTCCAACTGAGTTACTAACTGCAGCTCTCATAGGCTCCCAACTATTCGGTAGAGACGCCAACAAAATTAGGGCACGAACCTCATCTTCAAAGTCAATATTCACAGATAGCAATTGATTCACAATCGTATTGAATTCATTCAGATGCGCTGCGACAGAAGCACCATCAATCATCTTCAGATTAAAAAGCTTCTTCATAATAAATACCTTATTATTCGCAGACGGTTTCTCGTACATATCAGATAGAGTCTTCATCAAACTCGCGGTGGTCTTCTCCTTCGCCACGTTGTGAGCAACGCTTTTGGCTAGCGTCAATCGGACGACTCCCAAAACCTTTCTATCAAGGAGATTCCATTCACCGTCTTCCATCTTCTCTGGCTTCGCACTCAGAGGAAGATCAAGATCTTTCCCGTACAAGTAATCTTCGATTTGCATTCTCCAGAATGCGAAATCTGTCCCATCGAATTTTTCAATACTAGGTCCTGTGCTATCCTCACCTGCCATTGTTATCAAAAACAATTCCCAAAAACTGATATTTCCTGATCAATTATTCGATTCCAATAATTAATCTCCACAATATCAATAATCCGCCAAATGAATTTTCCGAGCCCGAAAATATTTGAATCGATAACCTTGCCCAAATATTTCCCCAAAAATCAGAGTTTTCCAAATATTGAAATTCAACAAAATTTTCAATTTTGAAACTCTTCCCTTAGCCTTCACAGTTCACCCAAAAATTCAAGAGCCTTCTGAACACCAATAAAAAATCGCCCAATTATTGTCCAATCAGTTATTCAGCGAACGAATTTCACCAAATTGCACCCAAAAAATTTCAAGAACCAGAGCACCAAAAACTGTTTCTACTTTCGGTGCAAAATCAAGCTGGAATCTCAAACCCAGCTTTACTCGCTCGGCTTATCCCAGACAGCGACGGACAAAGCAACGGCTTCTGTGATCGGAGAAGAACGACCAGACAACCGGCGTCGACTCTTCTCTTCACAGTCTTCTCGGCGACGGCGGCGGAGCGGTGGGTTCTGTCCACGCGACGGCGGCTCGGCTGTTCGCGCGGTTTCTGCTTTCTCTCCGGCGCGACAGAACGACGAAGATTGACTGGGCGTCGTCTTTTGTGCGTGCGACGGCGAACGGCGAACGGCGAACGGCGGCTAGGGCTCGCGTTTCTGCTTCGCGTGGGTGCGGCTCGGGTCTACGTCGGAGCTGTGTTCTCCGAGCGTCGGCGGTCTCTGTTCGGCGCTGTTCTTCGTTGGCGAGAAAGAACAGAGTTTCCTTCTCTGTTCTTCAAAGGCGCGGCTCGGCTCCTCTCTCCCTCTATTCTTTCTCTGTTCTTCGCTGTCTTCAAAGAACAGAACACACAAAAACAAACTTTTGTTTCTGTTGTTTTTTTTTTTCTTTTTATTTCCTCCTTTTGTTCTTCACACGGCAGAGAAAAAACTTTTTCTCTGCAATTTCACTTACCACCAGAAGACCAAGATCAAAAACCTTTTCTTTTTCTTCCAAAGCTGCAATTTCACTTACCGAAATTACAATTCTGAAATCGATCGATACTCCTCGAAGAATCAAACCCTGATTTTCGAAAACTACTTCAACCTCAAAGCTCTGATACCAGTTGTTAGGATTAGACGCCCTAATCCACCTGTAACGAACGATTGAGAAAATACCGAAAAAGAAAATACGAGAAAATAATGGACACCGAATTTACGTGGAAACCCTAGAAAGGGAAAAAACCACGAGCAGAGGAGAGAATCACTAATATCAAATTCGGTACAATGAGTTTTGCGACTCAAGCATCAATATATAGAGAAAACCTAAAACCCTAATATTGATAATGGGCCCGATCCGGCCCAACTAGAATTCGGGTCACACCAAATTCTAACATAAAATACACACTTATCAGCCGTCGAGTGCAAAGGCAGAAGGGAGCATCACTCCATGACCCACTTGTCGAGCATGGGCGAAAGTCAACCTTAGAGATCCGACAGTGTCGAGTGGAAGGGCCGCCGCTCAACGGATAAAAGTTACTCTAGGAATAACAGGTTGATCTTCCCAAAGAGTTTACATTGATGGGAATGTTTGACACCTCGATGTCGTGAGACAGTTCGCCCATTGAAGCGGTACGTGAGTTGGGCTCAGAATGTCGGAGACAGTTCGGTCCATATCCGGTGTGGGCGTTAGAGCATTGAGAGGACCTTTCCCTAGTACAAGAGGATCGGGAAGGACATACCTTTGGTGTTCCAATTATTGCGCCCACGGTAAACGCGGGGTAGCAAAGTGCGGAGAGGATAACTGACTTACGTTCTATGTCTCAGTTTTATGTTCATCATACCTTCTACACCTAAATGCGTTGCTCAAATCAAATTACAAAATTTGTGCAAAAAAACTTAAAACTTCGGAAACTTTTTTTCATTATTATTGATGACATAGATTTATCACATTTTCAAGATCATCAAATCTTACATATCTTTTTTCCCTAATGTCTCTCGAAGACTTGATTTATTTATTTATTTTTAGTTTCTAATGTTAGAAAGTGGAGAAAGGAACCACATAAGTTAAAAGGTTTAAATTGATCTTGCAATGGAGTTTCACCCTATATCCCTCTAGCAAGTAACTATTTTCTTTTCACTCGTTGAAAATTTAAGAGCGGAATTTAAGCCAAAATCTTTTTTTTTTTTTTTTTTTTTTTTTGTAATTTTTTCAGATATCGAACAATTTATTCAATTGAGTTTAGGTGTCATCTAAATAATCAGATGTGGCTATTTTTTTGATTAAGAGTAGACTGTCAATTATTTCTAGATCTGAGCATCATATAATTAGGTAGCTCAAGCTTATCTACCAAGTATTTCTAGATCTGAGAATCATCTGGGATGGTTCCAAATCATTGTTTCTCTGGCAACAGCCCTTTTCTGGTTTTTTTTTTTTTTTTTTTTTTTTTTTTTTTTTTTTTTTTTTTTTAATTCTGGGTTTGATGGAATTCACACTAAAATGTCTATTTTTGATGTCTTGTAATATTTATTTGTGGTAAAAAAAAAAAAAATCAGGTTGACGTTGACTCAGTTAGCCTTTTACATGTTCTCGTGAACTTAAAACGCACGTGGAATTTTGAGTTGCATTGGCCATGCAAGATATTGAAAAAGTGAAAAGAGCAATAATTCTAAGAGAAACTCAAATATATAGCTTTGATTGCATTATTTTTTTGGAAAGGATACAACGACATAACAGATAGTTGAAATGCCTATTTCTTTATAATTGAAAACTTAAATGATTCCACCCAAAGTTGAATTATTAATGATTGAAAAAATACAAAAAGCACGCCATTGAAGTTGAACAAGCTTAGTATCCCTTCATCGGAGGGGGTGGGGGAGACCTGTAGTAATAAGCCGGAGCAGGAGGAGGAGGTGATTTGTAGTAGTATGGAGGTGGGGGTGAAGGGGATGGGGGTGGAGGTGACTTGTAGATATAAGGAGGAGGAGGTGACGGAGAAGGCGGGGGTGGAGACTTGTAGACATATGGTGGAGGAGGCGATGGAGACGGTGGAGGTGGAGATTTATAAACGTAAGGAGGAGGTGGTGACGGCGATGGGGGAGGTGGAGATTTATAGACGTAAGGTGGTGGAGGCGATGGAGAAGGTGGTGGCGGTGACTTGTAAACATATGGAGGCGGTGGTGATGGAGATGGGGGTGGCGGTGACTTGTAAACATATGGAGGTGGTGGTGATGGCGATGGAGGTGGTGGGGATTTGTATACATATGGAGGAGGTGGAGATGGAGATGGGGGTGGTGGAGACTTGTATACGTAAGGTGGAGGTGGTGAGGGAGATGGTGGAGGTGGAGATTTGTAGACATATGGAGGTGGAGGCGATGGAGATGGAGGTGGTGGAGACTTATAAACGTAAGGAGGAGGTGGTGATGGCGATGGTGGAGGGGGAGATTTGTAGACATATGGAGGTGGTGGTGACGGAGATGGAGGTGGAGGCGACTTGTAAACGTAAGGAGGAGGGGGCGATGGAGAAGGCGGTGGAGGTGACTTGTAAATGTAAGGAGGAGGAGGCGATGGTGATGGAGGGGGTGGAGATTTATACACATAAGGTGGTGGAGGTGACGGAGAGGGTGGTGGCGGCGACTTGTAGATGTACGGTGGTGGGGGAGAGGGAGGCGGAGGAGGCGGAGATTTATAGACGTAAGGAGGAGGTGGAGATGGTGACGGTGGCGGAGGTGATTTGTACTTGTACAGAGGTGGCGGGGATTTGTAAATAGGCCACCATGGAGAGTATCGGCGTGGTGGCGGAGGAGAAGAGTAAGTGTAAGGGCTGTTTGCCGCCACATTGGCGGCCAACAGGCAAAGCATCACAGCACAAAAGAGTTGAGACAACCGTCCCATTTTCTCAGCTTTGGATCGAGCTCCAAAGGAAGATATCAGGACTAATGCCCTATTAGTTGCCTCTGAAGCTAAGGCTTCAAACCCTTTTTATAGCATCTCCTACAATCATTGCTGCAGGAAACATGCTTATTTTTTAATAAGGACAGGCTGGAATTACTCTTCAAAATCCCACGTTCAAACTGGGTCTTTTCTCAGAAGTTACAATATCAAATCAACCTTCGACTCTTTCTATCACTTATTTTAAAATAATTCTAGAGAGAGATTATGGTGGACAAGTATTACTCTGTCAGTTTGACGCCAATACAAAACCAAGCCAATCTATAGATTAGGTGAGTTAGTGTTTGGCTGGAAATGACAATATCGAGCAAAGTTCAGAGAAAATAAGAACAAAATCATCAAAATACTGAATTAAGGTAATAGATTCGAAGAGCGAGTAAAAAAGAGAGCCTAAAAAGTCAACTTTTTTGTTCTATAACAAAGAAGTTGTCCTCCAAATGGCGATATAATATATTATAGTGATTAAAAAAACCGTGTGTTTGGTGAAGTTTTTCCATTTTTGATTCGGCCATTGCCGGTGAAATTCATAAAGAATTGGTCTCCATCAACCAACTTCATTTTCAGAGTCCTAAAAATACACATATTCATTCACACAAGCACACATACAATTGCTTTCTCAAATTTCTGTTCCGTAATCTTGCCATGTTATGCTTTAAAATAAGCTCTTAGTTTGTACTACAACTTGGGTATTGAGTAAGTAGTTCTCATATCTAGCGACGATAATGTGCAGGTGGCCTCGAGTTATACATTCATGGCTACATATTAGCTACCGAGGAAGTTCCATTGGGAAGACATTTCGTGATAGCATTGAGGAAGGTGTGTTTGATTGGTGTAGGTGAGTTGGAGATGAAATTTGGAGCGTATGATTTGATGATGGTGGTCCCCTTTCCACATTTTTCTTCAGAAAGAAACAATACAATTTATTGGAGTGAAGAAATTCAAGCATCCATTAATTCTTTATACGCTTAAAAAGTAAGTTCTAGAAATGTATCTATTGAAGTATTCTAACTTTTGTTTAGTCATGATACGTGTTCTCATCATCCACAACAATTAATTTTTTTCTCGGGTTTCTATTTGAAAATGTCGAACAAAAATGAAATTTCGATAATATTATCTTCTTCTTTTTTTTTTACATAAACGATAATTTTTTCTTTAGAGATCTTAATTGAAAATCGTAAGAACATTGCATTTAACCATTTATTGTTTCTCTAACGAGGAAAAAAAGAGTTTAACGATTAAGGGTAGTAAAGATCTCATGTTGTTTTCGTATTCGACTACAATGTAACATAATTGCATGAGACTAATGACAAGTGTAACCCTTTATTTTAGATCCACCAACCAAACTTCTTTGGCTGTTTAACATAGAGTATACAACTCCTTTATCACTCTCAATTCATTTGAGTGAAAACCTAGAGAGAGAGAGAGAGAGAGAGAGAGAGAGAGAGAGAGAGAGAGAGAGAGAGAGAGAGAGTACTATTGGTCATGTAGAGGACAATACATGTATGGGACAAAGCATGGCCATTTCTTGCATCTACACTTGCAAACATCTTTAGTAGAGACGCTGATTAGGAATTTGAACATTGAATTGTCATAAACGAGACAAAAATGATTTGATTAAAGAATATGATATAAAGCCACCAAGACATTGAAGATTGACTAGTCACCAAATTCGGCCAACTACTGAGATTTGTCCAATTGTGGCCAAACCCTAGTTTTTCCATGCAATAAGTATGGCTATGCAAATCCATTGTCCTCTCCGATTATTGTTGATGGAATGGAAGACCATGTGAGCCCCAAGGGGCCAAAGATTAAATGGGTAAATTTAGTTTTCAAGTTTGTAAACTAAAAAATGACTTATATTATTTGGTGTTGGATTCAACACTAAATGGTATTGAGAAATAGGATAAATATCAGTTTTACAAAATTTGATCTTGGTCATGCAATTGATGTTGGATCACAAAACAACCAACGTTGAGACGCCAATGAAACAATACGACAAGCTGTGATGGTGAAGATAACTAAGTGGCAACAATGAACTTGTAAAACCCGAGAATTCTAATGATAATTTTAAAAAGGTAAGTTTTTCATGTTTGTTGACTGATGACGTGTCGGGAATTTGACCCAATTTTGTCATTATGTGCCACGTGTGCGTTTTTAGTCAAACGGTTATATTCGAAAAGAATCAATTGTCGCTAAATAGAATTTTATCATGCAATGTATCTCACGGCACTTCAAATTTTGATTATGTGTTGGAATCGAGTTTTGTCAAGGTTTTAGTTAAAGTAAACTTAGTACGTTATAAAATTTGAAAGTTTAAATTGTAAAATAATAAAATATTAATATTTTATTGGAAAAGAGGGAAAAAAGTTAGGGAATTCTTCCTTTCCCCTTTCCTTCGACGCATCAGGAGAAGAAGAGAGAGAGAGAGAAAGTGAGAAGGGTGGCCGACCGGACTCCAATCGACTCGTTCTTGATATCGAAACATCTGTCTCGAAGCGATCTACAACTTTGGTGAAAGAAGCTTTCAAAATTAGTCGACTTTTTGTGTGTTTTTTTGCCAGAAAACACTAAGAGTTTTGGGGTGGATTTCGTTGCCCTAAAACCCTGTTTCAACCGGATTTCTGGACTTAAACGTGTTGAAAACGTTATTTTGAGTGCGATGCACTAAAAACTTTTGAAAAATGATGGCTGGAGGTGGTGGAGCAGCGCCTAGCCTGGGTGCTGCGCGCGTCCTAGGTAGACCGCGCACGCCCAGTGTCACGGTCCTACTTTCAAGGGGCATAACGAGACCGTGCGGCACCCAATATTACACTTGTACTGGGTCAGCCAACAAGCATGCCAACGGCACCGAATGCCCATTTCGTTAGAGCGAGCTTGTGTCTAACGAGTAAGTAACAAGCGAGCGAGATTAACCGAAAAGAGCGTCATTGAGCATAGTATGCATAAAGAGAGTGTGTGTAAAAAGCTTGTTCATTGATTGGCAGCAAATTACATCGGTGGGTAGGGGGGTCTACGTGCAGTCATGCCTCTCTCCTAATGAGCAATCTGGACCATCTCCACTACAGCAGTAGTATACATGCTATAGCGACGAGGAGTCACTCTTGAGATATAAAAGGAAAATAAATACAACTGAAGTACTTAAAAAGGAAATAAGTCTACCTAACAGCATGGGCGGCCATAGGCAACATGCCTTGAACAAGCTCGGACCTTGACATTCTCCCCTATTTGAGTTGTTGACGTCCTCGTCAACTCTGCTTCTGCTTGAATTCCTCGATCCTCTATGATGAGTTCTCCAAGACTTTTTGCTTTCTCCCAAGACACTTCGTCATCTCCTAGTCTTTTCCACCTAATGCGATATTCCTGGTACTTTCGTCGGCCTATTCTGATGTTTCGATCTGCAAGGACTCCTTCGACTTCTTTCTTCTTTTGGTTGCTGATGAAGATATTTGGTCTAGAGATGTCGTTCCTTTCTTGGTTCTCGTCGGCTGGATGATAGGGCTTTAAATTGTTGACATGGATGACAGGGTGAATTCTGAGCCACGTTGGAAGATTAACTCTGTAGGACGTTCTCCCGACCTTCTCGATGATTTCAATAGGGCCTTCATACTTTCTGATGAGTCGTTTGTATTTCTTACTCCTCAAGCGAAGTTGTTCAGGTAACAACTTAACCAGTACAAATTCACCAGCCTTAAACTCCATGGGCTGCCGTTTCTTAGCTACCCACTTCTTCATATGCTTAGAGGTTCGCTCCAGGTAAGCACGAGCTATCTCTGTATTGTGCTTCCGTTCCTTAAGGAAGTTGTATGCTTTCGGACTCTTTCCAGAATATTGCTGCTCTAAGGTGTGGGGCATGCTTGTGTCTCCTGCAAACTGCTTCAAACGGGCTCATTCCTGTTGAAGAGCTCTTTTGACAGTTAAAACAAGATTGTGCCACATCGCGTAGACTCGGCCAATTCTCCAGTTCTGCTAGTTCTGTCATAGCTATTATATATGGGGGGCCTTTGCAGGAGGTTTAGATCTTTGACTCATTTTAACCTGATAATCGATGTCCCTTCGTGGAGGTAATGTCTTGGGTAAGCAATTAGGCATGGTACTCCTGAACTCCTTCAAGACTTTTGAAAGCTCAGGGCGTATTATTTTCTCCTTCTTTTTTCTTGTTTCCCACAGAGCAATCATACAGGTTGGATCGTTGTGCTTCCGCCTTTCCTTGAATTGCATTGCAGCAATCATCTTCACGTGGATAGCACTTGGTTTTTTAAGAATCGCAAGAACAACAGTTGGGTTGTTACTTGTGATTATTAAAAATTTCGTGGAGGGTATTGGGATGACTTTATGTTCTATCAAGAACTCCATCCCCAAGATCGTATCAAAGTCATCCATTCGTGCTATGCCGAAGTTAATGAGTCTCGTCCATGAGCCAAGTTTCAACTGGACTCTCCTTACAATCCCGAGTACTGGCATCACTTTTGCATTTACTGTTTTCATCCTACCATCATTCTTTTCTAGCTTCAAATTAAGATGGTAAGCTTCCTTCTCTGTAATGAAGTTATGAGTAGCTCCCGAGTATATCATCATACTTGTAGCAGATCTATTGTTGATGGATGACTCAACATACATGAGACCTTTACCTGGGATCTTCTTAAGCTCTTCCGTCTGCTGTTGTATAGCTGACAAGAAAGGCATAGACCCAACTTCAGCAAGCTCAGTGGATTTTTCTTCAACAACTTCCTTAGCTGAGTTGTCATCCCAAATCGAAGCGTGTAAAGCAGTTAAGGCTGATCTATGCAGACACTCGGCTTGCACAGAAAACATGACATAGGCCTATTTGTTTGTCGTTGGTTGTTAGTATTTCTTGTTGTTTCATAACCTTCTTTTGGGACAAACGGTTTCTTTTCATCAGTTCCTGTGTTCGGTTTCTGAAACTTGTTGGCATTTAGGCTACTTGGAGTGTTCTTCTCTGGCTCAGGGTTCTCGGTGTTATAATCGAACAATCGCTCTGCGGCTGCAAGTGCACTTGACAAACTTTGCACCCTTTGTTCATATAATCTGGTCCTGGCCCACGGTTTAAGACCTTCAATGAAAGTGAAGATTTTATCTTTTTTTGACATATCTCTAATATTCAGCATGAGTCCCGAGAACTATTTGACATATTCACGAATGCTTGCAGACTGCTTCAGTTCTCGAAGTAGTCTGCGGGCGTTGAACTTAACGTTCTTTGGGAAGAATTGATCCTTCAGTTGTCTTTTTAGTTATTCCCAAGTATCAATCATACATTCACCGATACTGATATCATGGTACTTTTATCTCCACCAAAGTTTTGCATCGTCAGTAAGATGCATTGTGACCAAGGTCACTTTCAAATCATCATCCGTTTTAGTGGCCTTAAAATATTGTTCCATGTCGAAGATGAAATTCTCTATTTCTTTTGCATCCCGATCTCTCCCAAAGGGTTTTGGCTCTGGGATTTTCACTCGACTAAATTCAGCAGCAGTAGTACCCTGGGTTTGATTTCCTATGGCTCTCATGATAAGGTTCAGTTTAATGTTGATCTCGGCAATCTCAGCCCTGAGAGAATCAAACATTGTTCTGAAGTCCATGGTTACTTGAGACACAGTTTCTGACAACCAGGTATGAGCTAGCTCGATCTCATCGACGCGCTGCAGGACCCCGATTATAGTACCTGTGGAACTTTCTCCCGTGCAAACTCCCTTTCCCTTTTCTTGTCGAGATTTGAGGGTCTCCACCCAATTCAACAGCTCTGGAATCGGTATGGCGTCTATTTTGTTATGAATAGTTGCTATTTCAGCAGGAAAATCAGACATTTCCTTCATTCGTTCTTCTATGAATCGAATGTTATCCGGTATGTCTTGCAAATACCGTATTTCTTCTTCAAACTCGACGAGGCGCTCGAGTTGATCTGATGGTGCACTCGACCTTTCCATTGAACTTTTCTTCGGCATGATTTCTCACGATTTTGAGCCAACTAGGCTCTGATACCAACTGTCACGACCCTACTTTCAAGGGGCGTAACGAAACCGTGCGGCACCTAATATCACACTTGTACTGGGTCAACCAACGAGCGTGCCAACGGCACCGAGTGCCTACTTCGTTAGAGCGAGCTTGTGTCTAACGAGTAAACAACGAGCGAGCGAGATTAACCAAAAAGAGCGTCATTGAACATAGTATGCATAAAGAGAGTGTGTAAAAAACTTGTTCATTGATTGGCAGCAAATTACATCGGTGGGTAGGGGGTCTACGTGCAGTCATGTCTCTCCCCCTAAAGAGCAATCTGGACCATCTCCACTACAGCAGTAGTATACATGCTATAGTAGTGAGGAGTCACTCTTGAGATGTAAAAGGAAAATAAATACAACTGAAGTACTTAAAAAGGAAATAAGTCTACCTAACAGTATGGGCGACCATAAGCAACATGCCTTGGATAAGCCCGGACCTTGACACCCAGCGCGGGTTGCGCGCGCCCAGCAAGAAGCGTGTGCCCATTTTTACCCGTTTTCGCCCGTTTTTCAGATTTTTCTCGGTTTTCTTATTTCTTTCTTATAGTTTTTAACGTGAGTTTTTCCTCTTCGTTTTCTCGGACGATTTCATCGACTTAGAGCCTATACCTAGGTTGCAGCTCCCATAAAGAGGGAGGACTTGCTGAGGATATAAGTTATTTATGCTTTTTTGCATTAGCATCGCATAGTTTTCATAAAAATTATATTTTGGTGCGTTGTCAATTATGATCATGTGCGAAGCCAAATCGCCAGGACATGCAGAGATTTTGAGCATGTTTATTTAGCATATATGATGATATTTTTGTTGTGGATATTGGGAGGTGAATCCTCTGATTTTTTGCGTCGTTTGGCCCCAAAAACATCGTGAGGCTACCTTCGGACTCTTTCTAACTTCTTATTTGAGCTTTGCTTAGTTTTTTGTACACTGTTGGATATGAATTGAGCTTTGATTTTATTATGCTATCTGTTTGAAATTTTCTTAACGTGGCGTTGACTTTTTTTATTTTAAATGGACTTTCATTGTCATTTATGTTGTCTTGGGCTGAGTGATTGAGTTTCTTTTCGGGAGATTGGGTCTTATGACTCGGCGTTTTTGCTCAACCCCTCCTCAGGTTGTGACAAAATCCCTTTCCAAATATCACGATTTTGTGAAACATGTCAGGCAGAGAACTCAGGGACGTCTGACACCAACACATACAAGCGTGTTTGTTGCTACCAAAGTCTAGGTGTCGCAGCTCTAATATTTGTGGCACCATATCCATTTTAGACCTATTTTTGATAACTTCTCATGTGTATATTAAAGTTCAACCTATATTCTGAAAGTCTCACAATTGTATTGACGTGATTACCGCTATAGGCATTGAGGATTTGAGTGTTGAACTAGATCTCAAGATTAGAAGTTTTTCAATTGTGTCGATGGGTAGACGCTAATTGAGGTACATGTTTTATTTATTACAATAAGTTGTGCATTTCATGGTTTTAAAACATTTTTTTTAGTGATATCTCATATACCAATAACATGTTTTGTCTCATAACATTTCAGTTTTTATTATATGTATATTTTTCAGTATGTCTATATTTGTATATGCATTTTATTATTATTGAACTTATCGGTCATGGGTACCAAGTTTACTTCACCCGAGAGTGGGGGTAGTTATTTAGTGTGCACATATTTTCATTCAAATATGTGTTTGTACATTGTGCGAACATGTTATGGAACATTTTATGACGTTGTCTCCCTAGTTGAAAATTTCTAAACTTAATCTAGATTGTTGTTTACAACTCTAAACTTCGTCTTCTACAAAGGATATCACATTTTTCTAATAAATTATCAACAAAGTTTACATTCGTCGTAACCTCACTGGTTCTGCTCCATCGAAGATAGGCAATTCGAGCTTGCGGTGAAGATGGTTTCTTGCCATAGGTTCATCACCCGAATTTCGAGTAAATTTCCATTTCATGTTCAATGGTGCAACTCAAATGCGTAGACAAGTTGAAAGAAATGATAATTCAATAAACTTGGCTATCTATTTAAAGAATCACTTCATCAGTCCACTTCATTGGCTGCCAATGACAGCCTCTCCTGCACTTGATCCCTCACCATTCCCATCCTCTGCATATAACTTGGGCTCATCTTCTTCCCTCTTCTTATTGGTCATGAGATATGCAGAGCCAAATACCTCCCCATTACTGAAAGTTGTTGACAAACTCTTCAAGGCCAACCATCCAATGGTGTTTTTACCATTTCTCTTCATGAAAGACCTCCAAATGAGTTGGGTTGGAACCCATGAATTGGTGACTCGACCTCGATTTAACCTGCTACCCGAACCCGAACCTTTCGTTTTCTCTCTCCAAGTACCGAGAACTTCAGTTTCCAAACTCCTGTAAAAAATGATGATCGACGATCTCAAAAGCTTAATGTGTTGGAATGAGGAAGAGGGATTTTAAGAGAAAGGAAGTAGGAAGAAGAGAAATACAACTAGAGAGAGCAAACTAGATTATAGAAATGACTTCTTGTAAATGACTTGATACTAAAGGCTTAGACATAGATCCTATTTATAGGACTATTTGGTACATATTTGAGGGCAATACATGAACCTCCTCATTAATGCAATACATGCATTAATGTATCTATTACAACTTCCTAGATACACTTTCACAAATACATTGACTTAAACCATGAACCTTATTAAAAACATACATGAACTAAATATATTAATAGAATTAAGCTATAATTTCAACATCCTCCTTTAAGCTTAATTCCTTATAACTCCGAGCATCATCCTTAGCTTGCTGAAAGTGTCATATTTGAGAGGCTTCGTGAAAATATCTGCAACTTGATCATTGGACTTCACATACTTCACTTGCACTTCAGACTTCGTAATGCAATCACGGAGAAAATGATACCTCGTATCTATATGCTTGCTCTTATCATGAAACACAGGATTCTTTGCCAATGCAATAGCTGACTTGTTGTCAACAAAAATTTCTGTAGGTTCTTCTTGTGGCATTTGTAGTTCTTTCAACAATCTTCTCAGCCATATAGCATGGCATACACAAGAAGTAGCTGCAACATATTCAGCTTCACAGGTGGATAGAGTCACAATTTGTTGTTTCTTCGAACTCCATGTAAAAGCAGTAGTACCCATGTAGAAAACAAAACCTGTTGTGCTCTTTCGATCATCTATATCTCCACCCCAATCACTATCGCTATATCCCACAAGCTTAAATTCATTAGAAAATGAATAAAGCATGCCAAAATTAATTGTACCTTTGATATAACGAAGAATCCGCTTAGCTGCCTGAAAATGTGTCACAGTTGGTGACTCCATAAATCGACTGACCAGTCCAACTCCAAAAAGAATATCTGGTCTTGTGCAAGTTAAATACCTCAAACTTCCAACCAGGCTTTTGAAAGTTGTAGAGTCAACTTTCTCTTCTTCCTCATTTTTCGATAATTTTACTCCACATGCCACAGGAGTACTCACAGGCCGACAATTCTCCATCTTGAATTTCTTTAGAATTTCTCTTCCATAACTTTCTTGTGATGCAAAAATTCCATCATCTCTTTGATCGATCTCTATGCCAAGATAATAGGACATTAGACCAATATCTGTCATCTCGAACTCCTTGGTCATTGCTTGCTTGAATTCTTCATACATAGTTGGATTTGTCCCCGTAAAAATCAAATCATCAACATACAAGCAAACAAATAAGACATCTCCATTTTCACGCACCTTAGCATAGAGAGAGTGTTCATATGGGCATTTGATAAACCCATTCTCGAGGAAGTACTTATCGATTCGACTATTCCAAGCTCTTGGAGCTTGCTTCAGGCCATAAAGTGCTTTCTTCAACTTCAATACCTTATCTTCGTTACCCTTTACAATGTATCCTTGAGGTTGTTCGACATAAACATCCTCTTCAAGAACTCCATTCAAGAATGCTGATTTGACATCCATTTGATGAATCTTCCATCTATTTTGTGCAGCTAGAGAGATAACCAATCGAATAGTTTCTAACCTGGCAACAGGAGCAAATACTTCTCCATAGTCAATACCCGGTCGTTGACTATATCCTTTCGCCACTAACCTGGCTTTGTATTTCTCCACTTTTCCTTTTGCATTCTTCTTTTCTTTGAAGATCCACTTAACACCAATAGGCTTTTGACCTTTCGGAATGGTTGCTAACTCCCATGTCTTGTTCTTTTCAATTGAGGCAATCTCGTCATCCATGGCAATCCTCCAATTTTCATCTTTCACAGCTTCTTCAAATACTATGGGCTCACAATCAACAAAGTGACAAAAGAGAGTTAGATCTTCACTTAAATTTTGTGTTACCTCATAAAGATCTTCAAGACTTCTCATACGAGGCTCTCTTTCACTTGAGCTTCCACTTGAAGAAGATGAAGGTGTATTTAATATTGTTGGTAATCTTGGAGGTGTAATGGGCTCTTGAACTTCGTTTCTCTGTTCCTCATCAAATAAAGGAAAGAATTCGTACCTTTTCTTGTCTTCGTCATTCCAATTCCAAAAATCTTCTTCATTAAACTCCACATCTCTACTAACAAATTTCTTCCCAATAATTGGATCATAAAGCTTGTAGCCTTTGGAGTATTGATCATAACCGACAAAAATGTACTTCTTACTTTTATCATCAAGCTTTGATCTTTGTTGATCTGGGACATGTACATAGCCAATGCTACCAAACACTCTTAAATGAGAAGCACTTGGTTTTCTTCCACTCCATGCTTCTTGAGGTGTTTTGTTCCACAAGCTTCTTGTCGGACACCTATTTGATAGGTAAACAGCACAATTAACAGCTTCTGCCCAGAATTCTTTCGGCATCATTTTAGTTTTTAGCATACTTCGTGCCATGTTGAGAATGGTTCGATTCTTCCTTTCAACAACACCGTTTTGCTGAGGAGACCTTGGAACGGTAAGGAATCTTCGGATGCCCTGTGCTTCACAAAACTCTTTAAACTCATTAGAAGTAAACTCACCTCCATTATCAGATCTCAAAGCTTTGATGGAACGTCCACTTTGTCTTTCCACATACGCTTTGATTTTTTAAACACTTCAAAAACTTGAGATTTTTCCTTCAAAAAATAAACCCAAGTTTTTCTACTAAAATCATCAATGAAGAGAAGAAAATATCGATTTTTACCGAATGACAAAGGCTTAATCGGTCCGCATACATCTGCATGAATAAGTTGAAGTGGTTTACTTGCTCTTGATGTCGACTCCTTAGGAAAACTCTTTCGAAATTGTTTCCCAGCAAGACACCCTTCACATAACTGGGCTGGTTGATCTATAGACGGCAAACCCGTCAACATCCTTTTCTGGCCCAATAACTTCAAACCACCAAAGTTAAGATGGCCAAGTCTCAAATGCCAAAGCCATGAGATGTCTTTTGTACAAGTCTTCAAACATCGAGCAACATCGGCTTGAATATCTAGCATGAACATTCTATTTTTTGTCATTGGTACCTTCGCGATCACATTTCTTCTATCATCTTGAAGTAGGAGAGTACAATCCTTCATGTGAACTTCATAGTTTTTCTCCAAGAGTTGCCCTAAACTCAATATGTTGCTCTTCATACTTGGAACATAGTAGACATTGTTAATGAGTTTATGATCACCATTCTTCATACGAATTATAATCGTACCTTTGCCTTCAATTTGAACTTGGAGTCATCTCCAAATGTGACTAATCCAGTCACTGAGTTGTCGATCTCTTTGAATTTGCTTTTGTCACCACACATGTGATTGCTTGCAGCATTGTCAAGATACCACATATTGCTCTTGCTTCCTTCTCCCTCTTTGTAAGCAAGAAACAAATTTTCTTCTACCTCTTCGTTTTGAGCATAATTCGCTGTTTCTTTGATATTTTTGGGACTCCAACAATCGCGAGCAAAATGTCCGTGCTTTTGGCAATTGTAGCATTGAACACTTGATTTATCATTTCTCTTTGAGTTGCTTCCTCTATTGTTCTCTTGACTCTTCTCTCTATTGTCAAAATTTTGCCATCCTCGACCTCTTCCTCTACCTCGTCCACGTCCACGTCCCCGTCCTTGTCCTCTTCCTCGTTGACTTCTCCCACGTTCATTCTCCTTTTCATTCACGGAGAGTTTGGTAGCCAAAACTTGCTCGATTGGCTCCTCTTTCTTCTTGTTGATTCTCTCTTCATGAGCTTGTAAAGAACCCATGAGTTGGTCAACCGTTATGGTAGCTAAATCCTTGGACTCCTCGATAGCTACAACCACGTAATCAAACTTTGAATACAACGAGCGAAGAATCTTTTCATTGATGCGAACATCTTCTATTCTTTCTCCATATCTCTTCATTTGGTTTACGATCGCCAAAACCCTCGAAAAAAAATCTGCTATGGACTCGGATTCCTGCATTCGTAACACTTCAAATTCTCCTCGTAAGATTTGAAGACGTACCTTTTTAACCTTATCAACTCCTTGACAAGAATTTTGTAGAATCTCCCATGCTTGCTTGGCGGTGGTTGCATTTGAAACTCTCTCAAATGTAACTTCATCTAGACATTGATGAATAAGGGTGAGAGCTTGTTGGTCTCTCTTACGCATTCTTTGTAGCGTCTCCCTTTGATTAGGCGTCATGGCGGAATCATCACGAGGCTCCTCGAAGCCTCTATCAACAATCTCCCATACGTCTTGCGATCCAAGCAAAGCTTTCATACGAATGCACCAATTCTCGTAATTATCTTTTGTAAGTTGAGGGAAATGGAAAGGAAATGTAGAATTCGACATTTCTACAAGATCGAAAATCCGAGCTCTGATACCAATTTGTTGGAATGAGGAAGAGGGATTTTAAGAGAAAGGAAGTAGGAGGAAGAGAAATACAACTAGAGAGAGCAAACTAGATTATAGAAATGACTTCTTGTAAATGACTTGATACTAAAGGCTTAGACATAGATCCTATTTATAGGACTATTTGGTACATATTTGAGGGCAATACATGAACCTCCTCATTAATGCAATACATGCATTAATGTATCTATTACAACTTCCTAGATACACTTTCACAAATACATTGACTTAAACCATGAACCTTATTAAAAACATACATGAACTAAATATATTAATAGAATTAAGCTATAATTTCAACATAATGACTAACAATAATAAATCATCAACAATTTTGCAGAGGTGGGGGGGACTTGTAAATAGGCCACCATGGAGAGTATTGGCGTGGTGGCGGAGGAGAAGAGTAAGTGCAAGGACTGTTCGCCGCCACATTGGCGGCCAATAGGTAAGGTAGTGTCTGGCTGGAAATGTCAAACTTCAAGCAAAGTTTAAAGAAAGAATAGAATAAGATCAATCAAGACTATGAATTAAGGACATAGTCTTGAAGAGTGAGTGAGAAAGAAAGGCTTAAAAAGTCTGCAATGGCAACCTTTTTTATTCTGCAAGAAATAGCTAAGAAGTTGTCTAACAAAAGGCCATATATTATGACAAAAGAGTGTGTTTGGTGAAGTTTTTTCAATCTTCATTTGGTTGTCGGTGCATTTCATAAATCATTTGTTTTTCAGAGTCCAAAAAATACAGCACACGTTTAATTCAACTAAAAGATATTGCTTTTTTAATTTCTTCTTCTGTTAGCTTATAATCTTGATGTACAATGCTTGGAAATAAGCTGTTAGGTAGTTGCAACGTAGATATCGAGTTTGTAGTTTTCAAATAAGATTATGACATTTGATGGGTAAGTCGTTTGTAAATTTTGCTCGTGTAATGCCTTCAGTTATACGATCATGGGTATGTATTAGCGAATGATGGGCAGTCAAAATTGGATGATAAAGCAAAGAGTGTCTTCTTAGGTTATTCGCTCAATGAATTTGAGTACAAATTAAAAGATAATGGTGAAAAAAGTAAAAAACTATATTGATGTTCGACATTTGATATTGTTATTTTCGTACGGTGTAAAGTTTCCTTAATATATAGCTCGTGATAACTTCAAAATGTTGTAAAAGTTGAAACAAGTTAAAATATGACATTAATTTTACTCGTCAATCTTGAAGAGCTAGAATGCTAACCTTGCGTCTAGACCAAGGGACAGTCCCAAGTAGATAGTTTATGTGAGGCATAGCCTTCTCAAAAGGTAACGAAGACGTGCAAATGTTTTCTCGGGCCAGACAAAGATTGGTCGTCGAGTGCAAAGGCAGAAGGGAGCTTCAGTCCATGACCCACTTGTCGAGCATGGGCGAAAGTCAACCTTAGCGATCCGACAGTGTCGAGTGGAAGGGCCGCCGCTCAACGGATAAAAGTTACTCTAGGAATAACAAGTTGATCTTCCCAAAGAGTTTACATTGATGGGAATGTTTGACACCTCGATGTCGTGAGACAGTTCGCCCATTGAAGCAGTACGTGAGTTGGGCTCAAATGTCGGAGACAGTTCGGTCCATATCCGGTGTGGGCGTTAGAGCATTGAGAGGACCTTTCCCTAGTACAAGATGATCGGGAAGGACATACCTTTGGTGTACCAATTATTGCGCCCACGGTAAACGCAGGATAGCAAAGTGCGGAGAGGATAACTGACTTACGTTCTATCTCTCAGTTTCATGTGCATCATACCTTCTACACCTAAATGCGTTGCTCAAATCAAATTACAAAATTTGTGCAAAAACACTTAAAACTTCGAAAACTTTTTTTCATTATTATTGATGACATAGATTTATCACATTTTCAAGATCATCAAATCTTACATATCTTTTTTCCCTAATGTCTCTCGAAGACTTGATTTATTTATTTATTTTTAGTTTCTAAAGTTAGAAAGTGGAGAAAGGAACCACATAAGTTAAAAGGTTTAAATTGATCTTGCAATGGAGTTTCACCCTATATCCCTCTAGTAAGTAACTATTTTCTTTTCACTCGTTGAAAATTTAAGCGCGGAATTTAAGCCAAAATCATTTTTTTTTTGTTTTTTTGTAATTTTTTCAGATATCGAACAATTTATTCAATTGAGTTTAGGTGTCATCTAAATAATCAGATGTGGTTATTTTTTTGATTAAGAGTAGACTGTCAAGCATTTCTAGATCTGAGCATCATATAATTAGGTAGCTCAAGCTTATCTACCAAGTATTTCTAGATCTGAGCCTCATCTTGGATGGTTCCAAATCATTGTTTCTCTGGCAACAGCACTTTTCTAGTATTTTTTTTTTTTTTTTTTAATTCTGGGTTTGATGGAATTCACACTAAAATGTCAATTTTTGATGTCTTGTAATATTTATTTGTGGTAAAAAAAAAAAAGATCAGGTTGACGTTGACTCAGTTAGCCTTTTACATGTTCTCGTGAACTTAAAACGCACGTGGAATTCTGAGTTGCATTGGCCATGCAAGATATTGAAAAAGTGAAAAGAGAAATAAGTCTAAGAGAAACTCAAATATATAGCTTTGATTGCATTATTTTTTTGGAAAGGATACAACGACATTACAGATAGTTGAAATGCCTATTTCTTTATAATTGAAAACTTAAATGATTCCACCCAAAGTTGAATTATTAGTGATTGAAAAAAATACAAAAAGCACGCCATTGAAGTTGAACAAGCTTAGTATCCCTTCTTCGGAGGGGGTGGGGGAGACCTGTAGTAATAAGCCGAGCAGGAGGGAGAGGTGATTTGTATAGTATGGGAGGTGGGGGTGAAGGGGATGGGGGTGGAGGTGACTTGTAGATATAAGGAGGAGGAGGTAGAGGGAGAAGGCGGGGGTGAGAGACTTGTAGACAGTATGGTGTGAGGAGGCGATGGAGACGGTGGAGGTGGAGATTTATAAACGTAAGGAGGAGGTGGTGACGGCGATGGAGGAGGTGGAGAGTTATAGACGTAAGGTGGTGAGGCGATGGAGAAGGTGTGGCGTGACTTGTAAACATTGGAGGCGGTGGTGATGGAGATGGGGGTGGCGGTGACTTGTAAACAGATGGAGGTGGTGTGATGGCGATGGAGTGGTGGGGATTTGTATACATATGGAGGAGGTGGAGATGGAGATGGGGGTGGTGGAGACTTGTATAGTTAGACATATGGAGGTGGTGGTGACGGAGATGGAGGTGGAGGCGACTTGTAAACGTAAGGAGGAGGGGGGGCGATGGAGAGGTGGTGGAGGTGACTTGTAAAAGTAAGGAGGAGGAGGCGATGGTGACGGAGGGGGTGGAGATTTATACACATAAGGTTGGTGGAGGTGACGGAGAGGGTGGTGGCGGCGACTTGTAGATGTACGGTGGTGGGGGAGAGGGAGACGGAGGAGGAGGAGATTTATAGATGTAAGGAGGAGGTGGAGACGGTGACGGTGGCGGAGGTGATTTGTACTTGTACAGAGGTGGCGGGGACTTGTAAATAGGCCACCATGGAGAGTATCGGCGTGGTGGCGGAGGAGAAGAGTAAGTGTAAGGGCTGTTTGCCGCCACATTGGCGGCCAACAGGCAAAGCATCACAGCACAAAAGAGTTGAGACAACCGTCCCATTTTCTCAGCTTTGGATCGAGCTCCAAAGGAAGATATCAGGACTAATGCCCTATGAGTTGCCTCTGAAGCTAAGGCTTCAAACCCTTTTTATAGCATCTCCTACAATCATTGCTGCAGGAAACATGCTTATTTTTTAATCAGGACAGGCTGGAATTACTCTTCAAAATCCCACGTTCAAACTGGGTCTTTTCTCAGAAGTTACAATATCAAATCAACCTTCGACTCTTTCTATCACTTATTTTAAAATAATTCTAGAGAGAGATTATGGTGGACAAGTAATACTCTGTCAGTTTGATGCCAATACAAAACCAAGTCAATCTATAGATTAGGTGAGTTAGTGTTTGGCTGGAAATGACAAATATCGAGCAAAGTTCAGAGAAAATAAGAACAAAATCATCAAAATACTGAATTAAGGTAATAGTTTCGAAGAATGAGTAAGAAAGAGAGCCTAAAAAGTCAACTTTTTTGTTCTATAACAAAGAAGTTGTCCTCCAAATGGCGATATAATATATTATAGTGATTAAAAAAACCGTGTGTTTGGTGAAGTTTTTCCATTTTTGATTCGGCCATTGCCGGTGAAATTCATAAAGAATTGGTCTCCATCAACCAACTTCATTTTCAGAGTCCTAAAAATACACATATTCATTCACACAAGCACACATACAATTGCTTTCTCAATTTCCTGTTCTGTAATCTTGCCATGTTATGCTTTAAAATAAGCTCTTAGTTTGTACTACAACTTGGGTATTGAGTAAGTAGTTCTCATATCTAGCGACGATAATGTGCAGGTGGCCTCGAGTTATACATTCATGGCTACATATTAGCTACCGAGGAAGTTCCATTGGGAAGACATTTCGTGATAGCATTGAGGAAGGTGTGTTTGATTGGTGTAGGTGTATTGGAGATGAAATTTGGAGCGTATGATTTGATGATGGTGGTCCCCTTTCCACATTTTTCTTCAGAAAGAAACAATACAATTTATTGGATTGAAGAAATTCAAGCATCCCTTAATTCTTTATACGCTTAAAAAGTTAGTTCTAGAAATGTATCTATTGAAGTATTCTAACTTTTGTTTAGTCATGATACGTGTTCTCATCATCCACAACAATTAATTTTTTTCTCGGATTTCTATTTGAAAATGTCGAACAAAAATGAAATTTCGATAATCTTATCTTCTTCTTTTTTCTTTACATAAACGATAATTTTTTCTTTAGAGATTTTAATTGAAAATCGTAAGAACACTGCGTTTAACCATTTATTGTTTCTCTAACAAGGAAAAAAAGACTTTAACGATAAGGGTAGTAAAGATCTCATGTTGTTTTCGTATTCGACTACAATGTAACATAATTGCATGGGACTAATGACGAGTGTAACCCTTTATTTTAGATCCACCAACCAAACTTCTTTGGCTGTTTAACATAGAGTATACAACTCCTTTATCACTCTCAATTCATTTGAGTGAAAACCTAGAGAGAGAGAGAGAGAGAGAGAGAGAGTATTATTGGTCATGTAGAGGACAATACATGTATGGGACAAAGCATGGCCATTTCTTGCAACTACACTTGCAAACATCTTTAGTAGAGACACTGATTAGGAATTTGAACATTGAATTGTCATAAACGAGACAAAAATGATTTGATTAAAGAATATGATATAAAGCCACCAAGACATTGAAGATTGACTAGTCACCAAATTCGGCCAACTAATGAGATTTGTCCAATTGTGGCCAAACCCTAGTTTTTCCATGCAATAAGTATGGCTATGCAAATCCATTGTCCTCTCAGATTATTGTTGATGGAATGGAAGACCATGTGAGCTCCAAGGGGCCAAAGATTAAATGGGTAAATTTAGTTTTCGAGTTTGTAAACTAAAAAATGACTTATATTATTTGGTGTTGGATTCAACACTAAATGGTATTGAGAAATGGGATAAATATCAGTTTTACAAAATTTGATCTTGGTCGTGCAATCGATGTTGGATCACAAAACAACCAACGTTGAGACGCCAATGAAACAATACGACAAGCTGTGATGGTGAAGATAACCAAGTGGCAACAATGAACTTGTAAATAGGGGTGGGCAGACCCGAAACCGACTCGAGGAACCGAACCGAACCGAGCCTTCGAGTCGGGTCAGGTCGAGTAAAAAATTGATTTATTTGGGTTCGGTTCGGGCTCAGAAATAGGTGTTTGGGTTCGGTTCGGTTGGAGGTCAAACCCGAACCGAACCCAAAAAACCGAACCGCCCTGATTGCTGATTAGGGATTTAGGGTGTCGGGACTGGAGTGGCCGAGTGAGTGGTGAGAAAAATCGAACTCCTCGTCGTCGCTCTCGCTCAACTCCTCCGGCTCCAGCCAGCCTCCACTCCAGCGATCGCGACAGACGATCGACGAGGCGAGTCGGCGACGACTCCTCGCCCTCGGCGCTCCAGCGACAGCGACAGAGGATTGACGGAACACTGCTGCAAGAGGTATTTGATTGTTCTTAATGATCTGATTTGTCATGTTTTGAGTAACTTTTGAAATATGTGTTTTTTTTTTTTTTTCTGTTAATGTTTTGTGTAACTTTTGAACTGTTGGGAGAAAAGAACGCTAGTATTAATACATGATGGTAATTGTAGGTAAGAAGGGGAGCGGATAGAGCAGAGATATACAGTTTGGCATTCTGTTCAAATGCCCAGTGGCTGGCGGTCTCAAGTGACAAAGGCACTGTTCATGTTTTTAGTCTTAAGGTCGTCAATTCTGGATTTCCTGGAATCGATAATTCAGAAGCTGTGTCTGATTCTCATCTAGCTGCTACGGCTTCAAACTCGTCTCTTTCTTTCTTTAAAGGTTTGCACTGTCTGTTTTTTCCTCTTCTCATGATAAATTGTGAAGTTCTTCTCCAATAATATTGAATAGATTTGGAACATTTGAACAAATATATCTATTTGATGCATTTTGTTTTTGGGGATGGTACATTTTATACTATTTCTTTGTAAGTTATGGAATTAGGCTTTTCTTCTTTGCTATTTGCTACAGATTCAGTGTGGCATGAAGTATATGGTGGGATTTTCTACTTTTATTGGTACTACCAAATCCCCCACATGAAAGTCAAAAGTGAAAGTGAAGCTAGTAAAATGGTTGACTGTAGACCCAAATTAGGTTACTGGAATGTCTGATTAGTCTGATTTTGTCTTGTCATGGTTGTTCAACCATATAGCAAGCTTCCCTTATTGACTTTACGTGACTTCTTTCAGGCTCCTCACTTGATATTCGAAGTGACAATAAGGCATCAGTGCTCGAGGTGAGCCTCTGATTAAATTTTGATATAAGTTTACTGAGGACTTTTGTTAAAATCATGCAGCATGAGGTATTTTTGCTTTCCATCTATTCACGGTAGAATCTTCCAGGTTTGGGAATCTGTCAGTGGAGTGGCTATTTCAGATGCTGTGAAGAAGGATATCTATAATCCTGAAAAACTGGCGAATGAAATTATGTCTAAATCAAAAACCATCAAGCGAGTTGGTTTCATTGGTCTTGGAGCAATGGGGTTTGGGATGGCTACTCATCTTGTGAAATCAAACTTCTGTGAAATCAATTGTTTACTTAACTCACAGTACATGTATAGTTGGCTAGTAGCAAGCAAGTGAAAGTTTAGCAAAACACGTAATTTATATTGTTATTGAGGTCAGAGTTTAAATTTTAATTAAAGTTAAGGATAATTAAATTTTAATTAAATTTTTAGTACATGTATCAGCAACTGATTTAAATTTTTAGTACATGTATCAGGTCTCTAATGATATATAATTTTAATTGTATTTATTTCATGTTAACAAGTATGACTCGACTTGACCCGAACCGAACCGAACCGAACTTTTAGGTTCGGGTCTGTTTTAATTTATTCAGGTTCGGGTTCGGGTTCGGGTTTGGAAACCGGAAACCGAAACCGAAAAGGTAGGTTTTGTTCGGTCCAAAACCGAACCGAACCGATGATTGCCCACCCCTACTTGTAAAACCCGAGAAGTCTAATGATAATTTTAAAAAGGTAAGTTTTTCATGTTTGTCATTATGTGCCACGTGTGCATTTTTAGTCAAACGGTTATATTCGAAAAAAATCAATTGTCGCTAAATAGAATTTTATTGTGCAAGGTATCTCACGACACTTCAAATTTTGATTATGTGTTGGAATCGAGTTTTCTCAAGGTTTTAGTTAAAGTAAACTTAGTACGTTATAAAATTTGAAAGTTTAAATTGTAAAATAATAAAATTTTATTATTTTATTGGAAAAGAGGGAAAAAAGTTGGGGAATTCTTCCTTTCCCCTTTCCTTCGACGCATCAGGAGAAGAAGAGAGAGAGAGAGAGAAAGTGAGAAGGGTGGCCGACCGGACTCCGATCGACTCGTTCTTGATATCGAAACATCTGTCTCGAAGCGATCTACAACTTTGGTGAAGGAAGCTTTCAAAATTAGTCGACTTTTTCTGTGTTTTTTTGCCAGAAAACACTCAGGGTTTTGGGGTGGATTTCGTTGCCCTAAAACCCCGTTTCAACCGGATTTATGGACTTAAACGTGTTGAAAACGTTATTTTGAGTGCGGTGCACTAAAAACTTTTTAAAAATGATGGCCGGAGGTGGTGGAGCAGCGCCTAGCCTGGGTGCTGCGCGCGTCCTAGGTAGACCGCGCACGCCCAGTGTCACGGTCCTACTTTCAAGGGGCGTAACGAGACCATGCGGCACCCAATATTACACTTGTACTGGGTCAGCCAACGAGCGTGCCAACAGCAACGAGTGTCCATTTTGTTAGTGCGAGCTTGTGTCTAACGAGTAAGCAACAAGCGAGCGACATTAACCGAAAAGAGCGTCATTGACATTGAGCATAGTATGCATAAAGAGAGTGTGTGTAAAAAGCTTGTTCATTGATTGGCAGCAAATTACATCGGTGGGTAGGGGGGTCTACGTGCAGTCAGCCTCTCCCTCTAAAGAGAAATCTGGACCATCTCCACTACAGCAGTAGTATACATGCTATAATGGCAAGGAGTCACTCTTGAGATATAAAAGGAAAATAAATACAACTGAAGTACTTAAAAAGGAAATAAGTCTACCTAACAGCATGGGCGGCCATAGGCAACATGCCTTGGACAAGCCCGAACCTTGACATTCTCCCCTATTTGAGTTGTTGACGTCCTCGTCAACTTTGCTTCTGCTTGAATTCCTCGATCCTCTATGATGAGTTCTCTAAGACTTTTTGCTTTCTCCCAAGACACTTCGTCGTCTCCTAGTCTTTTCCACCTAATGCAATATTCCTGGTACTTTCGTCGGCCTATTCTGATGCTTCGATCTGCAAGGACTCCTTCAACTTCTTTCTTCTTTTGGTTGCTGATGGAGATATTTCTTGGTTCTCGTCGGCTGGATGATAGGGCTTTAAATTGTTGACATGAATGACAGGGTGAATTCTAAGCCACGCTGGAAGATTAACTTTGTAGGACGTTCTCCCGACCTTCTCGATGATTTCAATAGGGCCTTCATACTTTTTGACGAGTCGCTTGTCTTTCTTACTCCTCAAGCGAAGTTGTTCAGGTAACAACTTAACCAGTACAAAGTCACCAACCTTAAACTCCATGGGTCGCCGTTTCTTAGCTAACCACTTCTTCATATGCTTAGAGGTTCGCTCCAGATAAGCACGAGCTATCTCTGTATTGTGCTTCCATTCCTTAGGGAAGTTGTATGCTTTCGGACTCTTTCCAGAATATGGCTGCTCTAAGGTGTTGAGCGTGCTTGTGTCTCCCGCAAACTGCTTCAAACGGGCTCATTCCTGTTGAAGAGCTCTTTTGACAGTTAAAACAAGATTGTGCCACATCGCGTAGACTCGACCAATTCTCCAGTTCTACTAGTTCTGTCATAGCTATTATATACGGGGGCCTTTGCAGGAGGTTTAGATCTTTGACTCAGTTCAACCTGATGATCGATGTCCCTTCGTGGAGGTAATGTCTTAGGTAAGCAATTAGGCATGTACTCCTGAACTCCTTCAAGACTTTTGAAAGCTCAGGGCGTAGTATTTTCTCCATCTTTTTTCTTGTTTCCCACAGAGCAATCATACAGGTTGGATCGTTGTGCTTCCGCCTTTCCTTCAATTGCATTGCAGCAATCATCTTCATGTTGATAGCACTTGGTTGTTAAGAATCGCAAGAACAACAGTTGGGTTGTTACTTGTGATTATTAAACATTTCGTGGAGGGTATTGGGATGACTTTATGTTCTATCAAGAACTCCATCCCCAAGATCGTATCAAAGTCATCCATTCGTGCTACGACGAAGTCAATGAGTCCCGTCCATGAGCCAAGTTTCAACTGGACTCTCCTTACAATCCCGAGTACTGGCATCGCTTTTGCATTTACTATTTTCATCCTACCATCATTCTTTTCTAGCTTCAAATTAAGACGGTGAGCTTCCTTCTCTGTAATGAAGTTATGAGTAGCTCCTGAGTCTATCATCGTACTTGTAGCAGATCTATTGTTGATGGATGACTCGACATACATGAGACCTTTACCTGGGATCTTCTTAAGCTCTTCCGTCTGCTGTTGTATAGCTGACAAGAAAGGCATAGCCCCAACTTCAGCAAGCTCAGTGGATTTTTCTTCAACAACTTTCTTAGCTGAGTTGTCATCCCAAATCGA
Organism: Begonia masoniana; assembly: GCA_022432975.1. NCBI lineage: Eukaryota > Viridiplantae > Streptophyta > Magnoliopsida > Cucurbitales > Begoniaceae > Begonia > Begonia masoniana. The sequence goes on from CM039515.1 coordinate 9,265,412, forward strand.
AGCTTGTAAAGCAGTTAAGGCCGATCTATGCGGACACTCGGCTTGCACAGAAAACATGACATAGGCCTATTTGTTTGTCGTTGGTTGTTAGCATTTCTTGCTGCTTCATAACCTTCTTTTGGGACAAACGGTTTCTTTTCATCAATTCCTGTGTTCGATTTCTGAAACTTGTTGGCATTTAGGCTACTTGGAGTGTTCTTCTCTGGCTCAGGGTTCTCGGTGTTATAATCGAACAATCGCTCTGCGGCTGCAAGTGCAATTGACAGACTTTGCACCCTTTGTTCATATAATCTGGTCATGGCCCACGGTTTAATACCTTCAATGAAAGTGAAGATCTTATCTTTTTTAGACATATCTCTAATATTCAGCATGAGTCCCGAGAACTGTTTAACATATTCACGAATGCTTGCAGTCTGCTTTAGTTCTCGAAGTAGTCTGCGGGCGTTGAACTTAACGTTCTTTGGGAAGAATTGATCTTTCAGTTGTCTTTTTAGTTCTTTCCAAGTATCAATCACACATTCACCGATACTGATATCATGATACTTTGATCTCCACCAAAGTTTTGCATCGTCAGTAAGATGCATTGTGACCAAGGTCACTTTCGAATCATCATCCGTTTTAGTGGCTTTAAAATATTGTTCCATGTCGAAGATGAAATTTTCTATTTCTTTTGCATCCCGGTCTCTCCCAAAGGGTTTTGGCTCTGGGATTTTCACTCGACTAAATTCAGCAGCAGTAGTACCCTGGATTTGACTTCCTATGGCTCTCATGGTAAGGTTCAGTTTAATGTTGATCTCGGCAATCTCAGCCCTGAGAGAATCAAACATTGTTCTGAAGTCCATGGTTACTTGAGACACAGTTTCTGACAACCGGGTATGAGCCAGCTCGATCTCATCGACGCGCTCCAGGACCCCGATTATAGTACCTGTGGAACTTTCTCCCGTGCAAACTCCCTTTCCCTTTTCTTAACGAGATTCGAGGGTCTCCACCCGATTCAACAGCTCTGGAATTGGTATGGCGTCTATTTTGTTGTGAATAGTTGCAATTTCAGCAGGAAAATCAGACATTTCCTTCATTCGTTCTTCTATGAATCGAATGTTATCTGGTATGTCTTGCAAATACCGTATTTCTTCTTCAAACTCGACGAGGCGCTCGAGTTGATCTGATGGTGCACTCGACCTTTCCATCGAACTTTTCTTCGGCATGATTTCTCGCGATTTTGAGCCAACTAGGCTCTGATACCAACTGTCATGATCCTACTTTCAAGGGGCGTAACGAAACCGTGTGGCACCTAATATCACACTTGTACTGGGTCAACCAACGAGCGTGCCAACGGCACCAAGTGCCCACTTCGTTAGAGCGAGCTTGTGTCTAACGAGTAAGCAACGAGCGAGCGAGATTAACCGAAAGGAGCGTCATTGAGCATAGTATGCATAAAGAGAGTGTGTAAAAAACTTGTTCATTGATTGGCAGAAAATTACATAGGTGGGTAAGGGGTTTACGTGCAATCATGTCTCTCTCCCTAAAGAGCAATCTGGACCATCTCCACTACAGCAGTAGTATATATGCTATAGTGGCGAGGAGTCACTCTTGAGATATAAAAAGAAAATAAATACAACTGAAGTACTTAAAAATGAAATAAGTCTACCTAACAGCATGGGCGACCATAGGCAACATGCATTGGATAAGCCCGGACCTTGACACCCATCGCGGGTTGCGCGCGCCCAGCACGAGTCGTGTGCCCATTTTTACCCGTTTTCGCCCGTTTTTCAGATTTTTCTCGGTTTTCTCATTTCTTTCTTATAGTTTTTAACGTGAGTTTTTCCCCTTCGTTTTCTCGGACAATTTCACCGACTTAGAGCCTATACCTAGGTTGCAGCTCCCGTAAAGAGGGAGGACTTGCTGAAGATATAAGTTATTTATGCTTTTTTGCATTAGCATCGCATAGTTTTCATGAAAATTATATTTTGGTGCGTTGTCAATTATGATCATGTGACGAAGCCAAATCACCAGGACATGCAGAGATTTTGAGCATGTTTATTTAGCATATATGATGATATTTTTGATGTGGATATTGGGAGATGAATCCTCTGATGTTTTGCGTCGTTTGGCCCCAAAAACATCGTGAGGCTACCTTCGGACTCTTTCTAACTTTTTATTTGAGCTTTGCTTAGTTTTTCGTACACTGTTGGATATGAATTGAGCTTTGATTTTATTATGCTATCTGTTTGAAATTTTCTTAACGTGGGGTTGACTTTTTTTATTTTAAATGGACTTTCATTGTCATTTATGTTGTCTTGGGCCGGGTGATCAAGTTTCTTTTCGGGAGATCGGGTCTTATGACTCGGCGTTTTTGCTCAACCCCTCCTCGAGCTGTGCAAAATCCCTTTCCAAATATCATGATTTTGTGAAACATGTCAGGCTAAGAACTCAGGGACGTCTGACACCAACACGTACAATCGTGTTTGTTGCTACCAAAGTCTAGGTGTCTCAGCTCTAATATTTGTGGCACATATCCATTTTAGACCTATTTTTGATAACTTCTCATGTGTATATTAAAGTTCAACGTATATTCTGAAAGTCTCACAATTGTATTGACGTGATTACCGCTATAGGCATTGAGGATTTAAGTGTTGAACTAGATCTCAAGATTAGAAGTTTTTCAATTGTGTCGATGGGTAGACACTAATTGAGGTACATGTTTTATTTATTACAATAAGTTGTGCATTTCATGGTTTTAAAACATTTTTTTAGTGATATCTCATATACTAATAACATGTTTTGTCTCATAACATTTCAGTTTTTATTATATGTATATTTTTCAGTATGTCTATATTTGTATATGCATTTTATTATTATTGAACTTATCGGTCATGGGTACCAAGTTTACTTCACCCGACAGTGGGAGTAGTTATTTAGTGTGCACATATTTTCATTCAAATGTGTTTGTACATTGTGTGGACATGTTATGGAACATTTTATGATGATGTCTCCCTAGTTGAAAATATCTAAACTTAATCTAGATTGTTGTTTACAATTCTATACTTCGTCTTCTACGAAGGATATCACATTTTTCCAATAAATTATCAACAAAGTTTACATTCGTCGTAACCTCACTGGTTCTGCTCCATCGAAGATAGGCAATTCGAGCTTGCGGTGAAGATGGTTTCTTGCCATAGGTTCATCACCCGAATTTCGAGTAAATTTTCATTTCATGTTCAATGGTGCAACTCAAATGCGTAGACAAGTTGAAAGAAATGATAATTCAATAAACTTGGCTATCTATTTAAAGAATCCCTTCATCAGTCCACTTCATTGGCTGCCAATGACAGCCTCTCCTGCACTTGATCCCTCACCATTCCCATCCTCTGCATATAACTTGGGCTCATCTTCTTCCCTCTTCTTATTGGTCATGAGATATAGAGAGCCAAATACCTTCCCATTACTGAAAGTTGTTGACAAACTCTTCAAGGTCAACCATCCAATGGTGTTTTTACCATTTCTCTTCATGAAAGACCTCCAAATGAGTTGGGTTGGAGCCCATCAATTGGTGACTCGACCTCGATTTAACCTGCTACCCAAACCCGAACCTTTCGTTTTCTCTCTCCAAGTACCGAGAACTTCAGTTTGCGAACTCCTGTGAAAAATGACGATCAATAATCTCAAAAGCTTAACGACTAACAATAATAAATCATCAACAATGCAAAAACAAGTAATTTCATTTGTCTTTTGGCAGACTATAGGCCTTTGAACTCTTTGATGCAATTTGTTTGGGCGCCTTTGGATTGTAACATGAAAACCCAAATTCTTTTCTAAGGTTTTTCAGGTTTTGGTCGCTGGATTTATCATTAAACTCGTCGTAGCACTTGATTAGAGAATAAACAGAGAATGATGATTAGAAAATGGAAGAAAATAAGTATCTACTGTTAGAATTCAAGAGTCATCTTCTTCACTGAGTTTCCATCGTCACAATACAGGCAGATTTGAGCAGCCTTTGATCAACACATCGAAAGCAAAAGTCCAATATATTATTTATTCTTGCTTCTGTATAGATACAGCAAAGGGATGAAAGAATCAAGCAGTAACTTAAAAAATTAGGGCATTAATTATTACATAATACGACGGAATCGTCATCGCAATCGCAATCTCAAACACAATCGAAATTTAATAAAACAGTGAGGATTAAGAAATTCATTACATGATTACAAGCATGCGACTCTCAACTGCCTTCAAATCTAACCCCAAAGAAACGAGATAGCTGTGAATAACACAGCAATGGAAGCATAACCACCGGAAAATTTCAATGAAATTCCCCCGCCGTCGTCCATCGCAGGCAACGGCGCAACCCCTTCGCTCTGCGCCGTCACAACTATCACCGATAGTAGCATCAATACCATGACCGCAAAGAACATTCTTCTTCCTATCAAAAATTTCGCCATTAATCTTCAGAGAGAGAGACAGACAGACAGACTGAGACACTGAAGCTCGGAGTTGCAGCGTTGGCGGTTCCGCGACGACGGTATATATAAGTGTCGAAGCTTAGTTAAGTCGAGAGTTTAATTATGATTAATTAACTTCAAAGTCATATTTTTGACGTCAGAGGAAGGGACCCACATTCGAATTGAGACGTGGCAGCTTTTGATTCGGGTCCCACAAAGGCTCCCTTGCATCTGAGTGAGTTTTTTTCCGCTGTATTACGAACATGGTAAGGTCTAATGTTGCTAGTCTACTATAAGTTGATGGTTTAATATCATTTTTAAAATTATTAGTTCTGTCTTTTCTTAATTCGTAACGAGGAAATAAATTTCACCAATGAAGGAAAGCCACGTCATTGACTATTCAGCGTCCGCTGGCAGAGAAACATTTTCCTTTTTAGGTAGGCGAGAAGGTTTCACTGTATCATAGTGTAAAAGGGAGAAATCGCATCTCTCTCTCTCTCTCTGGTTAGGCTTTCTCTCTCATCGACAATCCTAATCTAAGAGGTTAGGGTTTCAATTCGGTTCTACTTTTCATCTTTTTAGATTTTTTTTTTTTTGAATTTTGAAATCTGTGTTTGGAATACTGTTCGGTGATTGAATGATTCTTGTTCATTTCTGTACATCTGATGAACAGAGGCTTTGTTTTCGTTTCGATAGCGACCTCGGAGATCGGCCTTGAGGCTTCATTTCTAGGAGGTTTTCCATCTCAACTAACGCACTGGTTAGTGGGTTTTCTTATCAGCACGTGTCAGTGCGTGTTTTTTTTTTTTTTTTTGGTTGAGGTTACATTTCTTGTGGAAGAGGTTATTTTGCAGTCGAGCTTAAATTTGGGTTTTTGATGCTGGAGTCGATTTACAAATGTTGATGAAGATTTTTGGTGTCCCAGTTTTTGTTTGATTGTCTTGGAAATGTTGTATTCTCTGGCTAGATGCTTTAGTATTGCAAACTTTGGGGTTGTGAGCTAGACTTGAAGCTGAAGTGGTAGAGGTTATATGGTGTGACAAAAATTGATGAATTAGTTTTTAGTATTTTGTTCTGAGCTTATTCGATCTAGCTCTGTATATATTTAGATAGCTCTACTATAAGAGCAACAGCAGATAAAACCATACTATGTGGAATGATTTCATACAACCCTCACTGGCTTGATGCTAACTAGCAGTATTAATCGGACAACGTATCGATATTAATTTACTTTAATGATTTTGTTGGAGTTAATGGGAAGTTATGAAGATTTCTCTGCTGATAGTATTGCCATCAAGCACACTACTCTTATACACTCTCCTTAGTTAAACTCTATGTGGCAGAATTGCTTTTTGTTTGACAACTGACTCACTCTAATTTGATGTCATTTCACTGTAGTATGCTAGCATTACAATCATCTTTAAATTGGGTATATACATAGTTTTAGTTGTACTTTTATTGAAATTATGTGCAAGCACTTAGTATTTGCTAGGAGACCACTCTTTGATACTATTTTATCACCTCTGGCACTGGATTTTCTCAAGAATAACTATGATTTCTTTGGAACGTAAAGTGCAAATGGAATATAAATTACCTCTGTTGATGTCTCGTATGATTTCTTTTAGGAGAGTTTTTGGCCGACTTGCATGCTATAATATTCATTCTGTTTTCAAAAATTTAAGGAGGGAAAATTGACATATCGGATATACGATTATCTTTCCTTCAAGAGGGTAAGTACGAGTTCCTTTTTACATTGGAGTAAGAAAATGCTTCTCTTGGATATGGTAGAAAACATATAGGTTGCCTCTACTTATGGCCAATGAGAGAAAACGAAGGAATTGAAATCCCTTTCAGCTTCTCGTGCATTCACTTAGATAGAGGTGGATCAGGTTTGACGACTTCTAAATCAAGTGTATTTTACCTCTATTTGGAGAATTAGACTTCCCCAGTCTACTGAAGGAAAATCTTTACCTTCATTTCCCAAACATAAAGCCCTTTGTGATAGCCTATTGTTTATTTGATCCACTTAGTTTGTTCAATCAAAGTTAAAATGTAAATTTGTTGTTCTATTACTATTATGTAAGAAGTAACATTAGCCAAAAGGTAATTGATCACAGTCTTTTGGACCACGGACATATCAAATAAACAGTAGCAATCACATCCTGAGATTTCTTCTATCTTTTTACTTCTTTTTCGCCCTTGTTTTGGTTCCTCTAGTACTTAGCATTTTCTGCTTGGGTAGTTATTTACTACATGTTGATGATAGATCTAAGGAATTGAGTCTGATGCAGGGGAGTTGGAAAAATGGAGCACGATGAGGCAGGATGCCAAGCTTCCCCAGAAGGTCCATTTTTATGCATTAATAACTGCGGCTTCTTCGGAAGTGCAGCCACCATGAACATGTGTTCCAAATGCCACAAGGACATGATGTTGAAACAAGAGCAGGCCAAACTTGCGGCTTCGTCAATTGGAAATATTGTGAATGGTTCTACAAGCTGTAACAATAGTGAAACTATCATCCCTGCCACTGTGACTAGCAAAGTTAGTTTGGAGGTTATGAAACCCATCTCAGAACAGGAAGAATCTTCCGAATTAGATTCCAAGAAGATCGATATCGAAACAAAGCCAAAAGAGGGCCCAAAGCGGTGTAATTCTTGCAATAAGCGTGTCGGTTTGACAGGCTTCAATTGTCGATGTGGAAACCTCTTCTGTGGAGTTCATCGTTACTCGGACAAACACAACTGCCCCTTTGATTATCGCACTACAGGACAAGATGCAATAGCCAAAGCCAATCCAGTGGTGAAGGCGGAGAAGCTTGATAAAATATAGATAGACCTCTCGGGAAGAGAAACGTAGTCGATGCCGAAGGAGGAAGCTCGTATCGACGGCGTTCTTTATCAATATATTTGGTGAAGGATTGGAGTGAGGACATGACAAGGGGTTATATGGCTTGTATGTTGGCTCCAACTCTGTGTCGGGTCTGTTCTGGTTTGCCATCGTTCTAATGTGTTTGTTCTGTTCTGGCCTTTTTTATCTTGTTACTTGTAGTGCAAGTGTGAGTCCTATTTGATTTGTACCAGGATGATGTGAAAGATCTTTCATTTTCTTGTTTGGCTGCCCTTGTAAATTACCCCCATCAATTTAACGATCTTTCCCTCAAATTTAGGAATTGATGGTGAAAGAATTTAAACAGATGAATACTATTAATAGGGATTGAAATCTGCACGGTTAAAACCAAACCAAACTGAATTGCACCGAAAAATCAAAGTTCAGTTTGGTTTCTATTTAGAAAAAATCGTTTTGGAACTGAATCAAGGTTCAGTTCTCGGTTTCTTTTTTCAAAAACCGATCAGAACCGAATCAAATCTATAAGATTGATGTAATTTTTAAATTTTTTTATCAAAACAGGCCAAAATTGAAGAAAATCAACACAAAATCGAATTTAAACCGATAAAAACAAATAACTTAAACCGAGCGGAGGATCCCAAAAACCGATCTAAAACCAAACCTCAATTTTCGGTTCTTCTCGGTTCGGTTTTGGTGAGTCGGTTAGGTTCCAATTTTGCCCAAAACCGAATCCATTCCACCCTGTCTTTAAAATTTGGACAAATTGCATTTTAACCCTGTACTGTACAGTAGACGGCATTACAAATCCTCTACATACACTACTCTGCATATATATATTTCTCCCCACATCCTTGCTCTACTATTTCCGCCATAGCTGCAATTGCAGAGCGAGGCTTGATTCGAATACTGGTCACTCGTCGGCGAATCGTTTACCCACTGGGATCATCTGGGTGAGGACCATATTCGATTTTCTCCTCCACCTCTACGGATTTTTCAAGACTAAAATTTCGGGTTGTGAGTTGCATGGAGAGTGAAGGACTATAGACTGTAGATTTCAACAATGGCAGATATCAAAGAATAAATTAAAATTTGATCATAAGTCATCTATCGGAAGTGACCTTTAATTATTTAATTGAACCTACTACGACTTTCTCAAACCCCATTCTTAGTTTCATTTCAATCAAAAATCGAAGAAGCCGTTACAGCAACTTATAGGATTCTACTGCAAAGAAGAAGAAGACGAAAAATCGCTCGACGACTGAAAACCTACCAAACTGAACAATCAGGGTAGTCTGGATTTCCCCATTTTCCTATTTATTGACAGAATCTGCGGCCCTAACGTCGAAATATCAAACATTTCGATCCCGATCTCAAACGCAAAGAAAAAGGTAAAATCGAAAAAAACAGAGTACCCAAATGAGATCAGAGCCGAGGAAAGTAGAAACACATACGAAACAGATGAAATTGGTAGGCATCGCAGAGAATGGAAGAAAGCTAGTCAAGATCTCAACCTCTGGGAGTGGTGGGTGGTGGGTTCGTAAAACTCTATTACTCTTCATCGACTACAGAGCCAAATCTTCAAACAATGAACGGCTCAGATGTATTTGGATTGTAAATGGGAGGTACTGCATTCGAGTCAAAAGATTTCAAACCACCCTACGTTGGATCATTACCACAAACTTCCAGTATTAAAATTAAATTAATTTTTAATCTTGTAATTAATAAATTATTTTAACTATTTATAATTTATTTTTATTATTATACTAATTAATGAGTGAAACGTAAGCATCATGTCAATAACTGAGGTTACAGTGTATAATTAGAATGTAAAACTAACATTGCCTTTAAAATTAACATTTAAAATATTATACGTTCTGACCCAAAAAAGTGATATTATTGCTTGACATTGCATGCCAAAACGATTCATATTGTTATGTTCGATAAAAAGAATTCAAACCATAAATCATGTGGCTACCCAACAAAAAAATGCTATTCCTCATTGTCCGAGAAAGTTTAAGAAATCAAGTGTTGTGCACGTAAGTTTTTTAAGAACCATTAGATACATTGAACCAATCTCGAGTCATTTGAAAGATTTAAGTTTTGTAACGAAGAGAATGAATTACTACGTATAAGAAGTTTATTAATTTGACTACAGAAGCAAAATATGAAGTTTAATTTCACATTGTATTATTAATTGCGATCAAATCATGATTGTTATATCTATCCTCTAATCTCTTTCAATGAAATCCCTAAATTATGAAGAAGATAGAGTCTATAGTTTCATTGTTATTTTTATGGGTCTAAATTATGAAGAAGATAGAGTCTATAGTTTCATTGTTATTTTTATGGGGTCTAGTTTATTTCTTTGCCAATGTTAATTCGTACGTTACTAATATTGTAACAAAAATTAAAGAATTTATACATTTGTTTCTATAATTCCTAAGATTAGACTCACTCAATATTTTATTTCTTATTTAATTTACTTGTTTTAATTTATAATTGATAAAAAATGGTTTGGTTTGAAAATTACTCGAAATCGACTATTCTGTGACAACCAACCATATGAAGGCTAGAAAGGCTCAGTGTGAGGGTCAAACTTATACCAGTGAGAGTAGACAATCTTATATCGTTTGAAAGATGTGAAAATACATGGTTTATAAGTGAGGTTTCCTTCCTAATTAGTATAATGCGTTTTAGACTGACCTCAAAAACAAATCTATGTGAGCTCCAGCCCAAAATAGACAATATTGTATTCGAAGCACTGTGGGACGTTACAAATTCTCATAATCTTACATGTATCGATACGTTACTACTGGTATGATATTGATGTTACCTTGTTACATGTACGCATCACGCTCCAATGTCATATTTTTTCCATGCTTGATCATATATGTATATATTGGATGGTATTATGGGCAATAGTAATCAGTCAAGCTCATTCATATTAACAAGTAATTAGAAATAAATTACGCAAATGAGGAGCGATGGGCAAAGAAGTAAAAGTTGTTCATCTTTCACCTCGTGGGTGTTTTTTTTTTGGTGCCAGGAAGCATGCAAACCGGAAACAATGGCCACTCACTGTCTTGTCGGTCACATTCCTTTGAATCTGGTCGTAGAACTTGAAACGGCGTGAGAGACTCTTGAGTCGTCTCATTCATTCTTCATCGCCTGGCCGGTTGTCCTATCCCCACCAATCTACTAGTTTCCAGGAATTATGGCGAGAACAACTGGAGAGAGAGAGAGAGAGAGTTCTGTCACTGTGTTATATTTCCACATTCCCATTGCCAGTGTATTCAAATGGTAAGTCTTTAAATCACTGCTCTGTTTTTGATATTGTTACTGTTGTCGGCAAAGACACAGTCTCTTCTCTCCTCCCTATCTCTCTTTTTGGTGTTTGTTTTAAAGGGTGGGGATTAGGGTTTGTAGAGGTGAGTTGAAGTAGCCAGAGACATGGGGTTTGCCGCCTACCTTATGCTCCATTTTAGTCAATCTACATCTATATAAATAATATACAACGCAAGAAGGAATTGATGAACAGTGCATGTAAAATTTCAGGTATCTCTCTCTCTACTATTCCTGCACTAGTCAAGTAATCTTTAGGCTTCTTATAAATGTTAGAAAGATGAATAAAGCAAGGTTTGATTGTGCTATAATCTGCCCAGACCACCCTGATTTTTCAAGTTCGATTTATGTACGTGCGAATGAACTTATTGAAGCATGGGGAAATAAGATGCTAGAAATTCGAAGTCGTGAAATATATTATGCAGACAAAAATGGGATAAAAACCAATTTGAACCCATTTTTTTTTAAAACCACAAAATTAAAAAAACTTGTTCAATTTACATAGAGACGGTCGACCGATTAACGAAGACGGTCACCGTTCTTTATTTACCCTAATTTATAAATAATTAAACAAAAATACAAATGATATGGATTACTTGACTTTCTGCAACATGTTCATTACATTATAGCGAAGAGAACTTACCAACTATTTGTTTTTCGTGATTCTGTAGCTAACACCTCTTGACTAAATGATATTTAATTTTTAGTTAATTATTTTATAAAAAGCCATATAAAAAAAAAATATAGTAAATCATCCATACGTGTCCACGCAATAATAAAAAATTTCAAATTATCCTTTTTAGAATGTGGTGAACAAGTTGTAAAATGTTCAAGTAAACCAATATCGTTTGATATTTTTTTAAACTAGCCCTAGTTCCTTATTCCTTTTTATAAATTAAATGAAACAAAAAAAAATACGCGTGTTCAGGGATGGGGGCTTTTTTTTTCGGTCTTGAGAACGGGGCTGTCTCAGTGATTCTACTCTTTTTCTTTTTTTTTTGTTATTTTTTTTTTTGCTACTCTGGTCTTTTTTTTTTTTTTTTTCCCTTTTCTTTTTTTTTTTTTTTTTTTTTTTTTTTTTTTTTTCGTTTTTTCTTTTTTTCGTCTTCTCCCCCCTTTTTTTTCTTTCTTCCTTCCTTTATCCCCCCCTTCTCTCCCTCATCTTTCTCTTCTTTCCTTACTTCTCTTTCCTCTCCTCTCCTTGCTCTTCCCATTTCTGTTGTCTTCTTTTTCTTTTTCTTTTCTTCCTTCTTTCCCCTTGTTTTCTTCCCCCCTTTTTCTTCTATCCTGCTCCTTATTTTTTTTCTTCCTGTCCACCCCCCACGTTTAGCATTTTCTCTCTCCTCCCTCTCCACTTTTTGTCCCCCCATATAGATCCCTTGCGGGCGGCTCTAGAGGGCCTTACTTTCACGGGGACCGACAGCCCCCACCCGTCCTCTACGGTACCTCTAATTTGCTCACAACTTTGCTCTCATACTTTACAAAAAACACCCCACACAACCCGCTGTTAGATTACTAGTGAAACAATGTTATCATACGAAGATAATATAAAAATGTTCACTGTGTCTTTTATTTACTTTCATTGGCTTTTATGATTTTTCTTCTAACCGCCTATTTTATTTTGCCGTCTTTATAAATAATTTTTTTATCTCCTTAGCATACAGTTCCTAAAATTATCTATTTAATCAAATTGTACAAGTGTTAAGACAAATTACGAAATTTTCTCCTCCCATATGTCCTTCCCATGATTTTCGAACATGTGCTATTACCAAATTCGTTCAAAACCTAAACAAATTCGTTTGATTTTTTTAAAATTAATTTACTATACCCTAAACGAACCGCGTAATAGAGAAGAGGACCAGTCTCTTTAGCCATCGGTAGCCGTTTCTATGTAAACGCACTCGTAAATGGAGGTGCCTCGGAGGCCCATGATCGGCTTTGCCGATAGTGTTTGATTTTGTTACCTTTTAAACGATTAAAGTTTAGTTTGTTAAAATGTTAATTTAGAAATCATAGTTCCAGGGTTAAAATGTGTTTTTAACAACGAAATTTCATGAATTTCACTGATTTTTAACCAACGTTTTACTAATTTGACTTACACATTATTTCCACACAACAGAAGGACTAACACACAAAGATTTACTAATCTGGATGAGATATTT
>CM039515.1:9886401-10066401 GCA_022432975.1 Begonia masoniana
AACTATGTTGAGATCCTGACAATGCTATAACACCATGGCCCAAGTAATCGTTTGGCATAGAGTCCTTGGAGAAGAAACTTCTACCAACAGAAATCATATTCCTAACTGGATTCTCCTTGAACACTAAATCCAGCGCTTGTAATATATCACGGGGACGGGGACAGACAACTTTTCCAGCAAAATAATCTGCCAATTTGGACAGTTTGAGCTCGTTCACTTGTTCAATTGTAAATATGTAAGTACGATCTCTCGTGCCTTCGCCGTCGTTGATTGTAACTTTATAAGTACCAGTTGGAAGAGGTATGGCACTGAAGATATTCTTCTCACCATCATAAGCAGTCTTAGATAAAGGGAATATATCTTTTTTGTCGGAGAAAAGCTTGTCACGGATCGTACAAAGATTTGACTTTGTCATTTTCACTGGCCGACCATTTTTAGGTGGATTCTCTGGGCGTACTTCGACATTGTAGTGCCATATAATGGTATTTGGACTAAATTTCACGGCGAAATGATTGGCACGAAGCTTACAAGTTTTGATGGCAGTTCTCCCACCAGTATCAGGTCGTTTTATGGGTACGATTTCGTTTGATTTCTCCTTTTCAGAAGTACGAGTATCTGCGAAAAAAACAAAAAAAAAAAGAATTCCACTGATTATGGTGCTAAATATATGCATTCAACAGTTCCTATCATTGTCATATTGTCTCAAAGTAAAGTGGGACCTCTGCTAGGTACTAACTTTGAAGTTTGAATTAGTTACTTTCATTAGTCTAACTTTCAGATTCAAATAACACAAAACAAGTCGTAATTACAAAATCTACGAATGAAAGGTCACAAAAATTTTGAGGTCGTTGAGATGAGATAAGTGGGACAGATTGAGGAAGTAACTTCAAAATGTATATGATGCAACCTCTCTGATTTAATGAGCTTCTTCTCTTCCAGTAAGATAATCATCTTAATGAGGTTTATTTCATAGAAAGACAATTTCACAGAACATAAAATCAATAACATACCCAATTGAGATACACTAATTCATCAGAGAATCAGGATATTATCAACAGCCGATCAATGGCTAAAATGCTTGCCAAAATTAAAGTGATATGTAAGATCAAAACTGAAACTCTTATGACTCTAATCATAGAAAACAATCATCAGAAATACTTCATCATTCGTCATTTTCTTCAAACTCCTTAATTGCACAAAACCAAGCAAAGAACACTTATAACATCAGCAAATTTAATTTTAATTACTTCGTTCAAGTTTTCAGCTCGCAAGAGTATGGTAATATCAGTTTGTATTGGAGGAGTTAAAGGAATTAAAAGAGAGAGAGAGAGAGATGGGTGTAAAGCATACCATGAACTGGTTCAGAAGAAGGCTTCTGAATTTGGATCGGAGCTTGAATTGGAGGAGTTGAAGGAATAGCTGGTGCATTTGGTCTGGAACCTCTTCCTGCTACCGTCGCCCAAGAAGTTCCTCCTCGTCCAGCACCAGCACGATCACCGCCGTGAGCACCACCCGAGGTCAACGAAGGTCTCACACCCTGAACTTGTCCCAACGGCAACCTCGGACCCTGCCCTTGATTAACATCGCGAGGACTAGGAGACATCTGAGTCTCACCACCTCGCCCCCATTGCCGCTCCGGACCAGAAGATTGATGGTGTTGAGGGCGATAATGATTACCACCCCGGCCTCCTCCTCTTCTTCCTCCGCCCCTCCCCCAATTCTCAGTCTCTCCTCTTCCGCTTCCTTTTCTTCCACTCCTCTCCATCGGAAACAGCAAGAACAACAACAAGAAGAATAAAAGCAGATTGAAATCTCCACTGCGCACAAATCTCACAAAATAGTCTATACTCCTGCACTACTAAACGAAGGCTATTTATATAGATTTGGGGAATCTGGATTCTAGAACCTTCGCAGCGAAGGCAACAGAGTAAATGCGTATTGCGTGCTTGCCAAGAATGCCAACAGATCACGGAAAGGACGCGGAAATGCCAAATGGGACACTTTTCCTTCTGCGACTTGACTTTCAGTCAACACCCCACCAAAGTTTTTCAAAAATTATTAGTTTTTTTTAAATTCAATATATTTAAAATACCAATTAATTAAATATTTTTTTATTGAAATATGTAACTTAAAATCACATAAATAAATATGTAAATAGTTAATTTTCTCTATTATTAACACACCTTTAATATTCAACTAGATGAGATTTTCTTCATGTAACAAACATAATTATTTACTATTATTATTTATTATATTAATTACATCAATTAATATTTATCACAAAATTTGATCAATACAGTATAATTTTTTTTATGGTATAGACAGATAAATTGGAGAGAGAGAGAGATGGTTGCAATGTGATAAATATGAGAAAGCAACCAACAATAAATCATATTATATGAAAAGGATGATTCCATATGAAGAAAAACAAAAGATAAAGTAAAACATAATATTGTTTAACTTAATTAAAATTAAAGCTTCTTTGAAACTTCCTTCATTAAATCAGGATTAGCACTTTGAAACTCGTACAACTCCTCCAACGAAATGAAACCATCCCCGTCCTTGTCGATCTCCGACATTCTCCGCCCGACTTCTTCCGACGAAACCGAGCCTAGTTTTTTCAAAGCATCTCCGAGCTCGGAGAGCGAGATTTTTCCGTCGCCGTTCGTGTCGAACTTCTTGAAAAGACGCTCGCATTCTGTTCGATCACCCATTTTCAGCCTTTTTTTTTCTTTTTCCAAGAGAGATGTACAATTTTGGATTCCCCATTTTGAGGTTAAAGCACAAGTATATATAATGCTGTAGCTTTGACTTGGTATTTTTGGCTTTAATTTCGGATCACCAATAAATAATTAAAATTTTAAAAAAGTAAATTCTATTTATTTCAATACGTCCATTTTTTCTCTTTTAGTTTGAGGAGTTTGGGCTTCCCCTGCTTTGCTCCAGTTTCATTCATTTTAATACTCAAATAGAACTTGGCCCAATTCTTGTGCAATCGTTATTTTAAACAATTAATTTAATTACAGCTTGCTGTTATTAATTTTCGTTAAATAAAAGTTTATCTAATTATCAATAAAAATTAAATTTTGGGAAACGCACTAAGAGTGCAATCGGTTCGAACCAATCGACCTTTGAAACCGAACCGATCTTTTTGGTTTTGCTTGGTTTGGTTTCCATTTTTTTTTTTTTGGTTGGTTTAAACTCGATTTTGTACAGTTTTAACTCAGTTTGGGTCAATTTGGACCGATTTAGTTCTATAATAAATAATTTTCAATATAAAATTTTAAAAAATTATATAAACATTATAAATTCGATTCGGGTCGGTTCAATTCCAAAATCAATTTTTCCAAAATCGAAACTGAACGAAACCTAGATTTTTTGTTAGGTTCGGTTTGGTTTTCAGTTTTAACCGAACCGATTTCCACCCCTAAACCGAACAAAAGCAGAGGCAAATCAAATTAATCAATTGAACAGAACAAATGAAACACCTTTAAATTAATGGGTGGTTACCCCACCGGCCGTACGCTACATTCTACTCAAAATTGGCAATGCCAGCTCCAAACCATAAAAAGATGGAGCTGACATACACATTGTACCTCATTACTCAAAGATCATTTTCCATAAGATAAACTTAGGCACCAGATTCAAACCTCATCCGAAATTATTGCGTGTTTCCTCTTCTTGGACGTGTTGGTTGGATCGCTAAACTGCGCGGCTGTTCGAGCCCGTAATTCATCTAAGCTCTCCCCTTCTTTGGCTCTCTCTAGCACCTGAAATTTCACACCAAATGCCATAAGAACTAGTTTTCTGCATTCAAAAATGTCGTATTTTTATTTACATAAGAGGTTTAATTGCTAAGACAGGACTTAAAACGTGTCGATTTAAATTGACCTACCAAATGCCGGCCATAGAGATGGGTATGCGAAAGCGCTTGAAGTGCATTTTGTGCCTCTTGCTTTGTGACATATTCGACAAATGCGAAACCTCTATGATTTCCGAATTTCTTTGGCAATCTTAAGCTCTTTACCTGCACAATCATATTTGACTAAAAACAATAAAGATGGATAGAACCAAAAGAGGAAGAAAGATCAGTCTACTATCTCTTCAAAACAAAAATCTCTAGCTTTTGAGTTAACATCAAGTCCCAGAGTTCATTCATCAATGCAATTTGAATGCTAAGAGGTTTACCCTAAAAGTGCATAGCCCTCAAGATGAATCACAAGTCATCTACTGTCACATGGTTTGCTATAATAGATCAAAAGGGTTCTCAAATGCAAAACCTTCCTTAGAATCCCTAAGGATTGTCGTAGAAACGACAATAAATACCATCTAGTTCCTACTCTTATTTATTTCACCTCAACATCTTAAAGACTAGCTCTAGAAAGATCTATCTAGCTATGAACCCATCATCCAGATAATTTCAGAGCAGCACTCACCTGGCCAAATGGATTAAATAGCTGTCTCAGGTCTTTCTCTGTAGCCTCAAAAGCCAAATTTCTAACAAGTAATTTTGTCAAGCTCATACCCTTCTCCACTTTTTTTTGTACTTGCTCCTGTTTGGCATGACAAATTTGCAAACTAAGAGCATGTCCATCCAAAATTGTTCCCTGAAAAGACAAGAAACCAACTGAGATTACTCGATAAAATTTTAATATAAGCATTCTTGAAAAACATACAATTACCTGCAAATTACTACAAACATTTGCTGCTGTCTCCACAGAATCAAACTGTATAAAGCCATAACCCTCCGAAAGATTCTTCCCTTTTTTAGACATCTTTATCTACTTAACAATAAAAAAAAACCTATAGTAAAGTAGACAGACATTAATTAAAAGACAATAAATGCTCTAGTGATCAAGATGATTACCTTGACACTTAATATCCTTCCTTCTTTCATGAGTTCACTGAAATGCATCTTCAAGCTCTCATCAGTGGTCTTAAAATTTAGGTTTTTGACAAAAAGAGATCGAGACTGGAAATGAATAGGAAATAAGTAAACAAACCACCAACAAGTAAACAGTATCCATATCACTCAATATGCAGTAAACAAATGATGCAACTACCATATTTGAAACAGTAGACAATTCAATCATCATCAATAAAGATGTGCATTAAAAATATTTATAAAAGTTATGCAGTAAACAGAAGAACTAGCATACTTACAATGTAAATAGCCAAGCAATAATCAACCATGAGAAAGACAACATTTCTAAAGCTCTTCATATCTAGCCGATTTTTAAAAGATGTCATATTATATCTGAGTTCCATGTTGGGTTCCATGCTTAGTCATACAAATTTAAAACCAATGGGTGCAAACCATTAAATATGACTGCCCCCAAAAGCCTACGCAAGCATATGTTAAGTCGATAGCACATTAGAATCCTAAGCATAACTAGGAGATTGACAAGTAAATTGTCAACAGATCAACTTACTAGTTCACCCATCAAAAAATTACTAACAAAAAGCATGAACGTCGAATAAGTCCCGAAGTCAATCTAACTTTAGGTCCATCGCTGATCAACCATAAAACCGAAGAAATGCATAAAGAAATAAACATGTGCTTTAACATAAAGAAACAAGCATGATGAGAAAGAGAAAAACTGAATAAAAAGTACCTGAAAACCATACCTCAACTCTATCAGGATCAACCTCCACATCAGATATTCCCTGGATTTTGTGCTCTAACATCATTCTCTTAGCATCTTGTTCGACAATAACTCCACTTTCTTTATGGTTGCTGTCAGATGTTGAACTTCCATTAAGAATATTGGCAGGAGCCCACTCCAAATACAACGGAGCATCCCTATATAAACATAGGCAAAAAGTTAAATACAACCTATGGTGGCAAAAACACTGGAAACACAATGGTGTTTGCACGTTCAAATTATGTTTAATGTAAAGTAAGCAGAACAAGAAGAAAAATGCAATCATTTTTATGAAGCCAGTTTGGTATTCCTCTAGTTTTTTTAATATTCATTGTTAGCTATGGCTTTTATAATATTCAGCTGTGAAAAAAACTGCAACTATTTTGTAAATTAATTCTTTAAAAGTGATCTATCAATTTTAATGGTAAACAAATTATGATATTCAATTATTAAATTACATAATAGTACATTAATATCCAAAGGGAGAAATGAAAAGAGTGCGAGAAAAAATAAATAGTTAAATGTCATTGTTCAAAAATTTAAGGAATTAAAATATAAATATATTTATTTTGTAACCAAACTAGCGTTATTAGATAATCAAGTCTCAAAAATTATATTTTTCAACTTCTTTAAATTGCTACAACTTTTTAAAAAAGTTGAAAATTTTTTGTTTAACCAAACACAAAAATAGACAGCAGATTCTCAAATAATCACTTTCAACTCTTCCAACAACAACTCCAAGAAATAAGAATGTTTTCATCACAAGATGACAGAAAAAATAAGCTAAGCAGGTAAGGAAACAATGTCAAATGCATGTCGCGTATGAAATTAGAATTTGGTGCATTGTTGATGTGGGGTGAAATCAAATTAACAATAAAAAAATTGATAAGAAAAGAGAGTAGAAGAGAAGAAATTAGAAGCTCTAGGCAAAAGAAGAAGGAAAGAAAAGAGGATGACTAAACTTCATCAACATTTTTTTAATCTCAAAATCATCATAATCTACTAGCAAGTTTTAATATAAGACTTCAAATAGTAAAATCAACAAAACCTAAAAGATGAAAGGGCAAGAAATTGAGCGTAAAAAGACTAGCCTAGAAGATGAAAGGATTAGTCCACTAACAAAATAAACATAAAATAATTAAACTCTATCAAATAAAGCATATTAAAATATTCGATATGACCACTAGTCAATATGACAAGAGAAGCCCAATGATATAACATGTTTCAATTTTTTTTTTTTAATGAAAGAGAGAAAACAATTAGCATCAACAACTTCTAAACACATTCCAATAAGTGAAAAATCATGATCGTATTTCACTTGGCCATGGGAGGATTCAAGTCCACAATATATTTCTTCACATGTGATACGAAAAAGGAGTTACAAAACTAGTGATGGCAAGCATTTATGCTATTTCACGGTCATATACTATGCTTGTCCAATGACACAAAGATGATTGATCTTCACCAAATAAAAAGTCAACAGTAACAAACTTACTTAAACCTCTTATATGCCAAACCCTTAAAGGCAGCACGAGCTTCAGATGATTCTAGAAACACAACCTGATATAACATTCCAAAAGAATATATCAAAACAATAATATCGGAGATACTACTCTACTGTTTCCTCATTCTCCTTTTTAACATTTTCCAACCTTCCCATGATCTCTTTTTCAAATACAAAAGCTCCGTATAATATGTAAAGCTTTAAGCTATGCACATTTAAATAACAGGGAGATTTTTTATTTGTTTCTATTATCACTTGCACTTGTTATTTCTCCAAACAAAACACGGCAGTATAAATAAATATTCATGATACATGAAGGCAACATAAGCAAATAGATCCGAAAAATTTAAGAACTAACAAAACATCATCCAAAAATCTCGAAACGACAACAAAAAGTGAATGCTTACCAGCGCCAAGATTTTTGTTGCAGGAAGAATGATTTTTTCCAAGCTACCGTACTTTCCAAACATATGAAGAAGTTCATCTTTTGAAGAGCTATATGGTAAGTTCTTCACCAATAGAACATGCTTGCTCCTTTTTGCATCATCAGATTTTCCAATCGCAAATTGTTCTAATGTTGCTATATCAACTCCAGCATTTTCAAGAGATTTTTTAGTGTCAGCAACTGCTTGAGTTTCTCCCAAAGCAATCCGAACAGCAAGATCATCAGCATTTCGGTCCAGAAAATCAGTCTTACTTACACCATGTTTTCTAGCAATATACTCAACAACCTTTGAACACAAACAACAAAACAATGTGACCATGATTTAGAGTTCCATCTGATAAAGAAATGCACTAACTCATCTGAATAACATACAATCATAGTGGTCTTGTGATTTCCAGGGGATAAATTATGATGGGGGTTCACAAAAGTAACTTAAAAAATGGCCAAAGAAAGTATTATGAACACACACATCTTTCTGTTTATTCTTCTAATTTATAGTCATGCAGGATCACGTATTAAGCTTTTTCATAGTAAAGGCCACTACTTACAGTATCAGAACGCATGAATAAACTATTCCAAGCTCTTGTGTCTCCACTTGCTTCTGATGCCTTACGCTCCTCTACCCTCCTCTCTTTAAAAGATTTTGAAGCTTGGCCATTATCATTCCTGTTTAAAATAGCAACATCAAACCTCATAATCCCTAACACAAACGAATCCCTAGGAAAGTGACACCGTAAAAATAACTCTAATATGATTAAATCCAAAGTACAAAAAAATAAAATGCAACTTACTCTTGTTTCCCAGAAGACCTTTTCTGATATGCAGGCATAACATGCAATAATCTGCCTTGAAAAATTGAACTATCCAATTCTTCTAATGCCCTGCAAATAAGATAAAGTAAAAGAGAGTAGCAATGAAGTATTCTGGAGCTTATAAAGTAGAAAAATTCAATTATTTCTGAGATGAGTATTGAGAAAAAAGAGAGGCTGCAGTAAATTTGCACATATATCAATTACATCAAATTAATTGCCAGCACCACAATCACAGAATCTCTTTTTTTATTTAATCAAATTCTCAAAAAAAAAAAAAAAAACAAAAGAAAAAACTTCAAAGTTTAAGGAGATTACTCTTTGTGAGAGGTCACCCGGAAAAATAGAAGCATGACCTGAAATAAGATTGCGTTAAAGAGTATGCACCTTGCAGCAGACTCTGGAAGTGAGAAACGAATGTAAGCAGTTCCTTTGGACTGTTTGGTATCTTTATTGAGAACAATATGGACCTGCGAGATATTACCAAATTTGGAGAAGTGCTCTTCTAGCTCTTCCTCACTAACCAAATAGATTGAAATAAACTCAATTACTTATAAAGAGAAATCTTTCAAGTAAAAAAAAACAAAAAACAAAAAGCTTATTGCAATAGCTAACAATAGTTTGCATGTAGGAAAGAAAGATGTGTACGTTGCTGTATATGGCAGGTTCCGAACAAATAGTCGATCAGTATCTATTAGTTCTTTTTCATGTATCAAACTTGATGACAATTCCTTTGTGTTTCTCACATCTCTATCAGAATCTTCCTTTTCAGCTTCATTTTCAGTGATGATTTTTCCACCAGCCTCAAGTTGTATATTTTGATCTTCTTTCTCGATAACTTGTCTTTTATTATCTTCCTTCTGAGATTCATCACCATCCTCAACATTGTCATCATCACTATCACCATCACTACTTTCTGAATCTGACCATTCTTTTTTTACTCTGCTCTTAAAATAGTCCATATCTGTAATATCATCATCATAAACAAGCTTTTGTGATTCATCTTTCGGATGAGACTTAGAGGACTCATGTACCACGCTATTGGTTTTGTTTAGCTCCATGTCATCAGAAACCAGTATCTCTTTGATTTTCTTCTTTGGTTGGAGTTGTTTGTCACCAGTTTGTCCATTATGATAGAATGTTGGAGCCACTGTGTCATTTGCCCATAATTTTGACTTAACTCGAGGCTGTGTGAGCTGCAAAAACTCTTCAAGCTTAGGGTCATTTTCCATAATGTCCTTTTTAAGATTATTTCCCTCTCCTCTAGTACGACCAAGTTTCTTCTCTTTTTCAGTTTCCTTGCCTTCATTCTTTACAGAATACCTACTCCAAGAAAGAGGAATATTTGGATCCCCAACTTTATGAGCAACCTATTAAAGTTAAAACAGTATTTGTTTAAATGCAATTTCATCTTCAAACAGAAATCAACTTTAGGGGAAGAAGCGAGATCATTACCTTCTGCATTGTTGCATAATCGAATAAAAATAAAAACTTCTACGAATTAAGATACATGTTTGTCTTTATCTTATAATTCGCAAAGAAAACATTATTCACAACATAAAACCCAACAAAATTAATATTTGCAACGAAGAGCATCATCCATCCCCATTATTTGTGTTTTTTAGAACTTCTAAAGCGGTTCCAAATCATATGGAGCAATCCAACTGATTGGAATATAATACAGAAAGAATCAATAGTTGAAACAACATTGCCTACTAAGAATAAGAACGGTTACCTCACAAGTTATTCTATACGTATCAAGAAAACTTTTGTCAAAGAACTTAATCGCCTCTTCAGCTTCTACTTCAGTGCGGTAACCAATAAAACCAAACTGCCTGCTCTTACCATCTCTGTAACACCCCAACAAAAAAGCAGCAATTGCACATTTTAACCAAAAACATTAACACAAACCAGAAGCAAACAAAGAAAATACGAGTAACATTTCAATGTACTTGGTCCGCATGAGCTTTGCATCTGTAATTTCTCCTTTCTGGGAAAAGAATTCTCGAAAGCGATCGTCAGACAGGTACTTCGGTAAATTCTTCACACATATCCGGGACCTGTAAACAGAAAAACTCAGTTTGAACCTACCTTGTTTATGAAGAAGGTTCGATTTAATTTTTTTTACTGCAGACACATTTGACAACTGCCAATATAGAACAGATAAAAGGCATACAAAAACACAAAGACAAGCAAGAAAACACACTGAATTTAATAGTCTCGAAGCTTTTTATTAAAGTTTTTTGTCTTTATCAGCTATAAAACTGTTTCTCAGTAACAAAACAAACTACGAGGAACACCGAAAAGAAGAAAAACTAACATGGCTATCGCTACGTAGGGGAATGAGCGGGAACGGAAGAAATCACACTCCGGAGATAAGCAGAGTTGAATACCGACAAAGACCGCAGCAACAATGGCGTCCGTCGCACCGAAATGAAGTCCGATGATTCTCTATCTTTTCTCTACTAGATAGAAGTGGATGCTATATTTAACAAAATTGGGTCCTAATTAAAGGTGTTACCAAAAATCTCACTAACCTTCTCAGTTAGACAGAAACAGTGGTGCGATTGTACAACGCACCACCTAAAAAATAAAACTCACTTCCTAGCCTCTGTTCAACCTCCGTTCACGAACAGGCTCGAACAAAAAAAGCCAGTGAAGCCGAAGCACGCCTATTATCAAACCGACCTAACCTTCATCGGAATCAGCTGAGACGACAAGAAATCAAGCAACCTCGCGAACTTACTCCTGCCAAAAACGCCGTGCAGTCTCCTTCGCGCGTCCAGCTTCTCTAAAAAAGAGAGAAAACAGGGAAGCAGAAGCATAACCTGAGGAAGGAGAGAAAGGCTCCCGAAAAATCTGATCCAACCCAGAAAATCGGTCCACAGTAGTCTAATCTGACACAAATTAGTCCGGAAATTGATTCAGGCAAGAATTGGTGAGCCCAAAGTTGACCCAGTTCAACCTAAACATCACCCAACCCAAAACTTAATCCAGAACAGAAAACTAACCCAGTCCGCAAAATAGATATTGTACCTAAAGTTGACTTTTACAATTAGTATTGTTTTTCAAGTCATTTTATATAAGAATAATAAAACTAATTATTATATTTTGATATTAATAAATAATGATTATAAATCTAATAACTATTTTTTTTAAATGTACATAATTGATATAAATTGAAAAATTTTATGTATGGTCGGTTCTTTAAGCTCGACTCGTTAAGTAGCTAGGCTCGTTTAAATCGTTAGGCTCGGTGAGCTGGAATTTTACAGACTCAGCTCGATCGGCTCGTTTGTCACAATCAGTTCTAATAAACATTTAGCAAGAGAGAAAAAGAGAATGAGCAAGAGTACGACTTATAAATAAATAATGACCGAGTTTCAGGTTACTTTTGGAAGCTGTTTTTCAAATTCGTACGCTTGGAAACATCTTTTAGGTTAAACGCTCTTTGGAGAAAAGTTATTTTCACTTTGCTTCATTTGAAAGAGAGAGAGAGAGATTTATTATGTTGGGCATGCTTTGTTTGTTTGTTCTTAGACCTTAGAAGCGCATGTTTTACCTTGTTGATTGAGACGCACATTCAATAATCACAAAAGAAAAAGAAATCACATGTTAAATTGGAATAAAGTGGAACGCATTGTACAAAATCTTAGGTTTTATCTTGTAACCAATTAGACTCATGGGCTATTTTGTTATGATATTCAAACACAGAATTCGATCTAAACTTGGGCAACTCCAACGTCTTGGGCTTTAAGAGAACTTGAGCAGGAGAGAGAAATAGAGCGAGCGAACAAGAGTACGACCTATAAATAAATAATGGTCGAGTTTCAGGTTACTTTTGGAAGCTGTTTTTCAAATTCGTACGCTTGTAAACATCTTTTAGGTTAAACGCTCTTTGGAGAAAAGTTATTTTCACTTTGCTTCATTTGAAAGAGAGAGAGAGATTTATTATGTTGGGCATGCTTTGTTTGTTTGTTCTTAGACCTTAGAAGCGCATGTTTTACAAAAAGCTTTCTTAGGGACCCCACTTGTTAACCATCTCTCTTCCCTCCTCGTAAGTTTCCAACCATTTTGTCCACAAACAACGACGACGACAACAACCTCAGTGATACTCAAAATAGGTACCTGGTTTTTCCTAATTAAACGTAAATTATTTTGTCCAAGAGAAATCCATCTTTGCATGCATGGTTACTTATTGTGTTATGACAATTTGCGACAAAATAAATCCACTGCACGAAGTATTTTTAATATATTTTTAGATAATTTTATAGAAAATTTCCAATTATAATCTATTTTTTCTTATCTAAAAACAAAAAATTAATTACCAAAAAAAGGTAATTAATTATTCTTAATCACTAATAATTAGTGGTTAATGGAGATAGCTAAATAGATATTTTGCTTCAGCGTCAAGTCTCTCTGTCTTATCTCTCTTTAATAAACGATGTTAATATTTAAATAAATAATTATTATTTCTGAAGAGAGTTACTTCCACTGAAGAAACTCTCAACTTTTTTTAATTAAAAAATATTAATTATGAATGATTAAAAATGTTTGTAGGTTAAGTTTGGTTTAAGGGTCATTATCACAGTGTCCTTTTTCTAATTATTTTGTGAAGACAAAGTCAACATCATTTGCAGTCATCCTTGATATCTTGCTCAGATGAAGCTTAGGCAGGATCTTACAACTAAAATATTTTTATTTATTTTTTAATGATTAAAATATGGAAATGGGTTTGATAATATTTTATAGAAATGGAAAATAAATGCGAAGAGAAATCATTTTAATTTCTATTTTTGTTATTTTATGAAATAAAATTTTTGAAAAAAAATAACTCAGAGTTTACAAATTAAAGTATTTTAATTAATCATGAAAAGTTTTAAAAATTTAGATTTAGTTAATCAATACAAATCGTCTTAAACTTATCAAATTTGCAATCAATTTGTCGAGATTTAACTTAAACATATCTTAAATCGGGTTATAATCTTGTGTCAAATAAATTTTTTTAGTGCTTTCAAATTTCAAATTTATTATTTAAAAGTAATTATTATTCTTGTTTCCAAGTCATTTCACTTGTCTTAAAAAAAGAGAAGGGGTGTACTATGAGGTTGACGGATAGTTAAGCCATCTTAGCACAATGCCAATAAAGAAAAATCATTACAAAAATAGTAAGTGATAAAATTAATATAATAAATTATAAATAGTTTATTTATTATATTATTGTAATAATCAGTGTTTAACACGTCAACGAATATTTTAAGAGAATAAACGTAACATTATTCTAATAGAAAAACGAAAACAAATTTTTTATTGACATATAATTATTAATTTAAAACATCACATATAAAAACTCTTCAATTGAAATACACGAGAGTCATTATTCCTAAAAAAAGTCAATATGCTACACTCATATAGAAAAAAAAAACCCCAGTTGGAAAATAAATACGAAATTATTTTTCTTGTTCCTACAGGTAAAAAAAAAAACGATGTTTGGAGCATTTCGCTCAAAGCGTGGAAGAGTGATATTGCATCAAGCTGTCCGCAATGTAAAATTTGATCCTCTATCCCAGGAATCCCATACGATGGAAATCGACCTTTCAATTAATCCGATTATTTGGACTTCAATGAATGAAGATATTATCGTACATAAAACAAAATTATAGTTCATAAGCCAAGACAAATACTTTGCCACAACAAGAATTAAAACGTAATACTATTTTATGTGGATAGTTTGGAACTATCCAATTATTATAACATTTTTGTAAATTTAAAACCATTTTTAATCTCATTTTAATAGAAATTTGCATAAAAATTAGGAAAATATTGACCCAAAAAAGAATTAAAGATAAAAGAAAGTGGAGTTGTAATTAGTGATTCTAAAACATAATCATTAAACAAACTGCCAATTAAGGTCCTTGGGTTGACCAAATTAATTAATTATTCAATCGATGAACTTTAAGATCTTGGCATTGAGCACCCCATCACGAGTTTTTGCTCAATTTTAAATATTAATAATTAATTTAAAAAAAAACATAAATTTCTTAAAATGTCTTGTCATTATTATTATAATAATATAGTTTTTTTGAAAATATTAATATTTATTTTATAAGATTACAAAAAATGTATTGTCTTTAGATTACCCATTTCAATTACATCTACCCCACAATTTTGTCCACCGCTTGCCTTGGACAAAAAAAGAGATTGAAGTTCAATTTTTTTTGTTTATAAATATTAAGAAAAAAACGAACGAAAGATTTTGAACGGGACTAGTCGACTTGGAATTGCCTGAATCAAATCGATACGATAATTTTCGTTCAATTTCAATCTTGGTAAATCGGAACGGAAGATTTTCGATTTTGATTTTGAAACTAGAACCAAACCATAGTAGTATAAAACATGACTGGTGGGGACTAGACACAGAAATATATTGTCTAAATTAAATAATTAATCTTTTGAAAATATGAAGCGAAAAATAATTTAAAATATAAAAATATCTATATCATTCCACTATTATAATTTTGAAAAAAAAAAGGAACTTTAATATATATATATATAATTTAAATAATTATTTTTTTAAAAAAAAGGAAGAAAAAAGAAAAATGGCGCGAAAAGAAGGAAAAGTAATGGGAACGTTCCAGGCTGACCCACCCAGGTAGAGTAGACTTCCTCCTTTTCTCCTAAACCCATGCCTTATATAATGTCTCCTCCCTGCTTCCTCCATTTTCTATCTCTTCTTTTATCTCTCTAACTTTATCTCTCTATCTATTCTCTTCACTTCTCTACCTGCTTTGTTTTACTTTATTCTTCTGTGTCTCTCAGAAATGGCCATCGTCTTGATTTTGTGAACGGACAGGGCGGTTGAGTACCCTGCAAGTATAAAGGGGAGGAGAGGGAGAATGAAGGAGAGTGGGAGGAAACAGGGAGCAGCGTCGCCATGCGCAGCGTGTAAGTTGCTGAGAAGAAGGTGCGGAGAAGAGTGCGTGTTTGCTCCGTATTTTCCGGCTGATCAACCCCACAAGTTTGCTTCTGTTCACAAGGTCTTTGGGGCAAGCAATGTCAACAAGATGTTGCAGGTTCTCTCTCTCTATCTCTCTCTCTTTCCATCTCTATCTATCACTTCATCTATCTCTCACTGTCTGTCCTTTTCCTTTTTCTCTATACTGCCGCTCTTTTTCTACCTTCTTCTCTCTCTCTCTCTCTCTCTCTATCTATATATCTCCGACCCACGCTCTATCTTTTCCTCTCACTCTCTCCATCTTCTATTCTTTGTCTTCTTTTCCTGTCTCTCTCTCTCTCTAATTATCTCCTATTCCCCCCCTTTTCCTTTCTCTCTCCATGTGCCACTCTTTTTCTTTCTTCCTTCCTCTCTATCTCCCGTTCTCACACTCAGCAAACCGCCTGCAGGCCGAGCCTAAAACATTTTCTATGTACTAGGTCATGTTGAGGTCGGACCCGAAATGGGCATGCAGGCCGGCCGCCCCGCGCGGTTTTGTCTGACGGGCAGGTGGCCAGCTGACCAAGTGGTCGGAGGCCACCCTTTAGTGGGCGAGCCCGGCCTTGGTCCCTCAAGGTCTCTCGAGCCCGACCTGAGCCTCCTTGCAAGGGCAGGAGGACCGGCTGCATTCCACTCTCTCTCTCTCTAACTTTTATCGTGAAATCGCAGGAGTTGCCAATGCATCAACGAGGTGATGCTGTGAGTAGCTTGGTGTACGAGGCCAATGCGAGAGTGAGAGATCCGGTCTATGGCTGTGCCGGGGCCATCTCTTCTCTGCAACAACAAATCGATCTTCTTCAAACCCAGCTCGCGTTGGCTCAGGCCGAGGTGGTGCACCTCCGGATGCGCCAGGGTGCGCCGCCGTTTTCTTGCCACAGTGCGAGCCCGACAAGCCCGAGTAATAGCGGTTCGCCTTCTTCTAGGCTCTTGGGTTCCCATGCCAAGCCCATTTTTGAAATGGACTTGATTGTGGATCATTCCAACGCCATGAGTGATTCTATTTGGTAATGCTTTTTTATTTTTCTTTCTTTTTTGACAAATCTAGCTTCTTGCCCAATGCCCACCACCTTCTTTTTGGAAAAGTGTCTCTCTTTACTATTTTACAGTTGTAGAATTAGAGAATGGTGGTCGAGGCTGTCTTTTTTTGCTGGCAAATTGGTTCGGACCGAACCATTGTCATAGAATATATGGGTAAATATAAAGATATAATGTTGTGTTTGAGTATGATTTTACATTGAAGAATTCCCCATCACATCTTTTCTCTTAATTTTAATATCATATTAAACTTACAATCTAATCTCACCTCATGACTTGAGGTATCATTTGTTGGTCATTTATCCAATTTTCCGTTAAATAAAGTGAATTGTCTAAGAAAAAATTGTTGAGCTTGATAATAATACAGAAAGCCGGAATGAGAAATGAATTGGAAAACAGATATTATTACATAGATTATATTATCACAAACACAGATGTTTAAAGAGTCAAACCCAACTTCCAATCATCAGGCTTCAGCTTCAGCTTCTTCTCCCTGGCACCTGCTACTCCAAATTGATATTTAAATTAATAAACAATAAATGTTAGAAATCAAATAAGTTCTTGAAGAAATATGTTCCTAGAGAGAGAGAGAAACACCCAGATTGTAATTTGAAAAAACATGTTGATATATATAGAGAGAGAGAGAGAGAGAGATCACCTGAGAGAGAGAGAGAGAGAGATTTAGACATCCTTAGCAATAAGTTCACCAGTGACCAATTCTCTGTAAGCAGCAACAGGCCAACTGAAACCTCTAAAGACCAAACTAGTAGCCAATGGAACATCAATGATGATCTCCTTCTGAGTCGGCTTCTTATCATCTCTAATGGCGATCAAATAGCTTCTTCCCACCCATCCAATCCACCCTGCTATGTACAAAAACAGTATTCCAGGAGTGATGAACTCTCCCCAATGCCTCTGATCGCCGCTCACGATCAGATGTGGAAGCCCGTCCGCTCCGCAAAGCAACCCCTGTTTCCCGTAATTATCGAACCTCCTCTTCGTCTTCTCGATCGTCGCCTGAATCGCCAGGGCAGGAGCACTATCAGGAGCGTAGAGCTTCAAAGACGACTCGAGCTTCTTAATCGACTGTTTCTCTCTCTTCGCGAACTGTTTCGACTCTTTACAAGGGGTTAATCCGGCAATATCCGCCATCGCCGGGACGGGAGCGGAGAGGAGGATGGAAGAGAGGGCTAACGCGGCGGAGAAGGCCTTCAATGGCATCGGAGAAGACGCGTCCTGAAACTGATTCGGAGAGGCGGAGCAAACGATCGATGGCCTAGCTCTGGCCGCCATTGCAGGGGCCAACAGAGGTTTGAGCATGGGTTTGGAAAGATTAGTAGGAATAGTGAGAGACATGTTTGATTCTTCCTGCTTCAGAGAGAGAGATGGAGTAGAATAACGGAGGTTTTAGGTTTTAGAGAGAGAAAGAGAGTGGAGGATTAGAGAGAATCGATATTGGTGGTGGAGAGGAGGGACGGAAGATTAAGTAGGATAAGATGAAGTGAGGGAGGAGAGCTGAGTTGGACTGCTGTGATTGGCTGAGGAAGTAGTAGTAGGATCCTCCTCTCTACTTTCTTTTTACATTTTACCTTCATATTTGCGAAAATTAGCCACTATTAATATAACATAGTATTCTACTAACGTTATATTATGATGTTTTAGTTGCATATCATTTTTTAATTTATGACAAACTACAAATTAAACCCAACTTTTGAGTACGTTACACTCAAAATCATGATTTTTTTTAACAATATGAATTTCGAGTTTCGAGTAATACAAATCGAGATGTAAAGTTATATCATACCCAATTTTGCTTGAATCGGAAGCAAACTGATCCGACATTATAACATTTATACGTATTTTTAATTCTAATTTTAAAAAATTACAAAAAAAAAAAACAAACCATACTGATCAAAATCGATGCAATACCGAGTTCAAAGTGAAAAAATCTAGATCCGAAACCGACCCAGGGACAAACAAAGCAAAACTGAAAATTTTGGTTCAAGGTGCAAAGATGAAAGTTTATTTTGTTTAAGAAAAAATTCAAAGATTAAAATGAACAAACCTTAGATTTAATTTGTACTTTATACATTTATTTACGTAAATTATTTATTATTTTACTGATTGATATTATAATTACGTATGAATTAAGATGTAAATCTCTTTTCCTTCGTCATTTATGTTCTTATTTTTCTTATTCACAGGAAAAAATTAAGCTCTAATCATACAACCATGCTAGTCACTCTCTTTCCTAGGATGGAATGAGAGATTTCATAAAAGAAGATTCCTAGTACAATTCCAATGCGCCTTTTATTCTGTACATAATGATCATAACACGATTAATCCAACAAAAAATGATGAAATCTGGCTTGGAATAAAATTTAAAATTACAACAAAATAAGTACCACATCAGAAAACACGAGAACCAATTTGAAGGCTCACATTCCTCAGGCTAGAGTTGCCCTCTTCCCTTTCGAGTCTCTAGACTGCAAAAAAACCAATTATCAATTCAGTACTAGTTCCAAAAATATACTTTTCAACTGGCTATACGTTCCGTGGTAAAAGTTTTAAGTTACTACTGAGCATTACCGATTCAATTTCCAAAGGTTAGATCCATGTTCATACCGACTTATCAAGTTTTTCGCTCATATGTCTAGACAATACATGATTGATCTTATAGCTCCGTATTTTAAGCGCGAAGTTATAATTACTTCAAAAAATAATACAACCAACTTAATTTCTAATCGACATAAAATTTGTAACAATATTCATGAAAATATGCGCAAGACGGAAGTGTTTTTTTTTTCTTCCATTTTTTTTTTGAAAGAGAGATACCTGTGCAGAGACCGATTTTTTTGAGTCGAGGAACTGGCTGTAAATTGAGTATAGTCTCTGCTTCTCAGTTTCCGAAACTGATGGCTTTGCTTTTGATGCGGTAGACTTCAAAAGACTATCGGTTACAATAGGTTTCTTCGTAGACTTAGTTATATTAGCCTCACTAAGAAGCTCATTGACTGCTCTGAGCTGCGCATCAGAAAGCAAAGCTTGTAGATCCGCTCCGCTAAATCCTTCTGTCATACATGCTATTGCATCCAAATCAACATCGCTTGCCAAAGGTAGCTGTGAAACAATTTCCATTGAAACATTGAAAACAAAACTAATTGACGATATATTTCCAACAGGATAATGCAACAATTATACTCTAATTTTACATTTCAATCTTATTGACGTAGTCATTCATTTATTGGTACATGTAATCTTTCGTTTTAATTATTTATAGCATAGTATAAATATTCTACAAATAAATGAACAGTACATAAGAATGCCTATTCTTTATGGGGCTAACCAATTGGAAGAATGTTCTTAACCAGACAAAAGCTACTCCTTTGGTATTCATTCGTGGACCTCTTTTAATCTTTTAATCTTTCAATACACCTTTCATCAAATGATACTCGCATATGTTATATGTTCTATGCTAGTTCAGTATGTCTTTTTTTTTTTTTTTAATTGATAGCGTGTTGTAAACTTGTTACTCACAAGAAGAGTTACTAGATGGTGGCAAAGGTTTCACTGAAAATTCATTATCAATGACAGTCTAAGAATTGTTCGTTTTACACGTCAATTAACAGAGGAATATATAATTCAGGGTTGAAAAAAGTAAGAAAAATCTAAAAAAAGCTAGATACAGACCTTTCTAGAAAGAACTGTGAGAATATCCAGTCGTTCTCTAGGAGTGGGAAAATCACAAAACAATAAGCGGTCCAGTCTTCCAGGTCTAAGCAAAGCTGCATCGAGTAAATCTGGTCTACTGCTTGAAATGCAAATCACCAATTACCAAAAGCAGCTATAAAAGAACGTGAAAACAAGGTGACTCAATCCATGGATGACATAAAAGTCTATTTATTTGTATTATTTTATATTTATTTGTACTGAAATATATGTATCCATATCATATGAGTGGCTGAAAAACCTAACATAGATAACCAATATCCATTGATTGCTCAACCACGCTAAGAGAAGAAATGGAATTGAAACAAAGTATTCTAGAGAAAATTTGCAGATATGA
Source organism: Begonia masoniana (assembly GCA_022432975.1). NCBI lineage: Eukaryota > Viridiplantae > Streptophyta > Magnoliopsida > Cucurbitales > Begoniaceae > Begonia > Begonia masoniana. Next base: position 9,906,900 of record CM039515.1, read on the forward strand.
AATGGCATCTAAATTTCAGCTGATATGCCAACCCAGCACAAAAATATACCATTCCATTACTAGCAATTATGGTAAATGTAAAAGACAACCATTTCCAAAAGATTATCATATATTGAATTAAAAAACAATAATTCGGCAGTAGCTGTTTAAAACACGGATATCCCATACTTGTGCCCATCGTTAAACATGTCGCATGCAATGAATTACATTGAATAGCTCCAATCTCTATTTCTTGAATCATGATGCTAATGGCGCTAAATAGTGTTCCCGATTGAAATTTTCTTTCAATGACTTGAAAAACTAAAGAAAAAGAGATCCAACCACAAAGTAATAAAAGAAAGAGAAACTAACCTAGTTGCCGCAAAAACAAATACACCAGTTAAAACCTCAACTCCATCTAACTCAGTCAGAAACTGCAAATGAGTGAGACAGCACAATCAGAAAAATGATAAAAGTCAACAAAACATGAATAAAGCGTACAAGTTACCCACTTGATTAACTACACGATCAGTCACTCCAGTATTGTCGTGCCCTCTCTTGGGCGCAATAGAATCAAATTCATCAAAAAAGAGAAGGCATGGAGCTGCAGCAGCTGCCTTGGAAAAAATATCTCGAACCTGAAACAGTATGTATTGTTATGATGAGGATAAGCATCACAAATTTGACTACGTAAACCATGAAAGACATTTCACTTTACATGAGGACTGGAATCAAGCAACGATCTCAAAAATTGTCCAATGCTACTAATCTAAACCTTATCATATTTATTAAATCAAGAGCTTAATCCAGCGTACCAAAAGTTCCTCATTCATGGAGTCAAAAAAATGTTGCACATTATTTCAAGGAAAAGAATCTCCCTTATACAATATCTGATGAGAAAACCCAGAGAACTAAAACCAAGAAAAAAAAATCACAAAAGTGGGAAGCGCTTTAACTCTATTTAAAATTCATGATTGGAAATTTTCTAGTTAAAGCAACATAATTTTTTGCAACCTTGAAATTCTAAGATTTTGGATCCGCATAAAAATAAAAAGCAAATTTAACATCAGTAATGGAACTTCACAGTCAATTTGGTTTGGACTTGTATAAACACAAAAATTTAACTGGCATAAACCATTTAATCAAGTGTCACCACTAACAGGTGTGACTAAGATCATTGAAACTGTGCAATGACCGAAGACTTTTAAAAGGCAGAAAGCACTGCACAATGCATACCCAGTCACCCAATATTATGCTGATGTAACGTGAATGTTACAAGTCCGTCATCATTTTCATGCATCAGGCATTCAGGCATACAAGTATTGTAGATTACAATGAATAATTAAAACTATTATGAACTTTGGAACAACTTTAATGTTCAAAGTAGCCTCAATTTTTTTAGTAAAAATGAATTTATTAAAATGGCGTAGAAAGTACACGAAAAATGAAGTATAAAGAGTTCTACATATAAGACTCAAACAATAAAGATAAAAGGAAATTATGTTGCTTCTATGTTCATCCGATAAGAAAATTTTGTTTATGATAGCACATTGCATTTGTGCTAAAGAAGCCTCAAATTTCTGTTTATGAATATATTTATGCAAAATTAAATTAAATGGATAAAACTCTTATAATATGACATAGAGATGCATTTTTCAAATCTAGCACAGGATTCAGTTAGTTTCTTACAGCTTGCTCAGAAGCACCGATATACTTATTCAAAAGCTCTGGCCCTTTGACAGAAATAAATCGCAAGGAACAAGCAGCTGCAGCTGCCCCAACTATGTGTGTCTTGCCACAGCCAGGAGGTCCATATAAGAGAACATTGGACCGTAACCTCAATGGAGCTTGAGCAAAAATGTTTGAGAACTTTGATGGCAATTCTATCATCTATTTTTAAAGAGAATAAACACGTCAGTAAAACAGTCGCTATTTTGTATAAATTAAATACTGAAACTGCAAATGACTAGAATGAAGCACACTGAAAAAAAAGCTAGGCTTAAAAGGATTGCGCAATATGCTCTTACACATGACCTGTACACTTTGAACAAGAGTCTAAAAGTTAAATTTTTAATTACTAAAGATAAAATCAAACCATACCGAGTGAAGATGTTCTCTATTTTTTTTTTTTTTTTTGACAAGAAACATTAAAATACATAAAGAAAATGTCCCATGGAGAATTACAAAAGGTATCATCTAGCATCAATATCCTTTCTAAAAGACCAATATCATAAAAATTTCCTAAATAATTTTAAAGAACAAACTCATTTCCAAATTCAAAAATATAATTGTCCCAAATAACAGACAATCATAAAACAAATCCTACAAAAGTTGGGATGTCAGGCCAAATAAATTTCTCTCAAGGGCAAAATATTGCTATTATACCTAGCAAATTATCATCAAGTATTACTTATACCCCCCTTCAACATTCTAAGTTTTTCTGATTATAAGTTTCTTATAAAAAATATGGTAATTTACATGATAAACCCCAAACTATGGAGTCAATAGTGAAACAAATCTTGACCTATTTTAATTAACAAAACAAACTTTAAATTATCGAAAATCTGACAAAACAAACTCCAACGGAAGCCTGTTCTCGTGAACCGGGGGGGTGGTGGCGGCTTGTTCTCGAAGAGAATCTCTAAAATATTTCATACGATATCGAATTTTTCTGAAATTTTTACCACATGTTTAGCATATCATGAGAATAAATTCTGAAAAATTTAGGGATTTTTTAACACTTTCATAATTTTTTGTCTTTTTTAAAATATAGTTTATTAAAATTACGTATGTCATCCAAAAATTATAAAACTTTCTATAATGTCTTCCTATGATATGGTGTATATGTAGTAAAAATTTCAAGAAAATCCAAGATCGTTTGATATATTTTATGAGATAGCCACTAATACTTTAGAGATTCTTTGGACTCTCATTCTCGAGCAGTGCTCGGGAACACAATCTCGTTCTCCAAAACAGGCTCCTGTTCTCGAAGCTCGAGAATGGGAGTACGTTCCGGAGGAGAATCTCCAAAACTTTAAAAGCTATCTCAAAAAATATACCAAACGATATCGGATTTTCCTGAAATTTTTATCACATATCCACCATATCATAGGAAAACAATTCTAGAAAGTTTCGTGATTTCTTAAAACTTTCACGATTTATCATAATTGTTTACGTTTTTTTTAAAAAATAATTTATTAAAATTACATATGTCATCCAAAAATTATGAAACTTTTTAAATAGACGCTACTTATACTAGGGGTGGGCACTGTCTGGTTCGGTCCGGTCCCGAGCCCGGACTGAGGTTTTGAGAAATTTTTCCCGAAACCGGCCTTGGCCGAGACCAGGACCGGGCCCGGACAGAAATTCCAAAATAGATTTGGAATGGAGCCACGATTTTGGGGAGAAATAGTACAGGCAAAGGAAATTAATTCTCCTTTATTTAATCACCTACTGCTTCAAAAGGAAAGAAGCAGAATTCTCTTTCAATCTCCCCTTACTGACCAAGCTTTCTTACACTAAGGCAATACAAGTCCATCTTTTTCTCCCTGGTTTTCAGGAAGAACAGAATTTAAGGAGGAAAGCATTGATTCTATTACCTTCGTGTTATGGTTTTCTATAACCCGTAACAAATATCCACAGTAACAACAAACAATTTTTAAGAGTTCGAAACCGATAAGAGAAAAAATTAGGAAATAGAAATACCGTCAACAAATCCGCGTGAGAGCAGATCAGTGAGCACTGACAGGCAACTGGCAAGGGCGAGCAAGGTGAGCTGGTAAGGCGAGTGGGGTCTGGCTGTCTGGGAAAAAGGGTACCGGCAAGGCGAGGCGAGGCGACAGGCGAGCAGTGGATTTGAGAGTCGGGATTTCAGGATTTGGGACGGGTTGGGAATTACTGAAGGCTTCAGCAATTAGCCCCAAGTAATGGCTAAATGATCCATCGGTCCGGTCCAAGAAAAAATGAACATTTTTTTTTAAATTATTGGTCCGGTCCCAGTTTTTTGGGATTTTCAGACTATGGACCGAGGACCGGACAGAAGCCGATGAAAATTTTGGATGGAGGACCGAAATCGGTACCATTGGGATCGAAACCGGTGGTCCGGTCTAGTTCTCGGTCCACGGTCCGGTTCTGCCCACCCCTAACTTATACTCGCAATTAAAGTTAAAAATGGCCAACAAAAAGAAGCTAATGCATTTTTTTTTTTGTAAAAAATGAGTCTATTGTAAAAATTTCATAATTTTTGGACAAATACATGTAAGTTTTTTTTTGCTAGCCATTTTTGCAACTCAAAGATGAGTCTATTGTATAAGTAGAGTTTGTATAAGTAGAGTCTATTGTGAAATTTTCATAATTTTTGGATTTAATGAATTATTTTGTAAAAAAGACGTAAACAATTATGATAAATCGTGAAAGTATTAAAAAACACGAAAATTTTCAAATTTTATTCTCATGACATGTTAGACATGTGGTAAAAATTTCAAGAAAATCAAATATCGTTTGTTATATTTTCTGAGATAAATGTTAATATTTTGGAAATTCTCTTCGAAAACAGGCTCCCGTTCCCGAGAGTTCTTTTAAAAAAAAAGATACACGGAGAACATGTTTTGTTATTAATGTAGATGAAAAAAAAAGTCAAATTCATTGTAACAAATGCAGAGATGGAAACTTATACCTCTTTAATGGAGTTCCTAATGTCACTTAGACCACCAACATCATCCCATCCAATGCGACCACCTTTGGCAGCCTCTTTTGTGATATCACGCATAGAAACAGGTATGAATTCTTGCATTGCCTGAGAAAAATCATCCTTAAGTAAAATTGGCTTTTCCTGCAAGCTAAAATCCAATTTGGAAGGAACAAAACGGGAAACAGCAGCATGGACAGCTCTATCAACCAATATTTCCTGCATCCAAAAATTTAGTAAAATATCAAAGAAAAACACTGACAGAATAAATGTAAAAAGAAGACACACCAGAGACTTAACCCATGAGGCAAGACAGATAAAACCTAATTTAATAGATGTGAAAAAAACAGTCTGATAGATGAATTAGGACAGAAAATGAAATTTGAAGATTGATGTTGGTGAAAGATTTGAATTTGTATGATGAAAAATAATGATGGCAAATAAAGAGCAAGGAAAAATGTGACAACGAATAACATGGTGATAAGAAAAATGGGGATCATGTACCAGATCATATGCATCATAGCCATCACATTTGGTTGCCACTTCGTCTAAGATTTCATCAGAACAAATCAGGAATCGCCTCCCTATCTCATGCTTTAGCATAGCACCTCGTTCTGATGCAGCGGGAGAAGAGAGGCGTACATGAAAGTCGAACCTTCCTAGTGATTGTCGATGAAAAAAATTAACCATGGTTTACACAATTTTAATATGCGGGAATCTAGCCATCCATTTTATTTGCGATTCACTCTAATTGCTAATTGAATTGCTAATTGACGATAGTTCTACTACATATGAGAGGATATAAACCTGAAGAGCTTAATGACTGGGGTATTTTATCAAGGTCCTGAACTGAAGCTATAAAGGCAATGGGACCTATACCACATGCGCTCTTCCTTTTCTCCTGTAATTGCAACAATCTTTAAAAGTTAGGAACATGAATATTTACAAAAGGTTTTTATGAGCAGTCAGTTTTGAGTTTTATACTAAGAAGTTTTGAGTTTTATACTAAGATGTAAAAATTTAGAACAAATTTACCTTACATAGGAATGAATCAGTCTCGAACAGCACATATTTTATGCTAATCACTTAATTTTCTTCCTTTAAGAAATGATACCATGATATACATATATATCATATTTTTGTGCTAATTACTTAATTTTCTTCTCCTAAGAAATGATACCATAATTTATATATATATATTATTACCCCATATTCATCTAGAATGTCGATGAGAAATCCGGTCAGTTCAACCATAGATGCTGACATTTGAGATCCTTCTAATTCAGAGGGAGCTGAAATAATGTTGTCCAGGTCATCAAAAATTACAACCGAGGGAGCATGATCTAAAGCTTCGGTCACATAGCTTGAGAGCAGCTTCCGAACACTTGAGGCTTTTTCCAATGCAATTCGAGAGCAACATATGTAAACTCTTCGTTGAGAAAAAATAATGATCCAATTAGGCCATGTAGATCAGGCAAAAGCCGTAACATTAAAAAGATTGTGTGAAGTGCAATGAAAATCAACTTTCAGAATTGAACAAGATCAACGTCTTACGTGTGGGTTAGAAGGTCGTCATGTTCTGATAGAAATTTTGCTAGAGTTCTAGCTAATAACGTCTTTCCGGAACCCTACAAGCAAAAATAGGCTAAGCTTAATTGGCCGATGCAACAACCTGAAAGAAAGTACGCAAAATAAAATAATGCTCAACCAAGTTATAACCATTGGCCGTACTAAGTCATTTTCTTTACCAAAAAAAAATCCACTTTATCTAGCAAAAGCAATCAACACCAAAAATTACATGACAACCATGAATAGTTTCCTTTATGATTCCCTTTATTTTTGAAGCTTAAACTCTAGGTTGTAAATAAACTGCTGGAACCCATAACATGAAAGTAGCTCCTTTGCCCTCTAAAAATGTTATCATAAATTTGAGACCATTTAAGAAAATTTTACCATTTGACTGGTAAGCTGTTTGAAGGTTTGAAGGAATGGAAATGTTCAACAAGGTGGAGGTAAAAGGAGGATTAGATAACATAATACAATGTGAGGTAGATATATCGTACATATTGATGCGGTTAAGGCAGAAAAAAGTGGAAACCAGATTTGATAAAGATATTGAAAATTAGGTCCATAATCATGCTGGAAAAAATGCAGAGAAAGCTCAGTTGGGGTCAGATTGAAGAGCCGAAGGTCCACATTGAGTGACAGAGAATCAGCAATTAAGACTCAGAATCTCACTCAGAAAAAAAGAAAAAGAATAGAAAGACCAAAAAAAGAAGCAGAAACAATTGCAAAACAATTGATACTGTGTTGTGAGGAAAAATCAAATTTCCAATAATTGAGTGATTCCAGACATAAATAACCACTTTTATTTAAGTTACAGCGTTGAATCTAGTCCTTAATTCTAGAATATTCAAAATTATAAATAAAACAGCTATTACTACAAAATGATCTGAATTAAGCTATCTAAGGAATACTAATTTGTAGCTATCTGCCTCGAGATATAATAAACGAGCTCCTATTCAACAATAACAAAATTTTTGTCAACTCTCTGCAATAATGGGACAGCTCCTCTATAAAACAATCACAGCAACAGTATTCTTCACACATGAGTGAAACAAGCAACCAGTGTTTTAATCTCAAGGATTAAAGATGTCAAGCATGGTTTGAACAGGTAAAAACTAACATATATTGTTCGTGCCAGTCAGGAGCAAGTCATGTTTAAACGAGGAGCATAGGAGAGAGACAGACTCACTGGAGGTCCGCAAATTAGAACATGGCCAGGGAGACAAAAATTGTGTGAACTGAACCACCTCCCAGCTGTAGGAGATAGCAGCACCATCAATCCTGTAGTATAATGTGAAGTTGTTTAAAGACACGGTCAAAAGCTTTTTGATACCAAAAAACTGAGAAGTTCCCAAGGAAAAACAAGTATCATATCATTGAAATGTCACATAAATGTAGCAGATTCAGGCTTCCAAAAAAATAGTTAAATGGCCACAATTTAGCTCAATTTGCATCCAACAAGCCATTATCAAGTTATCACTGAAACCCTAGCGAGCTTTCTAGCATACTTGACCCTTTCATAATTGCATACAATTGTGTTTACAAAAAACTTATATCCTGGTAGAAGTTGAAGGTTTTGAAAATTTCAGTCTATCAAAGTTTGCTTTATCCAACTATTGATCTATCTAGACTGCACTGATGAATGAACACTGAATGATTATGGTTCCTTCCATGCTTATTCAAATCACAAAGATACATCACTTAACAATTGAAGAGAATACCTACTATTAATAACATCAGACACGATTCCTCCCATCCAGCTCAATGATGATATATTCAAAGTACCGTCTTCATCAGGGGTCATCTCTTTGACAGAACGAAAGGAGAAAGGATCACCAAAGCTTAACTTTGAAAACCAATCCAAAGCTTCCATATTAACATTGCTTTTCTTTCTCTCATCAAAACTAAGCTCATATGCATCACTGTTCTCGCCATTTAATGAATCATAAGAAATAGTAAAAGTATATAAAATTTCAACCGTCTTATTTCTATTATCTGAAGGACCATCTGATGAGGCCTCTGGTTTCACCTGGGTTCCAAATTTAAAATTCTTTATCACAAAGTGAAGTATGGTTTGACGTCCCAAAACCAACGAATTGACTTCCATTCCAACTTTGGAAGCAATGGCATCAAGTTGAGCAGCAAACCAAACATGAAGGAGATTTCGTAAACCCTTCTCCTTGGCAGAAGGATGGAAAGTTCCCATCTCCTCCTTTTTATGAGATTCGTCATAAAGAGATGTAACAACTTCATCATGAAGAGACCAATCTACAACATTTATAAAGGTACCCGTGCCAGTCTTCGAAAGCTTGCTCTTTGTTTTGGAGTTTTTCTGGCTGTTAGGCCCCTGTCGGCCATTTTTAGCAGTGGGGTTCTCTTTCTCCAACATCTTAAAATGGCAAGGAGAAAGACAAGCCGAGGAAAAATCACTCTTCAAAGTTATATTATCTTGATTTAAGTAAACCCCTGCAACCATGTAACAACTCTGATGTATAAATCATGTGACATACATCTTAAATAAAATGTGGTCATTGTCATCAAAGCAATTGCATGATTTAAAAAATATGCTATCTGAAGTTATTGATTAAAAAATATAAATTGCTTCCAGTTAAGAAGAAAGAACAGCAAAAAGTGATCGCAAAACATTTTGTCAGGATAATGGCAGAAGTTCACATTGGATTCACATACAAGTTTTTAGCACCGAAGCATAAAAAGTACGAGGTTAGAGAAAGAAAAAATATTATTCTGAATTGACAGGTGAACATGACAATATAAACATGAAATATATCCCAAGTATATCAGAGTTGGGGCAAACATATTCTTATCCTACACTCTTTCATAAATTACAGATTTCTTATTTGTAATTGTTGGTGTGCCGTGCACTCGGGATCTTTACTAATTTCATAGGATTCTGAAGTTAACGAGTAGGTAAACTTCAGTGGCTTTAGATACACAATCTTGAAAACTCATTCTAAAGCATACTTAAAGCTTACCAATTGGGATACCCATCTATGCTTTATTAAGAAAAAAATAGATACACACACACATACAAGAGTGTGACTTCAGAAGTTTATACTGCTGAAACCTTTCAATTATCTCATTTTGATGCAGCTTTTATCCGTTCATAAAAAGTTTACAGCTGTTTCATAATTTTTTGACAGTCTTCAATTTTACTGTATTAACTACTTGTTTGTGCTTTATTGTGATTAATTATCCAATCTGACAGTGGAAGGAAGTTGATGTAGAATTGTTAGTCACTTTTTTTTTTCACTTTCTAACAGCTAGAAAAGAGAATTGTTTCACATTCATCAAAATTGGCTGAATGACGCTGAAAACCAGCTACATATAACAGCTTTCCTAGATGGAATGAGAACTATCTTAATCCATCTTAAATCCCATAATTCATGTGATACTATTACCTAGTAAAGCCAAGTAAAATCTCCGACCATTCCTAAAATAGTTAATTAAATACACTAAATATATCATTAATCACGGGTTTTCCCACAACATGATCACAAGAATGTCCAAGACACAACTAATAAGGATACTGATGCAGCATGTCCAACGTGACTGAGGTGATAAAAATACAAAAAAAAAAAAAAAATCTTTCTTTTTTGTTTTATCTATTTCTTCACAAAGACGGTTATTTGAACACATTTTAATATGTTGGACAAATTTGAGAAATTAAAATCACAACCCTAACTTTTTAATATTTACCTTAAAACAGGTTTTTTTTCCTTAACAAAAAAACTTAAAGACGGTTTTATTTAGTAGAAATTAGAATGAGTCCTCAATTGACTGCGTGCTAATTTTATGAAAATCCAGGCTTTTTGGAATGTTGTCAGGCTTGTTAGCTACTAGTCTAGCATAGAAACTTACATAAAACACAATCAGTCGTGCAGTTCAAGTGATGAAATCTACATATAATTTTAAAATGTAAACATAGCAGCACAATAATTTGTTGGAAATAGTTAAAATAAAACTTACATGAATGTAAGCTGATTCTTAGATAAAGACGAAGGGAGTCAGCAATCATAAGATGCCCCTTAGCCACCAATTCTGAAGTTAGAAGGCGAACTATTGCTTGATGAGATCCCTTCTGGTCATTTATATCTTTGCTATTAGTTTGCTTGGAGGTCGAACTGTTCCATGTTTTCAAAGCATTGATTTCAGGATACATTTCCTCCTTTAATGATAATCTCGGCAAAATAGAAACTAACTGAAGGGAATTTAATGAAAAGTTCTTAGCTGTTTCTGGGTGAATAAAAGCAACAGAAGTGAGAACTACCCCCAACTCAAAATCTTGGAAATTACATTTGTGAATCAATCTTCTGTCTAAATCCTGAATACGCAGTAATGACTTCAAACTATGTTCTTTACATGAAGAGTAAATGGGCAAGCCTTCATTAGAGTCCAACATTTTATTGCGTCTCTTTGGAGCAACTTCCACTTCAGTTCCAGGCACAAGTTGCACTGAAGAACACATGTGAGATAAATTCATTAAAAAGAACAGCAAATACTAAAACCAAAGAAGCAGAACCAGGAAGCCCAAAATGTAGCACAAAGTACACTATAAAATTCAATTTTTGTTAGTTGATTTCTAATACCAAAAGGAATGAATCAAGAAAGATTGTGTCCATCCAAAAACTTATGTAATCATTTTTTTATAACAAACGAAATTCATTAAGAAAATAATGTACAAATTAGTAAAAGCGAAAAATATTGGTGCAACGGAAGTTTGTTTCGTAATCGAAACAGGGAACGTGGAAAATTAGGGAGTAATCCTTAGGAAAAAAAAATAATTCAATATCAAAGTCTTTCACCAACCATTAAATAGAAAATATAAATTAAATGACTAAAATAAAATAAAAGGTCAAATAATAAAACGACTAATAAACGACTCATGGGCTCGGACTCGGACTGCCTGAGTCTGTACTGAATCAGATATCCTCCCTTCCATGAAAACAAAGAATCTTGACCACAACCGGAAATCCATCTTCTATAACATTTTTGTTTCCTAGTAAATCAAAACCTTTTTTTTTTGGAGAAAAATTAGTTTATCATGTTAAGGTAGTGTTTTTTCCCATACTTTCAAATGAGAAACATTAGTCATAAAAACATCATCTTGTAAAAGATGAAAGTTGAGAATTCCACGTATTACGACTAATAATATTTCAACTAGCATACCAATGAGTTAGAAAAAATAAGAATTAAGGACTCTATGAATGAATTAAAACAGAAAATCCTAGATCTGTCCTTACCCACTGCATTGTTGGGTTCTGTTGAAACCACATCGAATGTAATGATTTTGCGACCATGCAACCACAAAGGAAACCTCATTGAGTCATGAACAATTCGGATCTGCGTCACGAAGGCACTTTACTTAATCACATTACAATGTTCATAGTAATAAAAATCAATTATATTCCAAAAATAACAGGCTAAAAGGAATAAATTGACTCATACACAAGTACTTATCAAGAACAGTAGGAAGACGAAAGCAGAAAAATAGTTGCTTATAAAAAAAATGGAAATTTATACCGTCACTTGAGAACAAAGTCCCACATCCAAATTTTAAGTTTTAGAAGGTTACTAGCATATACCTGATTTAAAATGGCAGCCTCAGCCAGTTCTGCATTCAGCTCCAATACTTCCCAATCATCTTCAGTATGAGGCTCAATCTTAACAAGAGTAGCCTTTGGCACATTAGCAATAGCTCGCACCTGAACCGTAATGTGATTTGGTAAGGAAATACAGTCCGCAAATTGATGGGCCACCTACATATTGACAGCAGCAAAACCAAGTAAGAACATTTACGTAAGCAAAAACACTTTGGCATCTGTGTTTGTTGGAACTAGAAATTTTATAAGCAAAACAACACAAGGAACGAAAAGAACATTACATAGAAATCCCCATGACGATCTTTGAAACAAGGAAAGAACAACTAAACAAACACAAGACAAGAAAATCATATACTTAGAATCCTACAGAGAACTATTCAACATTCTTCAAAGTAAACTGTTTGATAGCCTAACTTCCCTCCACTCCAACATACTTAACACCATCGCTAACTCACCCAAGCGCCCAATTCCTAACTGTTTGTATAAGTCAGCGTTAGGAATTCTCCAATTCACCCTTCTAAATGCGCTCCTTTCCTATGATAGGTCTGTCCAAAATATTTGTCCACGATACGATCTCCGTCACTTGCAAGATTACTCCCCCCTTGGACATTGACCTTGTCCTCAAGGTCAGCATGTGGAAAATGCACCTTGATGTCCGATAAATTCTCCCACGTAGCTTCTTCGTCAGTTCTTCCTAGCAATTCTAGGGGATAACACTCGTTCAGGAAACAAGAGAGTAGGCTCAGTATGAAAGCCATCAATGACCACCGGAGTATGTGATAAAGAATGTTGTCCCACCACTGTTTCAAGTTTAGAAACATAGAAAACAGGATGCACCTTTGAACCAGGGGGCAATTGTAGCTTATAGGCAACTAGACCAATCCGAGCAGTAATCACAAAAGGACATGAATATCGGGGTGCTAATTTGTCATTCAGCTGTTTTTGAACAGTATATTGACGATAAGGTTGCAACTTTAAGGTTGCAACTTTAACCAAATCATATCACCAACTTTGAACTCCCTCTCTACTTGTGAAACATCAGTAAATTTCTTCATTATGTTTTGAGCACGGTGTAAATTGGACTTCAAAAGTTTGAGTTGTTCGTCTCGCTCCATAATTTGTCGTTCCACATATCCAAAAAGAGTTTTACCACCAGAATAACGAATGAGGGTTGGAGGATCTAGACCATATAATGCCTTGAAGGGGGTAGTTTGCGCTGCACCCTGAAAATTGGTATTATACCAATACTCTACTCAATGTAACCAACGACTTCCAGTTTCGGCTGATCCGATACAAAGCATCATAAATAGACTTCCAAACAATGATTTAAGATCTTTGTTTGACCATAGTCTGAGAATGGTAAGCTGAACTCATTCGTAATTTAGTTTGCTGAAGTCGAAAATATTCTTGTCAAAATTTGCCAATAAAAATTTTGTCTCTATCCCTTACAATACTGCGAGAAGGACCATGTAAACAAACAATTTCTTTGCAGAATAACTCAAATACAGATTTTTCCATATATGGGTGCTTAAGAGGCATAAAATGTCCAAATTTTGTGAGTCTATCCACTAACAAATATTACTTCAAAACCGAACGGTTTCAGAAGTCCTTCAATAAAGTCTAATGAGATGTCCTCCCAAACTTGATCCGGTATCGGAAGCGGCTCTAGTAATCCAGTTGGGTGAGACAGAGGACTCCATTTTATTCGGTTGGCACACTAAACAATTGGAAACAAATTTTTGAACATTTTTTTCAACCCTTCCCAATACACATTGGCCCCAATTTTTTTATGAGTTAAGAGAATGCTAGAATGTCTCCCAACATGAGTGCAGTGGAACTCTAAAATTTTCTGCTTCAAAGAAGAATTTGGTGGAACAAAAATTCTGCCCTTATGTAACAAGACTCCATTTTGCAGGGAGAACCGAGGATTATGATTGGTACCCTCCTGAATAGACTGCTTCAATTGTTGGAATTTCTTATCAGCAAAAATTCATGTCTCTAACACCGCCAGATCTACCAGAATAGGAGTGTAGATTGAAAATAATAGATTTGTCGGAACCTAACCTCCACTCTGAGACAAGGCATTAGCCGCTTGGTTCTCTTTACCCAGTTTAAAGAAAATATCAAATTCATATCCCATGAGTTTGACGAGCCAACCGTGTTGTTCCGGGGTTAATAGTCGCTACTCCAATAGGAACTTAAGTGACTTCTGGTCTGTGAAAATGTTGAAACGACTTCCCATAAGATACTGTCTCCAATTTTAAACAACTAAAACCAAAACCATCAATTCTCATTCATAAACCGATTTATTTCGTATTTTACCAGATAATCCCTTGGTGTAATACCCAAAACCTTCCGCCTGAAGCATCTACTTCAATATCAAATTTACGTTGAAATTCCGATAAAACAAGAACTGGTGTATTGGCTAATTTACTTTTTAATTCTTCAAATGCTCCTTTGCGCTTCAGTTTCATTGGAATTGACCATTTTTCAATAAATTCGTAAGTGGGCTAGCAAAAATCCCATAATTCTTGACAAAATACCGATAGTAGCCCGTTAGCCCCAAGAATCCTCAAACATCTTTTCCAGCGTTATGAGTCGACCTCGACTCCTATATCATCTTCAACCTCAAGTTTTACTGATCTTGTGCCCTAAATAGTGTATCGAGGATTGGAAAAAAAAAAAAAAAACATGTCTTCACGTGCAAAACGAATTTCCCTTCCTGTAATCTTTCCAACACAGTTTGTAAGTGGTTATGATGCTCTAAATCCCCTTGCTATAAACAAGAATATCATCCAAAAAGACTAACACAAATCGACGCAATAAAGGACAAAATAAGTCAGTCATAATAGTTTGAAAAATAGTTGGAGCATTTGTTAACCCGAAAGACATTAATAAAAACTCATCATGCCCCTCGTGAGTTCGAAATGCAGTTCTCTTGATGTCCTCAGAACGCATTTGAACTTGGTGATATCCGTTTTTAAGGTCCAATTTTGAAAAATATTCGGCTCCATGTAACTCATCGATCAATTTTTCAATCACCAGAATGGGAAACTTGTTTGGAATCGTAAGTTTATTCAATTGTCGGTAGTCCACACAAAATCGCCACCCTCCATCGTTTTTTCTTACTAATAACACGGGACTTGAATATGGACTTTGACTAGGACAGATGATTCCAATTGATGTCATATGTTGTACTAGTTCCTCAATTTCATTCTTTTGTGCAAACAGATATCTATATGGCCTTATATTAGGGAGAATGGTTTTCAATCTGATTGCATGATCCCCCTTCCGACATGGAGTAAACTCAATTGTTCTGAAAAAACATATTGAAATTGCGCTTGCAATTTTTCCAAATATTGCTCACTTTCCCCATCTGCCAATGTAGATTGTTGTACAACCGCTACTAAAATTTCAATTAATAAACAATCTTCTCCTCTATTCATCAATTTAGCACCCAGAATGGTGAATGGAAAAACATTGACCCATAAAGTGATACCTTTGCAAAGTAAGTGACACCCTTTTACAAACATAAACTAGAGTGGTTGTAAATCCATCTCCTACCTTGATACACTAATTAGTTATTAGTTCCGATTGCAAGCCCAATTCTCGGCAAGTATCCCAACGAATGAAACAAGAGTTCTCTCCCGAATCCACCAACACCGTGACTGTCCAACCATTAATCTTCCCAAACAACTTTAGAGCATGATTTCCATTTACTCCAGCTAGCAAAAAAAGTGATAAGTCAGCTTGCTCAGCCACTGCCCCATTGTCAATTTCCTCTCCTTCCTCCGGTAATTTTTCTTTCCCCCTCAGTAACACGGTTGGGCCCAAATTTTTGCGAATTTTGGGCTAGAGATGAATTTGGGCAGCCTTGTTGTACCCATCTTGATTTTTATTTTCATACTTGAGTGCTACTAATAGGGCCTCATAAACACCTATGGGTTGCATTATGCGAACGTCATCCTGCAACTTCCATGATAACCCATTCAAAAAGGCCCCAAGTAACGCTTCTCGATCCATACCCCGTATACAAGCTGCCAATTCTTGGAATATATCCTCATATTCTTCCACATAACTCAACTGTTTCATGCCCATAAGCTGTTCTTGTGACCTCTTTTGGCCCAAAAACGTTGACCCATAGCACAGATCAATTCTTCCCAAGTCAATCTGGGTTCATCTTTAATCACCCATTCAAAGAATCCTAGGCTCGCTCCGTGAAGAAATCAGAACCAGCCTTCACTCAATACTTCTGGTGTACACCATTCAATCGGGAAAATCGTTGTCTTCTTCAACCAAGAACTTCATTCTTCTCCATCAAAGACGCTCATCTCTACCCTCTGAGGGTTATCCCTTTCAGGCTGCCGTCGCAAGCCAAATTCAGTCAGACTCCGACGATCTTGCCGACAAGGTGGTGAGCGCCTTCTCATTCCTCGACGCTCAAACGGAGGATTCCACCTTGTATTGTGTTGGCACTCTGTCGCTCAGCAAATCGCTGATCCTCCCCTGTATTAAGAAGAGGCGGTTCATCTTGCAACGCATCATTGACTGGTCGATTTTCATTCCTGAAACTCAATTCAAAGCCATAATATAAAATTTCTTTTCTTTTTCTTCTGTCGAATATCTACTGGGACAAGCATCCGGCGAAAACTGAGATCCACTGCGTAATTTTTGTATTTTTGCAACCATTTCTAGCAACACTCGTAATGATTCGGCCACTTGAGAAACACAAGCAAACTAAGTGTGAAAGCAGCCAAGTGGTTTACTGTTCTATCAAGGTCAGTCTTCAAACTCAACAAAACTTTCTCCATCTCTTCCAAAAGATCTCCTCGTGTTATGGGTTTAACCATGTCTAGCTCTGATATCAAATGTTGGAACTAGAGTTTTTATAAGCAAAACAACACCAGGAACAAAAAGAACATTGCATAGAAATCACCACAATGAACTTTGAAACAAGGAAAGAACAACTAAACAACCAAAAGACAAGAACAAACCTGTACTTGGAATCCTACAAGAGAACTATTCAACATTCTCCAAAGTAAATTGTTTGATAGCCTAACTTCGCTCCTCCCTAACATACTTAACACGATCCCTAACTCTCCCACGGGCCCAATTCCCAACTGTTTGTACAAGTCAGCATTAGGAATTCTCCAATTCACCCTTCTAAATGCCCTCCTTTCCTACGGTAGGTCTGTCCAAAATATCTGTCCACGATACGATTTCTGCCACTCGCAATAATTTTCACATTGTCTTAGTAACAAAAAGGTCAACATTGCAGATGGTACTTTGGCCAAGGCCAAGGAGGCCTCAAATTAACTCTTATTTCCATTACTTGAATTTTCAAGTTGTTTTTCAGCAATAGTGTTTTCAGGACGAAAATAAAACAAGAAGATGATTAGACATACTTTTTTGGTACTACTAGCAGCCAGTGTAGCAATAATGACCGGTCTAGAGGGAATTTCCTCACTGAGAAATCCGCCTAAAACCATGACATCCTTGGGCTTCATCCTAAGCATCTAGGACATCTTCCTTTTGGTATTCTTAAGTCAATGTTTTCTTTGAAGCAACTTCTTTTCAACGTGAAATTTGTTAACCCTTCAAAATACATCAAGCTTCTTTTCCTTCAAATAATTCAAAATATTCTCTCCCATTTTACCTTCATCGTGATGTTTGGGGATCCTTTCGAGCTATCATTTTCACTGGAGAACAAATATTTGTTTCTTTCATTGATGATTTCACTTGTCATGTGACTTTATCTTTTAAAAAACAAATAATACGTGGACCAAGCTTTTCACAATTTTCATAGTTTAATCAAAAATCAATTTAAAAATTCCCTAACTAGGATTAGAACCAGCAATGATAATAACTTTCCAATCATAACTCATTTTTTTTCATAAGGAATGCGTCCTTTACGCATTCTCTTCCATTAAAACTTCTCAAAAAAACATTATCATTGAGAGGAAAATAAACATCTCCGTGGTGTTATTTGTTGTCTCCTTCTTCAAAACAATGTTCCTGAATACCTTGGGGAGGCAGTTCTGCCCAGTCACAATCTTGATTAATGAGTTGCCCCAATGAGCTCTTGGCTTCCAAACACCAATGAATGTTCTCATGAGTTAATTTTCTACTCATACCTTTCATTCTAACAGGCAGCCTAAGACTTTTAGCAGTCAATCGTTTTGTATGGTCATCCTCCTCATACAGGTAAACTTAAGCCTAGAATTCTTCACTGTCTCTTTGATCGAAATATTCTTCAACACAAAAAGGGTATTGGTGTTTTCATCCATCTAACAATAAATTCTACCCTTACGTGAATGTCACTTTTCAATAATTCCTTCCATATTTTCTTAATCCCTTTTTTCAAGGGAGAAATTAAGTAAAGAGAAGGTTTCGTTGAACTTTTTGTTGGAATTGACTCCTTTCTTTTCTAATTCCTCTTAGGTATGATCCAATCCCAACACCTCATGTCTTGTTTCCAACAATGATAATATTGAGTCATCATGTCCTACGTTAGCTATTATGATAGTGTCCACTGAGGAAATTTGACGATATAGAGCTTCAAGTTAGGATCACATGCTCTAATGATATGATAAATTACCAATAGTCATAAAAAAATAAGTTGTTGGGTTGAAGCTAATTTAATCATTTATATTTGTTAACGGCGAGAGTCATGGATTGCAATGATATAGTTCGTACCAAGCTATCAATGAAACGTTAGCCATGTGGATATGCTAGGCACTCTCCTCTTGCGTGAAAGTTTTCCGGGAAGTTCTACTACTGAGTGTAACTCACGGAACAACAGTGTCTATTCGGGAACAAATTGTGATAAAGCAAGCATAAGAAACAAGCGAAGCTTCAAGAGAGTGATATATGCCGAGAAGCAAGCGAAGAAACAAACACCGTAGAGATTCCCGAGGATAGAAATCATTGTACCTCAATCGCCATAGAAGACGAAGTAGCCCCCGACCAAGCAACCATCCAGCTGCCGTCGGAAGATATAGAACGAAGCTGGAGGACAAGAATTTGAGGCACATAGCCGAAATCAGAGCCAGAACGCCCAACATCGAGCCTTTGAATCAGATGAAGAGGGAGGGAAACAAAGCAGTTCTCTATCCCTCCTACTACCCGTACTTCGATCTCCATAACTACACAATAACTTAAAAGTAATCAAATCAAAATCACTCAATTTTCAACAGCACGAACAGCTCGATTTCTTCGAGCAACCCATGAAAATGGAATGAAAAAAGAAAGAGACTCCGAAAATCTCTACACTTTAGCAGGCGAGGTCAAAAGTGTACTTCACCACTAGAACCAAGCAGTCACCCCTCTTCCGAATTCCGATACAAGTATAATTTTATATTTAAGCCATTTTTTTTCTTTTTCTTCTTATTTATATTTCTATCTGAAAATAATAATGTTATATTTATTTTTTTATTTTATTATATTAAAATATTTATTAGTGTTTATAACAATTATATATATAATTAATCTAATAAATTAATTATTTATAATTTTTTACGTTAATTGTATAAATTATTATCTAAAATGTCATCAGATATTTTAATTAAAAATAATAAATAATAGACGTAATTACTCTACGTAAAAATGTAAGTTTGATCTTTTAAAGAACATTGATTCTCGATATAGTTTTACAATTACAGAGCTTTAATATCTATCATGTTTTTTGCTTGAACAAAATTAGTGGGTATCTAACAATTTTTAAGATGTCTTGAAAAATAACTCTACTCCCAGCTTATTTTAAAAAATAATATTATTATTAATTTATAATTTAATTTTATACTCAACCGTTACAATTATACAATAAATTAAAAATAATATATAAATGATACGTCATAGTATTATATCATGGTATATAAATAATGTCTAGATGGATTATTATCGCACAAATGTGGGTACTTGAGATTGGAAATTGAGATTTTAAAGATTGGTTCGCTGAAGATTTGAAAATAACTAATAAAAATTCTTGATTATTATAATTCTTCTCCAAAATTTCAACACTTGCAGTCATCGAGTTAATAAAATATTGATCTTTCAGTGGTTATGGCCGGCACTAAGAATCAACAAAAATCTGTCAAACAATAGAGGGGGAGAGCGACCTGAAGCTGCCTGCGGTGGTCCAACCGCCACCCCTGCTGGTTCATTCGTCGGAGAAGCTTTCCCGTTTCTCCGGCGTGGATGGAGAGAGAGAGATGGATGCTGCGAAGTTCTGAAGTATTTGGATATGAATTTCCATTTTCCATCGATTAACTCGGGAGAGGTCGGTCCTCGTTCATCTCGTGGAGTGACCTCTCCGCCATTGAAGCGCGTGGAATTTCTCTGATTTACTTCTGTCGGTTGCGTATGGAATTGACCGTGATTAGACAGTTTACGGGACGTGGCGCAGGAAGAATGTTGAGACAGGAGGAGATGTTTGATTTCCCTGCGCTGGACTGGACCCCCACGGTTGTTCATATTTTCCATTCAACTCGAACTCGTTCTACTTTTTCTGTCGATGGAGTCACAGCCTACGCCACAGATTCGAATGGTGCAATCATGTGTCCATTGATTGCTTTCAGTGCACTTTATTGCTTGATGTTACTGTACAAAAACTATCGGACGATAGTGTTCCTGGAGGTTATTAACTCACCTTTCAACTTTTCTTTGGCAAGTCCTAGAGATTGTTGTTGAGAATCCGAGTACCAATGTAAAGTTAAAATACAAAACCTTAATATTGGTGTCCGAGTCTGACTCGACTTAATTAAAAAACGAGTTATACTGAACTCTAACAAATCACGAGTCATTGAATTAATAATTATCTAATGATTTGTTCCATGATATAAGTCATAATTTATTTATTTTTTCAAGGTATAGTACATATTCTGATCAAAATTTGTCTAGGTTCGATCATATTTTTTACACAATGATCCACCCTCGTGTATTATCCAATAGACAAGTCGGTTTGAAAGTATGCTTGTGTGGGTAAGGAGTTCAATTGCAACCATAGATAACAAAGTCGAGGCGCTAGTGATTTTGTAACAGAGTGCTACAATGTTGACACAAAAATAGTTGTTACGTGGGCCGACTTACAAGCCGGCGGATTATACTCTAATCCTAATATTGATATGGGCTCAAGTCTTGTAAAAAATCATGTTCGGGGCAAACCTCTACTACAATTTAAAGAAGCATTGTCGTTATTATAATTGAAACCAAGAATGACGAGCGACTTTGCATGTCACACGCAACAAATATGGCCCTCCCACAATTTAAGAGGAGGTTTATTGTTGAGATCATAACTATTACAGTATCAATGTAACGATATTTGGTAACTACTCTCGAAAGCTAGCTTCAACGAGATATTGTTCGAGAACTTACTAACTCACACCCGAAATATTTTCACAGCGGCTTGTTGTGGTTTGAGGTGTCGGGTAACGTCACAAAAATGGTAGACACAGAAGCCGTCTTTAGAATAGTTAAGAGTATTGTTATGCCTCCGTATATATTTTAAGAAATTAATTATAGCATTACCTAATACTTAAAACATATGAAATATTTGATTTATTCCACGACGTCAAAGCCGTTGAGCGGAAATGATTGACTCGAGTCGGAGTTGTAATAGTGATATAACGTAAAAGGGAGGTAAACCATCACATTTGAAAATTTTCAAATCTATGCAGCCATTTATTATTTTAGTAATAATATTTATTATTATTTTAGAAATCAAATAAAATAACTCTCGTTTAGAATTTAGCCGATGGTTTGGCTGTTCGGGTCCCTCCATTTGGACCTCCTCTCCTATCCCCACCATTTTCGCACGCGCAATGCTATAATTGTAATTAGAAACAAATAGTTTTACAATTCAACGTTAATTAATAATTAATCATTTTATTAATGAAATAGAATGATTGAATCACTTCTCAATTACTAGTTCGAAGGGACCTCGTTAACGTTGGTTTAGTTGGAACCGACTGTGCTGGACTTGACATATGTATTAGTTTAGTTTATTTTTTATTTCGTAACCGACTGTGCTGGACTTGACATATGTATTAGTTTAGTTTATTTTTTATTTCGTAAGAACTGAATTTAGAACCGAATCTGCTATAATAAATTGTTATTGACATTAATTTTATAAATTTAGCCAAAATTAAAATAAATTAGTACGAAAATGATATTTATTTTGAATATTTTTTGATTTTCTGCTGAATAATGCATACGAGAAAACACACAACTCTAATGCATACATTTGCCGTTAACTCATTATTTCGCGTCAAAAAATTCAATTTTTTTTTTTGTATTTGTTTTCAATATAAATAATTTTTATAGAAAAAATGGGTGAAACTAAAAACTATTAATAACCTTTTCAAATATAGGGGTAGAGAGTACGTGGCTTCACGCTCCAGAACGTGAGAGTGGGACGAGGTTTAATCGGAAATGAAAAGCCCAATTTACCCCCACTCTTTTTGGGAGAGAGAAGAACAAAAAATAAAATAATTTCCCTCTCTTTTTGCTCTCTCTCTCTCTCTCTCTCTCTCTCTCTCTAGCTTTCTCTCTCTACGGTGTTTTGGGGATGAGATAAAGATATAGTACTGACCGCTCCACCCTAGTATTTCTGTTGATCTCCTCCCCCGCTTCTCTCTCTCGCTCTCTTCGCCTGCATTTTTCAGAGAGCGTAAAATCGAAAGAAAGTCCGACGATTGTACGTACTAGTTGATAGCAAAATTTTCATTTGCAGTAGAAAGATCATAGAATAGGAAAGTGAGAATGTCGGAGGAAGAGAAATTATTAAAAGAGGCTAAGAAACTGCCATGGGAAGATCGGCTGACGCACAAGAACTGGAAGGTTAGAAACGAGGCCAATATTGATTTATCCGCCGTCTTCGACTCTATTACGGATCCTAAGGATGCTCGCCTCCGTGAATTAGGTGAGTTTCTGTTAGGGTTTTTATTCTTGTGAGTTAGATCTGGCATTTTATTTTATGATCTTTTATTGAACTATATATGTGTTGTTAATTTCATGCAATGCATTGTTCAGCTGTTCTTCGATTTAGATCTCCGTGAAATGTCATGTTGGTTGATTCTTATATCTCCAGGTCCTTATTTTAAGAAGACAGTGTCGGATTCAAATGCACCCGTACAAGAGAAAGCGCTGGATGCTTTGATATCATTTTTGAGAGCAGCTGATGCTGATGCTGGGAGGTGCAAATGCCTGCATTTTCCGCTTTATTTAGTTGGAGTATTTTACTATAATTAGTTGCTAATATTTTTATCTTTCCTCTCGTTCACTCTGGTTAATATTTTGTCAACTCGCTGAACAGGTTTGCAAAGGAAACTTGTGATGCAATTGTGGCAAAGTGCTTGACGGGTCGGCCAAAGACAGTGGAGAAAGCCCAGGCAGTGTTTATGCTTTGGGTAGAATTGGAAGCGACAGACGTTTTCCTGGTATGGATTCTGCTGAGGCATTCCTTAATTTTTCTGTTTCATGAGATTCTTTCTACAGTTAACATCTTGTCCTTACTGATGAGTGGATGATGTCCCTACACGCAACTATTGGGATATGTTCACGATATACTTTGATATGTGGTAGCTTTCTGAATTGTTGCGACCAAAAACTGCTCCATTAAACTTATGCGTTGCTTCCTATTGAGCGAGTAATTGCTTTATTTTGAGGCATATACTGCACGTTCAAATAAGAATTTTTAGATATAGTTGTATTGCATTTGTGGTTTAATCTCGTACCTTTCCAAATGGCTTGGAGGAGATAAAGTACACAGGGTCTCATTCCTTAACTTGGTCTTTGTGTTTTGTGTATATGTATTTTACACTCCAACATCAATATCTTCATTTGCTCAACTTGGTTAATAGTTTCAGATAGTAATTTTTGTCATGTAGTTTTCATGTTATACTTAAGTCTATTCATAATGGCTTACATGATTTTTTAGTTAGTGTTATATGGCCTTTAAAGTTTGTATAACTAACCATCAAATGATTTTCCATTTTGTTTATACTTATGGAATTCTCATTTCAAACAGCCACGATTTTTTTCCATGGAGCCGATCAGAATTGCCGTATACTTATTTATTGGTGTATTTTTTTTTTTAGTAAGAAACCTAAGACTTATACTCGATGTAAAGATGGGTGAGAACATCCACCCTCAAGAATAGAATCATGTCAATTTACAATAGATTTCTAACTATATCTTTCTTCTAATGTATTAACATAATTATTTCTTTTGTTGAAGATGAGAATGAGCATATGAACAGAAAAGCACTAGTTTATTTGAAACAAAGAAAATGTTACTCAGAACTTTCTGCAAATATGGTCAGAAGTAGCATTAATGGCCAACAAATGGTGGCTATTAGAATCCATTAAAGATTTCCAAAGTTTAATGTTAGATTTTCGTAAGATTTGGGAAATTTTTTTTAGAGATTAAATAGTTGTTTTGGAACTCTATTTACTGGTGTTTGACATATATGGTTGGAGACTTGTTTGATTCAAGCAAAAATATGTTTATTTCTGTTATAAATATCTCCTGTTTGACATGTCTTTAAGAGGAATATGTTACTCTATAAAATAGTTTACTTGCTTAATCCCATGGATCACATGCATGTGTTTTCTTTATGTATGCATATTTTTTTTTGTAATGGTTTACAAACCTTTAGGATGCAATGGAGAAAGCAATAAAGAATAAAGTTGCAAAAGCTGTTGTCCCAGCGATTGATGTTATGTTTCAAGCATTAAGGTTTGCGCATGATATTCCTTTAATTGCAAGATTAAATTTGTTTATATTCAGCTAACCGAATCATCTGTTACTTTCCTGAAATAGTGAATTTGGATCAAAAGTGGTTCCTCCCAAAAGAATTCTGAAGATGCTTCCTGAACTTTTTGATCATCAAGATCAAAATGTTCGTGCATCCTCGAAAGGGTTGACTTTGGAGCTTTGCCGTTGGATTGGGAAAGACCCTGTAAAATCCATTCTTTTCGAAAAAATGCGCGACACTATGGTATGGCTGATTTTATTTTTATACAACATTGGTTTTGATTATTTTGTAGAAAAATAATATTTTTTTTCTTGATTTTCAGAAAAAAGAGCTGGAAGCCGAGCTTGGCAATGTATCAGGGACAGCTAAACCTTCCCGCAAAATAAGGTCATTCTTCCTTTATGTCTTTTAATGTGATTAACACATTTTGGGTTTTGCTGTTGATCAGAATATACTCCTGGACTTTTCTTCAAAAAAGAAAAAGGAATTTACTCCATTTTTTGTAGAAACAAGAATTTGCTCCTGCTGTCTAACTGTCGTACATGAATTTACCATTATATTATTTCAGTGATTTAAAGCAAGATCTGTTATGTATTTTGTTGAAAAATTTCAATTTTTTTTGCAGCGTATTTAGTGCGTCATGTCATGGTTATATCGTGTCTTATTTTTCAAAATTTACCTCCTTTTGTTAAGGTTCATTGATATTTTTGAATATTCAACTGACTACGGGGGTCTTTTTTTTTTGCAAAATAGTGCCTCTGGTGAATTTATGTCCTTAATACATCTATTGCTTTTTACTAATGATTTTTTTTTTTGGGATTTGTGCATTGTTTAGTCAGTTCTCTTTTCTGTTGTCATTATACTGTGAAAGTCTTGCACGTTTGTTGTAATAAAAATGCATGAAATTTCATAATTTTTGTTTGCATAACACACAAAAAACTTTTTTATTTTTTAAAATGCCCTCTTATGCGTAGTCCATTTTTTTAACTGGTTCCTACATGTGGCTGTTTTAATTTTTGAATGAAGCAAATTTATGAGACATATTTGAGCTCAGAAGCTTCTGTTCAGCTTTAATAACATGATAAGTTAGCGCTAACTTCTGAAAGTGATGAGTTGAGCTTAAAATAATCATTTGTACTTTCTTAAATGCTTTTTATGGATTTTCGTTGACATGTCCGTCACTTGTAGCTTTCTCATTTCATGCTATCTTTTCATGAGTTAACTTAAAAAAATTCAAAAGTCAGCAGATAATAGAAGCTTGACTTTCATTGAACTACTCACTGCAATGTGGTTTGAACTTTAGGTTTATTGTCTTATGATTCTTCATAAATTATCACAAATCCCAACAACTTAAGTTGTAAGATTGAAACCAATTTAATTATTTTTATTTTTTAAAATGCCCTCTTATGCGTAGTCCATTTTTTTAACTGGTTCCTACATGTGGCTGTTTTAATTTTTGAATGAAGCAAATTTATGAGACATATTTGAGCTCAGAAGCTTCTGTTCAGCTTTAATAACATGATAAGTTAGCGCTAACTTCTGAAAGTGATGAGTTGAGCTTAAAATAATCATTTGTACTTTCTTAAATGCTTTTTATGGATTTTCGTTGACATGTCCGTCACTTGTAGCTTTCTCATTTCATGCTATCTTTTCATGAGTTAACTTAAAAAAATTCAAAAGTCAGCAGATAATAGAAGCTTGACTTTCATTGAACTACTCACTGCAATGTGGTTTGAACTTTAGGTTTATTGTCTTATGATTCTTCATAAATTATCACAAATCCCAACAACTTAAGTTGTAAGATTGAAACCAATTTAATTATTTTTATTTTTTAAAATGCCCTCTTATGCGTAGTCCATTTTTTTAACTGGTTCCTACATGTGGCTGTTTTAATTTTTGAATGAAGCAAATTTATGAGACATATTTGAGCTCAGAAGCTTCTGTTCAGCTTTAATAACATGATAAGTTAGCGCTAACTTCTGAAAGTGATGAGTTGAGCTTAAAATAATCATTTGTACTTTCTTAAATGCTTTTTATGGATTTTCGTTGACATGTCCGTCACTTGTAGCTTTCTCATTTCATGCTATCTTTTCATGAGTTAACTTAAAAAAATTCAAAAGTCAGCAGATAATAGAAGCTTGACTTTCATTGAACTACTCACTGCAATGTGGTTTGAACTTTAGGTTTATTGTCTTATGATTCTTCATAAATTATCACAAATCCCAACAACTTAAGTTGTAAGATTGAAACCAATTTAATTATTTTTATTTTTTAAAATGCCCTCTTATGCGTAGTCCATTTTTTTAACTGGTTCCTACATGTGGCTGTTTTAATTTTTGAATGAAGCAAATTTATGAGACATATTTGAGCTCAGAAGCTTCTGTTCAGCTTTAATAACATGATAAGTTAGCGCTAACTTCTGAAAGTGATGAGTTGAGCTTAAAATAATCATTTGTACTTTCTTAAATGCTTTTTATGGATTTTCGTTGACATGTCCGTCACTTGTAGCTTTCTCATTTCATGCTATCTTTTCATGAGTTAACTTAAAAAAATTCAAAAGTCAGCAGATAATAGAAGCTTGACTTTCATTGAACTACTCTCTTTACAAATGCATCGCAACAAAGCATCGTAACTTTTTAAAACCACTTATTCGAGATCATTCTATGCCTCGCAACAAGTCTGGTTTCCACAATCAATTAATGTAATTTTCATTCTTATATTTTTGACCAGCAAGTTTCTGGTTGTAAGGTTGTCCACTGTCCTCTTGTTAGATTTTCACATTTTTCCTTTTGTACGAGTAATCAATTGATTTGTATTTGTTAATATGTCTGGTTGTTAATTGAAAAGCTTGATGATTTCTTAAAGGCTAGAAGTTCACTGAATGTTTCTTCTTCAGCTGATTACAGATGTGAATATAGCTGTTGCTGTTGAAGCTATCCAAGCACTTGGCAATCTTGCCCAGGGTCTCAGAACACATTTTTCTGCGAGTTCGCGCTTTGTATTGCCAGTTTTACTTGTAAGTGTATTTACTATTCTTAATGTTACTTTATTCATTTAGATCTTCAAGAATTCTAAATGTTCTCATACCCATACTTAGAATGGTGAAGTACATGTTGAGAATATTAGTGGTATGCCAGAAGACTTTTCTATTTTTTATTGTTTCTTAAAATCTGTGCACCAATTGCTAGTTTTAGAAAAATTAATCTAAACTTTCTATCGGTGGCCACTATAAGGAATTTTAATATCACTAGATGTTTTCAAGCAAAAAATTTAGTCGTTGTTCATCAAATTAACTAAGATACAAGGAGATTATCTTGTTCAACACTTGTTCTTGATCAATTATGATTTCTCTATTAGTTGGATCTCTTTTGCTGTTTGTATGGAGATTATTGGCTTCCTATAGAAGCGCCTGTGGTTCTTTTTTCTTGGGGAGTAATTAAAATTTGTGTTCATATATATGTAGAACACTTTCCAAGTAAATGCTCGACCAATTTTTGCTTTACTGAGAAATTTTGTGCAACATATTGTTTTACACTACCAAAAGGTTACGAGGAATAAAATTTTGAAGACTCCATATTTTTATCCTCATAAAAAATAATTCTATCTATTGATTTCCAATGGACGAAAAAAAAGACAATTAAGCATCATATGACTCAAAGCCTCTTTAGTTGAGTTGCCCTATCATTATATGCTGTATTCTAGCATCAAATTGATAAGTCTTGGTTAGAAAATTAATTAAGAGGACTTAGTAAGTAGCGGTAGTTTAGGAGAAGTGGTTATTCAATTGTTAGTTGTGAGTAGTTTTAAGGTGAGTCTCTTATATAAACACTCAATGTGGTTGGGGAGGGGCATGATGAGATTCGTAGAGAAAAGTAGTGTTGGAAGAGTACCTAGACTC
Source organism: Begonia masoniana (assembly GCA_022432975.1). Taxonomy (NCBI): domain Eukaryota; kingdom Viridiplantae; phylum Streptophyta; class Magnoliopsida; order Cucurbitales; family Begoniaceae; genus Begonia; species Begonia masoniana. The sequence continues at coordinate 9,935,405 of CM039515.1, forward strand.
TTTGAATATGCAGTGCCGTTGTAGTTCGTATTTGTGGTTAATTAATAGAGTATTTCTTGAGTAATCTTTAGGAATTAAACTAGATTCCTATCTATTTGTATAAGAGCCCTTGATCACGAGGTACGAAATTGCAGTGACTCGTTCGAATCCGCAACAAGAATTAGTTCCAAATTGGCAAGAAAAGGATGAAGAATGGAAAATTAATTTGAAAAAAAGTATAGATGCTGTAATTGAAAGGTTGGATGCAAAGAAAATGTGGGAGAGCAGAAGCCGAGAGAAGTAGCTCATACGATGGATAGAAAATTTTTCTGAATTGATGAGAGAGGTTCGAACTTCTCGTTTTTTCAGGTCAAGATTCGAAAGGATGGATTATTATGACTGACAAATATTTCAGCATTTACAGATTGTCTGAAGAAGAGAAATTAGAGTTGGCCATTGATTGTTTTGAAAGTTTTGCCCAAGATTGGTATTGATGGGAGAGCAAAACACCTTTGTATTTATAGAGAGAATTAAGGAGTATGTTGTTGGATCTTTTCTACCATTCCAAGATCAGAATCAACTATGATAGATAGTCAACATGGTGGCGAGAAAGATATTTTTATTATTGCAGATCAAAATACCTCTAACATATTTAATAGTGTAGATGAGACTGTTGTCATCTCTGTAAAAGAAAAAGAAAATAGAATTAGAGAGAGAAAAATTGAGAAGAGAAGGATGGAGGAATGAAAACTTAAACAACAATACATAAGGGAAGAAATTAGAATCGATGTTAGAGTAAACTTCGGAGCGTATTTCTGTTTGTATAAAAAATTCGACGATGAATGCGAAGTTTTTCAAGGGCGCGAAAACTTTGCCCGTGGATGATGTGGTGGTTGTTAAGGAAGAAGGTGTGACCAAGAAGGTGGTTTTAGAGGAGAGTGAGAAGGTTATGGATTCAAGAGAGAAAGACAATGATTTGTTTAGAAAAAGGAATATCAAGAAAAATAAAGGGAAGGAGAGTGAAGAGAGAAGATTACCACAAATTCTTCCTCAAGAATTTCTTAAGCTAAGCTAGCAACCACAAGAAGTTCCAAACTTGTCGAACAAACAAATAGTGCTAGAATTCATTTTAGAACAACTATGGCGCAGAAGAAGTGGAAGGAAAGACAACCTATCTAACAATTTCTCCGAAAAGATGTGTGGAGGCACCAAATGTGGAGGGTCAAAGAGTTGTGTTATGGTTGTAATTTCAATAAATGTGTGAAGGGTGGGAAGAGAAAGAGACGGTGGCCAAGGGTAAGGATAGAGCGGAGACGGATGATGTGGGTGATTGTTCAACAAGTTACTCTAGAGTTAGGGCATTTGAAAGTACGCTGGAGATAGAAGAATGAGGCAGAGAAACTTGAGGAAGACAAATTAATAGAAGATATTAAATTTGAAGAGAAAAGAAGAGCAATTTCCGGTTTAGACGAGCAATTGGGTATCATGGCAAAGGATGCGATTGAAGTTCTGGAAGGTGAGGAGGAAAAAAGTATCCTTAATAAAAGGATTCAAAAACCTTAATGCAAGAAAAACTCCGCGGTAATAGCAGTGACAGTAAGGAAGATGTCGACAGAGAAATGTTCAAAAGTTTGAACAGGCAAGGAAAAAACTAAAAATTCAGTCATAGTTGAAGAGAAGGAGGCGGATGTGATTTCAGTTGAGGACGTGGAAAAAATTGTTGAGAAAGTAGGGGAGAGAAAAATCAAAGATGAGAATTTAAGAGTGATCGACAACTACTACGAGTGGGAGATATAGTAGTTAGGGAATGATGTTAGGGTTGGAAATTTGATAGCCACTTTTAAGATGTTGAGCTTTTAATGTGTAAGTCCATTCTCAATTTTAGAGCTGTTGGTCTTTTAATTTGCAAGTTCATTCCCACGAATTTACTTATAAACTAAACTCCAACAACATCCATTTCAATTTCTTTGTTCACATTGCAATTTGAGGCATTAAATGATTCTTGGAAACCTCCTTAGGTTGGAGAACAATTTTCAAATTTCAATCTTTAGGACAATGTTGTTTTTTGGGCCTGTGGTATTGATAAGTCTTGGTTAGAAAATTAATAAACCTGAGTTAGTAAGTTGGGGGTAGTTTTGAAGAAGTGGTTATTCAATTGTTAGTTGTAAATAGTTGTAAGGCGAGTCTATTATATAAAGACTCAAGTGTAGTTGGGGAGATGTATGATGAGATTTGTAGAGAAAGATAGTGTTGGGGGATAGGCTGGACTCTTAAATATCCCGTGCAGTTGTAGTTAATCAAGAGAGTATTTTTTGAGTAATCTTTAAGAATCAATCTATATTTCACCATCTTCCTCCCCTTTTGGCACAACACAATAAATCTCATGCCATTACCAAAACCAAGTTTAGAGGGCAAGGTTGTGCAATGTTACAAGTGGTGGTTAATGTTCCCCATTCAATTTCTTTGTTCACATTGCAATTTGAGGCATTAAATGATTCTTGGAAACCTCCTTAGGTTGGAGAACAATTTTCAAATTTCAATCTTTAGGACAATGTTGTTTTTTGGCATTTAGTTTAGTTGTAAGGCGAGTCTATTATATAAAGACTCAAGTGTAGTTGGGGAGATGTATGATGAGATTTGTAGAGAAGAATGTGTTGGGGGATAGGCTGGCTCTTAAATATACCGTGCAGGTTGTAGTTAATCAAGAGAGTATTTTTGAGTAATCTTTAAGAATCAATCTATATTCACCATCTTCCTCCCCTTTTGGCACAACACAATAAATCTCATGCCATTACCAAAACCAAGTTTAGAGGGCAAGGTTGTGCAATGTTACAAGTGGTGGTTAATGTTCCCCATTCAATTTCATTTTTCTAATTTTATAGTCATTTTGTAATTGGTAGTTTTTAAAAGTACAACTTATGTGTTTATTGTGTTAGTTGTTCCATGATTGTATTTTTGTTTATAAGCATGCATGCATTTTGTAGGTAATGTGTTTCTGACTCTGGTTAAAAATGTGTCCTACTCTTTATGTGTTTCTCCACTTTCATTGTGGGGTGTAGTGATTGGAATTGTTTTATTGCAAGATGCATTGATAACAAAAATGATTATCTAAAAGTTATTTGGCGATCTTTTTTTTTTCATTCCAATTTTTCTGTTCTCTTAGTTTATGTGCCAACATCTCAAATTTCATCTTTTGTTTTCTTTATAGGAAAAATTGAAAGAGAAAAAACCTACTATGACAGAGTCATTAATTCAAACTCTCCAAGCAATGCATAAAGCTGGGTGTTTAAACCTTGCTGACATTGTTGAAGGCAGGTTTTTCTCCACTCAGGATCCAATTATGTTGTTTATCATAGCTCTTAATAAATTATATTGTGCCGTGCTAATTGTTCCTGTGTTATTATATGTGAAACGACTATTGTAGAACCATTTTTTTTGCCCATATTTTTTGATACTTAGAGAGAGTCAAGAAATACCGTTCTGCAGATGTCAAGACTGCAGTGAAAAACAAAGTCCCTCTTGTGCGATCATTGACTTTGAACTGGGTAACATTCTGTATTGAAACAAGTAACAAAGCTGTTGTTCTGAAAGTGCAGAAGGAATATGTTCCTATCTTGATGGAGGTTAGTAGACTTGTGCTTTCAGGTCAATTTTTTTTCTTTAATTTTTTTTTTTCTCAGAATTCCTGCGTGATTATTGGCTTCATTGCTGTTGTAGTGTTGTTTACTGATTATTCAAATCTCTAGTTCTTGCCTGAGCGAAAGAAGGCAAGAGAGAAAGAAAGTTTTGGCATGGAATTTTTATGTGACAAAAAATGAAATGGATGTATAAGATCACTTGGATATTTTGATCTTGTTTGATATAAATATTTCTTAATTCTAGTTTCTCCTACAAGTTGAAATGATTGTTAATTTTTTGCTCAATTTTCGCTCAGAGTCTCAATGATGGGACCCCTGAAGTTAGGGATGCTGCCTTTTCAGCCTTGGCTGCTATAGCGAAGGTAGTATTTTTCTTTTTTGGCCATTTTTTAATAATAGGTTTCTGAACTAATGCCTAAAGTTTAACTACTGCATTGTAATTTCTTTTACATCTGTTCTTTGTAGTTGGTCGGCATGAGGCCCTTGGAGAGATCACTGGAGAAACTTGATGACGTGAGAAGGAAAAAGCTTTCTGAACTGATAGCGGGTGCTGAAGGTGCTGTGCCTGGCACCTCCAGCTCGGGTCTGTTGTTGTGTTTGCTTTAATTTATAGATATTTATCTTTTATGATTAGAGTTGTCCTAACTTTTTTTTCTCTTCTTTTTCTCCTCTTTCTTTCATTAACATTATTACAGCTCCAACCCAATCTTCTGGCGCAAATGTGCCTTCTGCGGCGGTATGCTTGTTTGATATGAATAATTTATTTCATTCTCATGTGCACTTTTTTTTTTTTTTCCATTTCGCAGTTGATGCCTTTAAATATTTATAAATCCCGCACATCGTTCAAAACTACTTTATTTATTCAATTTCTTATTGATGGAACATCAAACCCAAGAACTTTTATTATTCTCTGATTCTAAGACTAGCATAATTATTGTTCTCTTTTTGCAAATAAATCTTATTTAAACAATTTGTTTGGGAGTGTTTTGGTTTTCTTTCCTTAAGAGTAAATTGAGCACCTGTTACTGTTTCGCCATCTGGCTTCCACTCTAGTTGTGACTATTGACACTAGCTCTCATCTTGCTTTTTATGACTTGTTCATTTTGTCTTTAGTTGAAATGTAATATATATATTATGTTTTATATATTTAACCATTATAATTTTATTTTATGATTAATATCTTCCTACTTATACTGTGTTTTTGATCCTAACTGATGTTATTACCATGAATGACAATCATCCTACCATCTGTGAAATTCTAAATAAAAGCTTCTATTTGTAAACACAATACTTCATATATGCATTGATGAAATGGAAGATTAAAGTGATGGGGAAATATTTATTCCAATTATATTCTTTTGATAAGAATTTGCACAAATAATATAATATTACCTATTGAATTATTATTCTCTCTTTACGGACTATATTTGAGGAAGTCACATATACGATGGCCAGATTCTTCTTTGCCCTGTTCCTTGTTATTGTGTTTGTGATTTTTTATCTCCAATCAATCTTCCTTTTTTATGCAATGTCTGTTCCGTTATCAAATTTAGAATTACATCCAAACACATTAACTGTGAATTAAATATTCATATATTTGATTCTCCCTTCATGGAATTTTATGCAGATTTCAGACAGTTCATTTGTCCGTAGGTCAGCTGCAAGCATGCTGAGTGGGAAGAAGCCTGTCCAGGCAGCTGTATGTTGTTTCTTTCCTTTTTAGAGAATTATATCTTGTTCTCTATTTTTTAATTGCAAAACATTGTTTTAACAATATGTTTTGATTCGTGTGGGGTTATTTGATCAGCCACCTAGTAAAAAAGGGAGTTCAGGGAGAATAGGAACGACTGTGAAAGGTGATGGAGGGCAGACAAAATCTTCGAAATCAATAGAAGTGCCGGAGGACGTCGAGGTAAACGACAATTTGTGTTTGATAGCCTGGTTGTCAATCTTCCTGCAAAAGTTTTAGTTGAAGTTTCTGTATTCTTCTTTTTTCTATTTTCTTTTAACGCATCTGCATTGTCTTTTGCATCTAAACATTTACAGCCTGCTGAAATGAGTCTTGAAGAAATTGAAAACAGGCTAGGTTCTGTTGTGCAAGCAGACACTGTTTCACAGTTGAAAAGTGCTGCATGGAAAGAACGGCTTGAAGGTAGGGTGTCAAGTGGGGGGAAAGTTCTATTTATTTTTTTATGTAGATGATAGGCTAGTTGGGGTGTGTGAGATTTTTTTTATCACTCTTTTATTTAGTTGTTCAAATTGTCAATGTCCATCTTTTTTCTTAAAAAGAAAATTATACTTAATCTCTGCTTATTTTTAAGTCCCATTAAGTACTCCATTTGCAATTCATGCGATGCTTTTTAATTTTACACCATGTTGTAGGTCATCTATGGTGACTAAAGTTTTAATGTTGTCTGATGAAATGTTTCAGAAAATTTTATGACCGCATAACATTACTGGAATTTGATGCTTTCTTTTCAGCAATATCCTAGATTGCTAAACTTTTGATTACGTATGGTGGAATGTCTCAGAAAAGTTTATTACTGCATAACGTTAATGAAATTTGATGTTTACTTTTTAGCAATATCCTCATTGAAAGAACAAGTGGAGGCTTTACAAGAAATTGAACATTCAGTTGAAATATTAGTTAGGCTGCTTTGTGCTCTTCCTGGTTGGAGTGAGAAAAACGTTCAGGTACTGTTAGCTCTTTTTCATGCTGTTTGACCATTAAGATATTTGGACATGCATGCTCATAGATGTTGAGTCTTGAAAAATGTAGGTCCAGCAGCAATCTATTGAAGTTATTACTTACATAGCCTCTACAGCCAAAAAATTTCCGAAGAAGTGTGTTGTTCTTTGCCTTCTAGGTAGGCACTGTTTTATTTGAAATCAGCAAGAAGCAAAGATAATGCACTTTTCTTCTGCATATTCCTTTTTTCTCTTCTCTTTCTCTCTATTTTTTTTTAAGTTATTTAGATGCTAAACAGAATTGACAATAAGAAATTAAGAATTTTTACCTATGGCTGTTTTTTCCACGTTAACAGGAATAACTGAACGAGTAGCAGATATCAAAACCCGTGTTCATGCAATGAAATGCCTCACTACATTTTGTGAAGCAGTAGGTCCTGGGTTTATTTTGGAAAGAGTAAGTTGAACTTCTCTAGTAAACAACTTTTTTGTTTGTTATTCTATTACGTTCTGTTCCATTGGTTTATAAAAATTTAAAGATAATTTTAAATGATGTTTTGAGGAAGGAGAAGTGGTAATCATTTTAATATGGATGAAATATATTCACTCTAACCTTTTTTATGGGGCAAGATTTTTAATTTAGTTAATTAATGTTCTATTTTGGATTGATTGATTATTTATTCTACTAATTTATTTTTTAATTATTATTTTTCTGAATTTAAATATCTTATATTTGGTATATTGTTTCATTTTTTCCATTTTTACAAGAATTCATTACATTGTAATAAGACGTTACTCATCTGTTTTCTTTTGGTTGGGGCTTATAGTTGGATTGCTTTAACCATTCGTCCTGTACTAATGTCCTTTTGAAAAATATTTGTTCTTAGGTGAAGAAAATAATTATTATTTGGGCCACTTATTGGCGATAGTCAACTTGACCGTGCCATTTACTTATTTCCTACAATATCTTTCTTTTATCTAATAGCTTTTTTTTTTTTGTTGTTGAAAGTTTACTACAAACAATAATATAAAATTATTGGATGCAGATGTTTAAAATCATGAAAGAGCATAAGAATCCTAAGGTTCTCAGCGAGGGACTGCTGTGGATGGTCTCTGCTGTTGAAGACTTTGGTGTGTCAAATTTGAAGCTTAAGGTAGCTCGTAATTGTACAATAATTCTTAATGCCTTGATTATGAGCTTAATGCAAAATTTTGCTTGTTTCACAGGTTTTAATTGATTTTTGTAAAGAAACTGGACTTCAATCTAGTGCTGCTGCAACGAGGAATGCTACTATTAAGCTCTTGGGCGTTTTACATAAATTTGTGGGTCCAGGTGATCATTTTTTTATATTGTGTACCTGCCCATCATCTTATCATTTATATTCTCACCTGTTTTTGGAATCCGTGGCAGATATCAAAGGCTTTCTTTCAGATGTCAAGCCTGCACTACTTAGTGCATTGGATACTGAGTATGAAAAGAATGCTTTTGAGGTATGCCAAGTTTGGCTGCTGATTAGAACATAAATTTTATATATTTATTCATTATTATTTTTCATCTATTTCAAAAGCAAACCATGAATATTGAATATGTAAATTCTTTTGTGGAAAATTACTTATCCTGTTTGAAATGGATTAAAAAACATCAAAGGCATCACATTTGTATTCAGGGTGCTGCTGCTGTTCCTAAAAGAATTGTTAGAGCAGACGAAGTAGTCTCTTCCTTGTCAGTTGGTGGATTTGATGGGCTTCCACGTGAAGATATTAGTGGAAAGATCACTGCTACGCTGCTAAAGAACATGGAGAGTGCTGACTGGAAGGTTTGGTTTTATTTTTATTTTTTATTTTTCTTTTTTCCTGGTCAAATATGATCATGTATGTTTTCCATTATTCAGGTCCGTCTCGAATCCATTGAAGCGGTGAATAAAATTTTGGAGGAAGCTAATAAACGCATTCAATCGACTGGAACTGGTATAATACTTGTTTTAAAATGTTCTGAAGCAGCATATGTTTCTCTCTTCCCTCTACTCCTGAAAAAAAATACTGTTCAATATTATCTTTATTTAGAAAATTGAATAATTTAATTCTTGGATCAATTAATCACTTGGTTTTTATATAACCAGCGGACTTACTTGGTGCTCTAAAGGGCCGTTTGTCTGATAGCAACAAAAACTTAGTGATGGCAACATTGGCAACGATTGGGAATGTTGCTACTGCAATGGGACAGGCAGTTGAAAAGTCAAGCAAGGTTGATGAATATTTTGTTATTATATCTGCTGAGATTTGTTTTTTATATATTGTTTACTAGGATGCTGAACATAGGCATTTTTTGGATCTTGTAGGGAATGTTGGCTGATGTTTTAAAATGCTTAGGCGACAACAAAAAACATATGAGAGAATGCACCTTGACCACTTTAGATTCTTGGCTAGCAGCTGTTCATCTGGATAAAATGGTAAAACTTCTCTCAATATGATCTGGATTTTTTTTCTTTTTATTATGAGATTTCATGAACATGGAAATGTTGTAGGTTCCTTACATAACAACCGCTTTAATGGATTCTAAGCTTGGTGCGGAAGGCCGTAAGGATCTTTTTGAGTGGTTGTCCAAGCATCTTGCTTTACTAAGTGATTCTACTGATGCTGTGCATTTGCTGAAACCTGCTTGTGCTGCTACGGCAGTAATTCTTCAACTGAAGTTTCTCAGTATTCTGGCTTAAATCACTGTACATGTTTATAATTCCTGTCTTTGTGTTGCATTTGTGACATCTTTCGTAGGATAAATCTTCAGATGTTCGAAAAGCAGCTGAAGCATGTCTTACAGAGATTCTGAGAGTTACTGGACAAGAAACGGTAGTGTGCTAACCAATAGTCTTTTGCTAATTCATTTACGGATTAAATATGAATTAAATTGTTCATCATGTCTGTCATCCAGGTTGACAAGATTTTGAAGGACATAGGACCAGCTTTGGCTCTTGTTCTTGAACGGTTGAAGCCTTATGGGTCCTTTCAGGGTATAGTGGTGACTTGATTAATTGGCTCAATCTTTATATCATATACTTTTGGTTTATTTATTTTTTGGCCTTGCAGATTCATTTGAGTCAGCAAAACAAATTACCACTGGTGCAATATCCAAAAGCATCTCAAAAGGTGGAAAGTCAATATCTAATGGCACCTCCAAGCTTGGGAATAGAGCTGTATCTTCGGTATATCTCTATTACAGGATTTTTTTTTCAATACAAGAACTACATAGTTTTAATCATTTTTGATTTCCAATTGGTAGTTTTATTGCTTTTATATTTTCTTCTGCTGTAGAACTTTGCTCTACCTTTTTTATATACGTCTTTCTTTTTGATAAGATGTATATACATATCTTTCAATATCTATATTTTTATGACTGATTGAAAAAGTTCTTTTCTGATTCTGGAAGAGAGTTACCGGAACAAAGGGCTTAAAGACAGAATCCATCATGTCAGCTAAAGAAGTTGCTGTCCTAGGACAAGCTTTATTGAATGTGAAAGATTCAAATAAGGTATATATACTTATATATGATTTTCTGCATTCTTTTCCAGTGAAGCAATAACTTAATTTGCTGAAGTATGAAAGTTTTATATCTTGGCTTATGTGCAGGAAGAGAGAGAGAAAATAATAGTTCGAAAATTTAAGTTTGAAGAGCCACGATTGGAGCAGATTCAAGATCTCGAGGTATTTAAGTATTTAGCATTTTGTTACAGAATCTTATTAGATTTTAGCAGTTGAACTGTGGGAAATTTATGGAACTTATTTTTTATGCAGATTGATATGATGAAGTATTTCAGAGAGGATTTGCACAGGCGGCTTTTAAGCACTGATTTTAAGAAGCAAGTTGACGGGATTGAGATTCTCCAAAAGGTGTTTTAGCGAGTCTATCTTTATATTATTGAAAAATATTGCGAAGTTCTTTGTTTTTTTTTTTTAAATATCATCTGAAATTTACACAAGCCTCGCAAAGGCTATTCACTATTCTAGTCATATAATATCTTTCTTAATTTATATTATCAATCAATAATCTTACTATTAACAGATCAAGAGAATTAATAGATTGATGAATTTGGTAGTTGCTGAATTTTCCCAAATTTTTTAAAGGATAATATTCCTAAACAGTGCTACTTTACTACATTCCCTCTGAATTTTGGTTATTGATGTTAATCATGCTCATCTTACTTGTAATGTACTCACGCTTAGATTTAGCTAAACCTTTAGTAAATCTATTTATCGCCCCTTTGTGATTCTTCAGGTTTGCTTGTTTTCCTTGAATCTAGCAGCAAGTCCTCTTAACGTGTCTGTTTTCCAAGCGACCAAGCCTCATGAAACAGCTTTGATCTGTTGATTGGTTTCTATAAGTTCTCTTCTAAATTTGTCTTGCAAATTCTATATTTTCAGCAATAATCCAGAGCTCTCAAATTGTTCTCCTATCCTGATTTGCTTCTGTTTCCTCTCATATGCAATGAACTACCACTTATATTGAAGGTTTCTCCTCTTAGCATCTTACCGGTTTTTTTAAAGTGGAGAATATTTCCTGATTGTCATTGTTGACTGGAATAGGGCCTTTATATATGTTGATTCTCATAAAATTGATTAGGCATGTCATAATCATCGAGTCTTCTGCTTCCTACTTTTGCTAGGGGATTATATAAATTTCATCCTGACCATTTTTAGAACCGGTGAGGTATCTGAACCTTCCTTTTCCCTTTATGGACTTCTTTAGAAGTTGTGACCATTGTAGAAAATCCTGTCCATTGAGTCCGGGAGAGGTAACAATTATGGACCCATTTTCATGGAAAGTAGTCTGAAATACTTGTTGAGTCGGATTACTCACTGCCTTTGAGGTAGCCTCTGAGCTCTCTCCAGCCATAATTTTGACTACAATTAGCGTGAGGACAAATTTGGCCATGATAACATGAAAATGTGGAGGAGAAAGTTTTGTTTTCTTTTTTTATTCAGTGCTGTTATATACAATATTCTCCAAAGAAATACAATGTTCTGATTAAAGACAATACAGAATATGTGCTGATATGGAAAGATAATTTCCAATTCGAATGCTATAATATTATTACGAATTGGCATAATCAATAATCTTATTATAAAGAAAGTACTTGCATCGCAGGATTGACAAAGTCGGTAAATCATGAAATTTCCAGCTTCTCTCGTTAATGTTATTTAGGGTTATTTTTCATAAAGGTTCTACTTCACTACAATTTTATACATGTGAGAATTATTTTTGTAATACATCATACGAATTTCAGGCACTTCCATCAATTAGAAGAGACACCATTGAGGTTTTAGATATTCTGCTGAGGTGGTTTGTTTTGCAATTTTGTAAATCAAACACAACATGCCTTTTAAAGGTGTGTTACTTAATCTACTTAAAGTTTTTATGGCTCTTTTTTTTTTAAGTAAATGTTGAATGGTGAGTTATCAGATTTGGTTGAATTGATCAGGTGCTCGAGTTTCTTCCTGAGATTTTTGAGAGCTTAAAAGACGAGAGTTACTCTTTGACTGAGTCCGAGGCATCTATTTTTCTTCCATGTTTCATAGAAAAGGTTCTTCATACTCGTTCAATTGCAGATTTTGTTTTCTTGTGACTTATTGATAGGTTCCTGTCTAGGGTTAATATTGGTGCAATTTTTTGGATGTTCTTGAGAAAAGAATATAACTCTTCCAAGTTGCTGCAGTTGGGACATAACATTGAGAAAGTTCGAGAAAAAATGCGGGAGTTAATGAAGCAAATTGTGGAGAGTTACTCTGCTAGTAGAACTTTCCCTTATATCTTGGAGGGTTTACGTTCAAAAAACAATCGCACTCGGATAGAGTGTGTGGATCTCATTGGATTATTAATTGATAATCATGGAGTTGAGGTAAAAACAGAAGCATCATTCTCTATTAAGTTTAAGAGTTAACTTGGCCTCTTACCGTTGAGCTTCATTTCAACAGATCAGTGGACAATTAAGGTCTTTGCAAATTGTCGCAAGCTTAACAGCGGAGCGAGATGGTGAAATTAGGAAAGCTGCTTTAAATACACTTGCTACTGGTTATAAGATCCTTGGTTAGTTATGGTCTTATAGAACAATTTTGTAAACAACATTGAAAATTTCTAATCATTTAGATTGAATATTTTTTATCATAAAGGTTCATTTTAAATTCTTGCAACTGCTGCGCTTTTGTTGAATGCTTTTTCTTGCTTTTAGGTGAGGACATTTGGAGATATGTTGGGAAGCTGACTGATGCTCAGAAAAGCATGCTAGATGATAGGTTTAAGTGGAAGGTCTGCAAAAATTTCTATTGTCTCTCTATGTATTTTTCTTCCGTTCTTCATTTGATGGCTTTCTAGGTTCGAGAGATGGAGAAAAAGAGGGAAGGGAAACCTGGTGAGGCAAGAGGTGCTTTGAGGCGCTCAGTTAGCGAACATGGGTCAGCATATTCCTCCTTTACTATTTCTTATTGAACGTTCTCATTTTTTGCTGAGAAAAAAAATTCTTTTTTATACTGAAGTACATAAATTTGGTGTACAAATTGCTCTTTTAGGTTTTTATGCTATAATATAGATATTTGTAATTTAATAGGCTACACGTGCAATATACGCTCATATTATGACAAGAGTTCTGCAATCTCGTTGTGCATGGGAGTGTTCTGAAGAAAATTTGGGCATGCATTAGAGAAGTATAGAATTTAGGAATAGAGTTACAAAAGTTGTATGCTAAGCAACTTAGCTGCAACTTAATTCAATGTCTTTGGAGGATTTAAAGAAAGAAATTGAAAATTAAAATATATTTTGTACTGCCTTTAGTTCATCGAGGCCGTGAAGTTGCATGTTGTCTAGTTTATTGTCCACCTAGAGTATGTAGTAATTGGATTGCTGACAAGCTTTAGTGGATGGGCGGGGGAACTCTGAATGCAGATGGCAAAGAAGGAAAGAAAGGAATAGATTGCTCAGATCTTTGATGATGGAGAACTTGGGTATAATATAGTTGATAGGATCCCTTTGGTTTACCACCCTACGGGGTGGTTGTTGAGGATTTTGTCTAGGTTAACATGGCATGTCAACAATTAGTCAGTGATGTTGTCCCACATCGACAAAATCAAAGCAAACGGTCCTGTATAAATATGAGGGGGATTTCCTCACTCATTGAGCTAGTTTTTGAAGTGAGTTCTACCTTTCAATTTCTATCATGGTATTATATTTAAATCTGTACGATGTGAGGACCGATTAAACACGCTAGACGTGAAGAAAAAAAAAAAACCTATCACGCTAGATTTGTGGGCAGGTATTGCCCACATCGACAGAACCAAAATCAAACGGTCCTGTATAAATATGAAGAGGATTTCTTCACTCCTTGACTTAGCATTTAGAGTGAGTTCTACCCTCTCACTTTTTATCATGGTATCAGAGATAAATCTGTATGATGTGAAAACCGATTAAACAAGTTAGACGTGAAGGAAAAAAAAATCTAGCACGCTAGACGTGTGGGCGGATGTTGTCCCACATCGACAGAACCAAAGCAAACAATCTTGTATAAATATGACAGAGATTTCCTCACTCTTTAAGCTAGCTTTTGGAGTGAGTTCTACTCTCTCACTTTCTGTCATAATTTGTTTTAAGCAGAATATGAAACTCCATTTCAAAAAATGATAGAAATGCTTGAAAAATACGAAGTTCAATTCTCTGCTATTCCAACTAATTTGAAAACAGAGTTTTTAGAGATCAAAACGAAACATTCATAATCATGTCGAAATGAAATAAAACCTAATCACCACCAGCCTTCTGCCTTCTGGTAAACATAAGTCAAAGCACACTTTCCACAATAATGGCGGTCAAAGTGATTGGCCATAAAAGTCCCAGCACCACATTCAGGGTTAGGGCACTCCTTCCTTAGCCTCTGAACCTTTCCGGAGTCATCAACCTTGTAAAACTGAAGCACCGCGAGCTTCACCTTCTTCTTCTTCTTGTGCTTAATCTTCTTAGGTTTAGTGTACGTCTTCTTCTTCCTCTTTTTTGCTCCTCCGCGAAGACGGAGCACAAGGTGGAATGTAGATTCCTTCTGAATATTATAGTCGGCGAGCGTTCGGCAGTCTTCGAGCTGCTTTCTAGTGAAGATGAGACGCTGCTGGTCCGGTGGGATGCCTTCCTTGTCCTGGATCTTTGCTTTTACATTGTCGATAGTATCACTTTTATGGCCAATCACTTTCTATCAAGTGACGATAAATAACTTAGGAAAATATTACACCTGACGTGTAAAGTCAATGTAGAAGAACTAAAACATGAAGTGTGTACTGCACAAATATGTAGAGTAAAATAGGGTTGAAGAGAGTCGATTGATATGATAATGGTTGAGGAGAGTTGTTGATTATAATTAATATTATTGTAGATTTATTATGACAAATGATATAAATAAACTAGTAGGTTGAGATACGGGTGAGGAGAGTCGATGTGTAATGTCTTTTTCATTTAATAAATTCTTTTATAAGAAACAAGAAGAAAAAAATTGTTGGAGAAGAAAGTTGAATAACACCTCTAAAAAGAAAATACATGAAAACACTTTAGAGTACATCTATTTCCCTCCGGTTAGAGAGAACCAAACTAATCGAATAAATCTTGAAAAACTTAGAAGTATGGCTATTTAGTGATTGGAAAATTAATGTTGTACCAAATATCTCTACTCTGCTCTTTATTTTTGAAAGAAAATATCATTTCGTTGTAGCTAAATAGTCCAAAAATAGCCAATACACCCAATCTCAAAGATGAATTTTCACTTCTTGCCTAGTGAAGATCTCAATTGTTAGGAAGCAATCACAATGGTATTTTGAGAATAATATACTGTGTTGGCAAAGTTGGTTTTTGTTAGTTATTGAGAAATTTTAGAGGAGTTAGAGTTAGTAAGAGAGAGTTATTATAGATAAGAAAGAGAGGTGTGAACGGAGATGTTGATTATTGATGGAATGTTCATGGTAGATTATTAGAGTTTTCCTAATCTAACATTGTTGCTAAGGTTTGTGGTTAATTTTAGGGTTTTCGTTTAATGTAATTATCGTTTATTTCATGTAATAGATTCTATTATCAAAAATCTCGATGAAGAAGCTTTGGATGTTTGTATGCGATCCAAAAGACTGATTAAACAGAGAGAGAGAGAACAAATGTACTCGTTTCTAATAATCTCACAGTTAATCATAAGGAGATTATTTGTTTCCTCGTGAACTTTGCAGAAGGGACAACAATGAGGGAAAAGAGCCAATAACATGGGTTCATTTGATTTAATAAATGAACACTAATAAAGTAGCCATTTGCATTCTTGAATGTATGGTAGACTAATGAACTCAAGAAAATAGTTATTTGTTAATGTATGGTCAATATGTGTCACTTTGAAATATTTAGAAGAAAGTTCCATTTGTAACTTGCCACATCTCAATTCAATTGTAAATTTATGACACTATTGTCGTAGTCCTATTTATACTGAATCAAGGAAAGTACATCCTGCTTAGAATTTCTATATTTATCTATTTTTCCTTTTAAGTACAACATAATTTTTACGCAACTGATTAGAGTTTATATAAATATAGGTCTTCTATGGTAATGGTAAGGAGAGTCCTTGATTCTTGCTATTCTTGATTTTCAGCACTGCTTAGTTCATGGTTTGCTTTGCTAGTTAATTTAAGAAAAATGTAAACTCTGATGTTTAACAGATGTAATGTTGCTGAGCCAATAGAAGAAGTTTCACGATCCATTGCTGGTCCAATATTTTCAAGGTATTCTTTATTGTCCTTACTTTTGTATATTTTACACTTTTAGTCTCAAAATGAAGAAGGTATTCTTTAATTTTTTGTTTCTGGATATATCATATATGTAATTAAATGGAAATGTGCATAAATATGCAAATAATCGTTCCAAAAGATGAAAGAAAAATTATAACAAAGGAGTATTATTTGATTAGTGAATGTCTAAACTGAATTCTTTATACAGCATAGTCTAATTTTTTAGTTCAATATTACTCATTTGTGTTGTCTGTTGTTATGAAGCAATCATAAAACCAATTCTCATGTTCGGGTTTTTATTATCTATAGCTTAACAAGAATGTCCGTCTTTTGGAATCTTTTGTTCCAAAAGACTTGAAAGGCATTTTTATTATGTATGAAAACTATTTGGGAATTGCTGGCACAAAATTTCTGTCTCAGTCAATCTGAAGTTGTGGAATAATATTTTTAAACGTGTTACAAGGCTAGTTTAGTCTTTTCGTCACTTTTATAGATTAATATTTTGTTGAATTACTATCTTGTTTATTTTCAAATGTTGTTAAGCTTATGTTATTATTTTCAGGAAGAATTTTGGGCATTCAGAGAATCATATGGAAAGAGATTCTGTTCCCCATGCGGTTAACACTGCCAGTGGTCCTACAAATTGGAATGAAGCACTTGATATCATTTCTTACGGGTCTCCAGAGCAGGTATTCAATTTATCATTCATATTTTAATAAATTCCTTCTTAAAATAATCACTTAGAAAAATCAATAGGATAATATGAAGACAGAACTGTATAATGATTGGCCAAGGTGCCAACTCTAGTGAACATAATTCTAATTATTTTAGGGACTATCTTTCTGTTACGATAATTTCTTACTGGATAGACATTGCTTCCTCTTAGTTCTAATTATCACCCTGGTGTTTTGTGTTTCTTAGGGAGAATTAGTCTGTTTTCTTGATTATCTAATATAATTCAGTTTTTTATTGAAAAAATGACGTATTGTTTAAGATTTATTCTGCCGAGGTTCTTGCTACAGTTTAATCTTTGTACAACTTTATGTGCTCGCCATGGATAACATTGCGTTTGAGAGCTACACTTTCTCCATGAATTGCCTTTCCTAACTACTTGGAACTATGTTAATTGATAGAGTAAGGTCTTAGATGAGTTGTTTGAGATACAGTTTCCTAAGGATTGAACATGATGGGAAATTTATTATATCTAGGAACGGTGATAGGTTTTTTCTGCGTGGGCCAAGCAGGAGTTGCACTACAATTTCAATTTTCGTTGCGTATTAACTTCTGCATTTACATACTAGAAAAAGAAATTGGAAAACTAAAAGCTCTAATATTTGGAAGGACTATTGCTTTTATGGACTTGTGAACAAATTTTCTGAAGACAGGAGTCTGACCTACTTTGTATATTCTCTTTATTACTATATTTCGTTTATAATAAAAAAAAGTTTAAAACAAATCTATTTTCAGTCTGTTGAAGGCATGAAAGTTGTGTGTCATGAGTTGGCTCAGGCCACTAGTGATACGGATGCAAGTGCAATGGATGAGCTTGTGCGGGATGCAGATACACTTGTTTCTTGCTTAGCAACTAAGGTTAGTATGAATTTTTAGGTTGGAGGGCTTTATCAAATATGTTTTTCACACTTAAATTTTTATGCAATAGGTGGCTAAAACTTTTGACTTCAGTTTAAGTGGAGCTTCGTCAAGGTCCTGTAAATATGTCCTCAATACCCTCATGCAAGTACGTGCCATTCAACTTCTGCATGCAAAATTTGAAGTTACTAATGATGCATGGAATATATATAAATATCGTGGTGATATGATTATTTATGAACCCTTGTCTACAAAATGGAATCTTTTTGTACTAGCAGGCACGTGTAAAGATTTTGGCCTTTTTGCTAACCATAATTAGTTTGTTGGCGAAGAACAGTTCTCAAGAATGAAAATTCATTTTTATTTTGACAATTTCTAATGAGCAATCTGTTTTCAAGAACACCACATAGATGTTTTTCCATCTATGTGGATTTGAACGGCGCAGTGAACAGTGTCCTACTCGGATTTGAACATTGTAGTGCAGGAGGAGGGAGTCCTGTGGAAAGGAAAAGGTTGAAGTTTAGAGGAAAAGAGTGGAGGGTGCAACTAGTTGAGTGGAAGGGTGTTTTTGAAGAACTGGTTTCAGAAAATTGTTCTCTAGATCTAATTTTAGACAACATTTGTGAACAAAGCTAAATTCCTTTGCCTCTGTAGGAATCAATATATCTATTACACTTCACACCCAATTATTTATTGCCCAAGAAAATTATGAGTTTTTTCTTCTATAAGAAACGAACATTGTACAGATAAAAATTGCAAGAAGATGTTATAAAGTGTAATTTTTTGCAGACGTTTCAAAATAGAAGATTAGCTCATTCTGTGAAGGAGGGCACCCTTGATCGGCTTATTACTGAACTCCTGCTGTGGCTTCTGGATGAAAGGGTTCCGCATATGGATGATGGGAGCCAACTTCTAAAAGCTTTAAACGTGTTGATGCTCAAAATTCTGGTTAATCATTTTGCAACAATCTTGATTCTATACCTTTCAGTTGATTCCACATTGTGCTCACTATTTATGTCATACAGGATAATGCAGATAGGACATCATCCATTGTTGTCCTGATTAAACTCTTGCGTCCCTTGGATCCCTCTAGATGGCCTTCTGATATGTCAAATGATTCTTTTGCATCCAGAAATCAAAAGTTCTCAGATCTAGTTGTAAAATGCCTCATCAAACTTACAAAGGTAATTTCCTTTAATATATTTTCAACCTTTTCTCCGTCTTTAATAGTGGAAAAAAGAGTTGAGTGATCGCATGAGCATGTGGTTGTGTTTAATTCAATAAAGTTATAATGCCTGCATTTGTTTGTAATTGCTAAAAAATTTCTCCCAAACAGACCGTCATCCTAGCTTATCATATGGAAGCAACTATGCTTTACCTTCTTGTGGTTTTCTTTTGCATAGCCTTTGGTATTGTACATTTGTAATCTGTAAGCATATTATTCTTACGGAATAATAGTACTTACAATAATGACGGCGATGTGATTAATTTTGTTAGATTTGTGAGAAAGTAATTTTTCTTTATTGTAATAGTGTTTAATTGCTCAGTTATACATAGAGATGAAACATGGTGATGGTACACGTATTGATCACTAAGTTCCTTTTGGTTCAGGTTCTTCAAAGCACTATATATGAAGTTGATCTTGATCGTATTCTTCAAAGCATTCATTTATATCTACAAGATCTTGGGATGGAAGAGATTAGAAGAAGGTATACATTGGAACATGTGCTTGGCTTATTAAGAATTATCCTTGTTCGTTAGTTTATGTGCAGATGCTTCAACTTAATTCTCTTGTTTTTGTACTGTGCTTATTGGATTCTTAATATATATTTCTTTTAATTATTTATCTAATAAAAGAGCTGGAGCTGATGACAAGCCATTACGTATGGTGAAAACTGTTCTCCATGAACTGGTGAAGCTCTGTGGGGCTGCAATCAAAGGTCACCTTTCTATGGTTCCTATTGACATGAAACCCCAGCCAATTATTCTTGCCTACATTGAACTTAATCTCGAGGTATTTGTCCAATTGAAAGGAGCTTTCATGTGTTAAATATGTTTTCTTTAACATCAGACTGATTTTTGGCATGCAATGAGCAGACTCTTGCAGCTGCCAGAATGTTGACGTCGTCAAGGTCTGTGGGCCAAACCCATTGGGCAGATTCAGCCACCAACAATCCGTCATCTGGCACGAATTCTGCTGATGTGCAGTTGAAGGTCTTCTTTTTGCTGTCACTACACGTCTCTTTTTTTTTTTCTCTATGTTAATCAATCATGTTTTTCTTGTCTTTTCCTTTTGTAGCAAGAACTTGCTGCAATTTTTAAAAAAATTGGCGATAAGCAGACATGCACCACTGGACTATACGAGTTATATCGCATAACTCAGCTATACCCTAAGGTAATCAATGACGTTTGAACTTTTGTTTAACTATGAAGCACCTTATCGTTTGAACTTTTGTTTAACTATAAAACACCTTATCGTCCTTTGGAGGGAAATGTTTCCCTTTTGACCTCTCGACGAAGTAGATCTTGTTTACCAATTATTTTTCTTTCTTTTGTCAGGTTGATATATTTTCCCAACTTCAAAATGCAAGTGAGGCGTTTCGGACATACATTAGAGATGGTTTGACTCAGGTTTTATAGCATTACCCATTTGTATTATCAACCAATATTCAGATCTTTGCAGCATAGGATGTCAATTAGATCTTTCCTTTTTTGCTCCTGCGCTCTAAATGATTGTGTTACTTTAACTTTTGCAAGACTGAAAAATAATGGTGTATCCATCTATTGTTAATTTTACAACTATTGGTTACTTCTTTTGCAGATGGAGAAAAATGCAGCTGCCGGGAGGGCACCTTCAAGCTTGCCAATGTCGACCCCTCCCCCGGCTGCAATCACTGTCTCGTCCCCTGAGCTTGCACCTCTGTTTCATGTGCATACTAACTCTATGACAGACGCAAAGTCATTGGGCGCAAAGCCTGAACCAACTCACTATTCTCTACCCCCGCCATATACAGAAGACAATGGGCCCACTAACCCCATTATTTCGAAAGGTCTTGCTTCTGAGAACGAGAGATACTTAGGTGGAGGTAAGAACTAAGGATCTAATGAGAATGTATCTATTTCTTTTCATAACATTTCTCTTCAAATACCCTTTTGTATGGAAATGCATATGGGTTAATCGTTTACTCTAAGAATGAAGATTACCAAATCAAAGTAACACATCGTGTTTAGGATTTTTGTTTTTTTATTTGAACTTTTTTCTTTAACTTTTACCTAAAGGCATCTCTAGTAATACGAGTCTTGAATTTTCTATATATTTCTTCCATGTTCTTTTGTGATATAATAAAAAGCTAACTAATGGATTACTTGGAATATGCAGTTACTAGTGGAACACTTGATGCAATTAGAGAAAGAATGAAAAGCATGCAGATAGCAGCAGCCACAGGGAACCAGGATTCAACTACCCGGCCGTTGATGTGCATGAATGACAACGTAAACCACGGACTCTCACGACAGATCCCTTACACATCGGAATGTGCAGGTGCAGAAAATTCCATGCAAAGTGTGGTTCTTCCAATGGACGAAAAGGCATTGTCTGGGCTTCAAGCGCGGATGGAGAGATTAAAGAGCGGCACCATTGAACCCCTCTAGATCAATTCATGGCGGCTTCTTTAAAAGAGGCATTATTTGTTTCTAGCACCGGGAATTGCTGGTAATTCTGTGGCTATTGTTTTTGATAAAAAGAAAACTAGGTTGCTTTAAATTTGATACGCGGCACTAACGTTATTTTAGTGCTATATTGTGTGTGCATATAATCTCGTAATAGTTTATTATAATGTATTTATATACATATCTTGATGACTTTATATTGTAGTTAAAAGGGGGGTTTTTTGGGTTCTTACTTGCCAATTTCTTCAATCTGACAACTTTTAAAACGGTTTTTCGCTTCCAATTTAGAACATTTATCTGACATGAAATACACCATCCATGCCGATGGGATATTTTAGTTCTGATTGGTCTCTATGATTATGAAGGCTTTGTTGTCGAGCAATACTTGTGAAAAAATTAATATTGATCTAAAAAACATGATTATTGACTTTAATTGTAAGAATAAATTTAGGGACAGTTATCTCGAGTGATGCTATGACGAGTTATTATTTTATGGTTAATAAATTATTATATATAAAAATAAATAATAAAAGTTTGTTTTCATTGTATATGTTTGTAGAATGTCAAATAATTTGAAGTGTTTGAAATATTTTTTGAAGAATCTAATCAAGAAGTTTTGAATTTGGCCACAAACATCAATTTATTACCATTGATTAAAGAAAGATTGAACTCGAATCGCCCAAACATTGAATGAGAAAAATGAATTAGTTCGTAATACAAGGAGAGTCGAGGAACGTATCAACAAAGGTTTTGAAAGCAAGGGATAAGTAAAAATAGGTCAGCGCTTAAAACCATAAAAAATCATATAATATACTGTAAGTAATGCATCCCGACTCTGGTACACTGAATCAATCTTTTTATTAGAGATAAAAAGTACAAAGTTTTTAGATCGTATAGAGCATGTAATTTTTGAGTAAAGTGCCGATTAATGTCAAGTGATCAAAATCCAAAATTCATTAAACGATGGAAAGACTTGCCTGACAACTCAATATATGGTCAAATCTTGAATACAGAAAAAATCAATAATATATACAAGCACCACCATCATCTCAAAAATATACAAACAACTAAAAAAAAACAGGAGCAAACAAGCAATTGTGGGTCTACATGGACAAGGATACCTCAGCTCGCTCTCAAATCTCATATCTTCAATTACTCTCCTTCTAGCTGCACTACAATCATTCCTATACTTTCTTTTACAAATTACTCATCACATTCACGGCTTGAAAACATCACACTAAAACTTACGTTTTGTTTTCTGTATTAGGAAGAGAACGTGGAGAGAGTAGTTGCGGATGATGTCCTTGGAGTTGAAGGAAAAGCCTGCTTCAGTACCACCACTGGTAGGATGCTGGTTTTTCTCCTCTCTTCCTCCTTTATTAGCTCCTCGGAGAATTTCTCTATCTTCTCTTCATTTCTTGTTTCCACCATATTTTTTCCCTTGAATAGCACTGCTTCCACGTTCTTCTGCGACAACATGTTTTCTGCAATTCCAAACACATCCCTTTTTTTGCTCTTTGTTTTTTGTTTCTTCATTCCATCACTCATTGTGGCCACTACCTCATTTCCCTGTAATTATTATTATAATGAAAGAGATTAGAATTAAGCAATCTTGAACTCAACTACCTTACTTTTCTTCTTTTTATTTATTGATGTTTGATTTCGATGTTTAAAGCCATATCCTGCAATTGAAATGTAAAAGTTTCTTTTTCGAATTTTACGAGCTTTAATAATATTTGACTTTTAAAAATTAGTTATTTTGCATGTGAATGAATAATCATTGCATAGTCTTTGATTGATTAATTTGGGAGACAGGGTAATAGTAAATTAGTTTGAACATTGAAAGGAATTTAGAAATTGAATTACCTGAATACGAATATAGTTACTTGTCCTACACTGACCAAATGCCATTGAAACAGCTTGATCAACCTGCAATAATAACAGCAAAACAAACATATAAATAAACAACTATAACACAATTATTAGCTTACCCACCCCCATTTATTAACATTTAAAACTATGTCCACTCTAATTGTCCTAAAACTTTTTAATTATAGATCCTATTCCTACTAATGCAGCCGACACAATATTCAGTTTTCTTTTTTTAAGAAAAGTTAAAAAAAAAAGTTTTTCTCTCTCTCTCTCCAATATATAAATATATATATATATATATTGCACTTTGGCGTGAATCGCATTTATGAGTTACTTATAAACAAACAAAATTAAGCATATCGTTAGGTGCCACTTTCTCCAGACTCTTATCATGGCGTATGCTATCTATATCCACCACGCAATAAAAACTAAAAAGCATTACTTCAATGTTATAATGTTTTGCATTAACACACACTTAATCTCTAAGAAAAATTAACGTAATTGAGGTTGAGTTGACATTCGTTACATAAAAATGATAATTATTGTTAAATTGGCCATGAAATTTTCCAAAATACACAAAAATAGTAAACAATCAATAAATTCGTTCTACTTTGATTTCTTCATCTTATTAGTCCATTAAATATGCCAATTTTAAACATTTATATTGACGAGATGATAAAATGTGATAATTGCTCACCATGTCAGAGGCTCCATCGGCGGCGATCCTCGTGAAATTAGCCGGTGACGACGTCAAACACCGGCTGCTCATTTCACACTCCCCATTTCCTAAAGACACCACAAGCAAATCTTCTACTCCTTTGCAGTAAGGAAACTCGAGCTTATTATTTAGAACATGTGTAATAGCTGCAGCCGTCGGATTGTTCATTGGTATGCTCCCATCGACGGCCAAGATCCTAGTTCGCCGATCCAACGACCACATCTCTACGGATCCTTGAGCCGTTGGATCTGCAGAAGTGGCTGCACAAACGTCCTTCATCTTGAAATCATAGCCGTCCATTTCGGATGCATCGGCTCGGGAAAAGAGAAATGGGGACCGAGTGGAAAGGTCGTAGCAAGGTATCAAAACTGCCTTCAACGTGTCCTTAAGAGTGCACTCCCCAAACGTTTTCGCAAAAAGCTTCTGAGCGTTCGCCGGACGGGAAATTCGCGGGAAGATTCTTTTCCCAGGTGACTGCAAAATAAGGCGATGGTTCTTCATTAAGAACTTTAGAGCTTCATCGGCGGTAAACATGGCGCTGCCGTCTTCTCCTCGAGTAAATAGTAGCGAAGCGAGAATACCGCCGGCGCCGGATCCAGCAACGACATCAAAATAATCGGAAATACGAGCATTCTGATTGCCGGATTTACGACGGAGACAATCCTCCAGGTGAGCGAGGGATTTAGCGGCGAGAATTCCGTCGGTGGCTCCGCCTCCATCAATGCTGAGAACCCTGACCTTCCCGGCGCTTTGCTTGCAACCATGAAATTGAAGCGGAGGCGAATCAATCTTCGATTGACGAAGCTTGGAGGTCGTATCAAAGTCGTAGCCGAAGAGAAACTTGTTTTCCAAAATGGAGAAGATTTCGTAGGAGAGCTTGTCTACGTCAATGCTTTCCGATGCAATACTTTCGAAAACCTGAGGTGCAGAAACTGCCGCCATTTCCTAAGCTCAACAACGAGAAAGTGATGGAGAGAGAGAGAGAGAGAGAGAGGGAAGACGAAGAGGAAGGGATGAGGAGAGGGAATTATAAATAGGTGTAAAAGTGAGGTGGGCTTCGTATGTACGTGTGGCCGTTGTGAATTGCGTCCTGCTAGCCTTCCCTATTTTCTTTTTATTTTCAAGCGTTTTTTTTCCTTTCTAAAATTAAATAATTATAATTATAATTATCAATTTATTTTTAACTACCTGTCAACGAAAATATCTTCGAGAAAGCATCACTGTAGTTTCTCGTCCTATTGCTAACCCACGTAAAAAAAAATAATGCTATTCTCTTAAAATATTTGTTGACGTGTTAAACAATAATTGGTGCAATTAATATAATAAATTATCTAGAAAAATTTATTTATCAAGATTGTCAGATCTCTCTACGCTGTATTTTTAAAAAAATATTGTCGACTAGTTAGCAAACTTAGTCATCAGCTAAATAAATTCTTCATTCTTCGAGAAAGGTATTATACCAGGTTTAATAAGAGTCATCAGAAATGATTTTTTTTTTAGAGTTTCTACCCTTGGAGGCTAATTTCTTAAAAGTAGTTAATTAATTTTAATTGTTTGATAAATTATAACACTCTATAATTAAATTATATATAAAAAAAAATAAAATTAAGAGAGAAAGTGATAAGAGAAATAAAAAAGAGTGTGGAAGAAAATGAGTGACTAAATATCATTGTTTAAAAATATACACTATCAAAATGAAAAATATTTTTTTTTTATAATTGAATTTCAAATTATTAATTTATTTTTTTTAAATTTCAAATTACTTGTGATTTAAATTTTATTACAAACCATTTATAAATTTATTACATTTATCAACTTTTTTAATTATATTATTTTAATTACTAATATTCGTCTGTAAAGATTTCTTGCACTTTTTCCTTGCTTTAATTTAAATCCCAACCTAATATCTTTATTTCCTTTTAAGGGTGTCACGATGGAATGTCGCAAATAAAATATCATAACCTTTTACGTGTCATGTTTAAATTTTAAACCAATTGGCGGCTTCTTACCTTAATTTCAACTGACAATTTCCTCTTCTTTTAATTTTTTTTAATTCTAAATTTAGGAATGTTTTTATGACATTTACACTAAATTCAAGCTGAGTAATGATCAAAGAAGTTTTTACATAATATTTATGACATTTATTTTTACAACTACGATTATAAATAAATAGTGTAACGATAAACTACAAAATTGTCAGTCTGATTTTCGAACCACATTTAATTATTTAGTCTAATTTTATATGAAAACAGTCTACAATACCTTAATTGTACCAATCATTATTTGACATGTTGTCAATGAATATTTCAAAATAGTAGACTAAATTCTAACCGGACAAAAATAAAGTTTTTTGTAATATTTAATTTTTATATTTTTTGAAAAATCATTTTCTGCGAGTCAACATTTCAATTACGTGGAGAGGCATGCACACGTGTGATCAGCCCATGAAGAAATAGTTCCAAGTGGATGGTCTATGAATTAACTAATTAATAAAATGAGTAAAAATCTAATAATTCCAGAATATTTATTATTTTTCAATGAATTTATTTAAATATAAATTATTAATTTCTTCTGATTTTCACGTATGAGGATAGGCTAATGTGTCGGTAGCAATGCAAGCAATTAATACCCATCACAAGATATGAGATTTTCCTTTTTTTTTTTTAAATCCTTAATAATTAATATATTTATGATTTTAAATAAAAATATTTAAATAATTTTTATTTATTATTATTATAAACACATGTTAATTAAAAAATAGGAAAAATAATAAACCAACTGCGTTACTTATAAATTATAATATTTTTTTTGCATGATAAAATAAATAGTTATAATAATAATCCAGCTCCTTAAACCACCACCGACGCTTATTTTAATTTTATTTTTAATTTTTGAATAAAATAAAATAAAATAATGAAGACAATAGAATCCTTTGATCAATTATTTTGTCACACCCATAATGTTCTGGACCTACTAAATATATTTAGCTGGTAGGTCGGTATGTTACTTCCTTTTCCTAAAAATTAAATATAATTTTAATTTCAATTTTAATTCAAGACAAAAGATGGTAGACTCTCTAAATAAGCACCGTCTCTTCAATTTCTATGACTATATATTTTTAATTAATGCTTATAATAAAAATGTAAATATAACGAGGACGCGTCAACTGACATCGGTCGTGTCAACTGACATCAACAAGTTTATACTCTTTCGTTAGATTTTGAAATTCTATTTGGTTCGTACTGAAAATTCGCAATGGGACAAAAATGGTGAAACAAAATTATAAATTTTTTTTGCAGAGATCTATGTTGACGGTGATTGGAACATGTCGATGAGCTAAGACCCGCACGTAATACGTAAACGTTCTTCTATGATTTTATGTCTTCGTATTAAGTTTCTTCTTTTTTCTTGATTTTTATTCGTTAGGATTTTTAAAGTAAATTTTAGTGATCGTTCTTTGCATATTAGTATTTGTTAATACAATTCTATAAATTGTTTTTCCGAGTTCTTAAAATCATAACGAGATATTTATAGGTATTCAATGGAATAATAGAAATGTAACATTTACTACACATTTTAATATAAATTATGGAATAATAGAAATGTAACATTTACTACACATTTTAATATAAATTATAGAAAAAAATAATGTCACACGAGCGAAAATAATTAATTAATATTATAACCATATTAAATAAAAATATGGTTTTTGTAATATTGTCCGCCACAATTTGCTGTCGGAACACGACCATAAATTAAATATTAAATTAATGTTAAATGTGCTCTGGTCCGTTCTTAATCATGCATGTTCATTACATGCTTTTTTAATCATTAGAGTTAAGCAACAATTTATTATGCATAAAATGGGTTTTAAATTTTCTCTATTGTCTGCTGTTGTTAGTGTTGGTTTGCAAATATAATCTTTAAAAATTGAAATAAAGTTTAATTTTTCGATCAATTAGTTCTAAGTATTTTTGACGACGATGACTCGGGTAATAAGCTTTTCAACAAATAAATAATATTATCAATGTATAGATGAAGTTAATTGTTGAGTTGTAGTTGACATTATTAAGATCTAAAATTAATGATTAATCACAAATTATTGTAGTTAATTATAAAACTAAGAACACGATGAACGTCAAACCCTAAATATTATTATTTGTTATTATGTCAAATATAGCCAACTTTGCTAGGTAGGGTCCAATAACACGGTCAATTTAAGGAAGAGATCCAAATTTTGTGATTATGTTCTTCTTAACACTTGTGATCGCACGTCTATCGAATCGACTTAATATATTTGAAGTCGTTGATCCGCACGAAGGGAGAAAACCCAAATACCTGAGACAACGCAAAAGCAGTAAGAAAATGTTTAAGCCGGCAAAAAAAAAAAAAAACAAATATCGGATCTAAAGAGCATTGTTAAGAAGGTCGATATAAGTTGAGTTGAGCCAATGTTATGAACTTGAAAACTTAGGTCATCCAATGATCCCGGGCGAAGGCGTCGATATTGATGACACTTGCAACTTGCCTTATTGTGGTTGATTTTAGAAGGAAAAAAAAAAATACTTATTTCATAATTTTAACTGTTTTGAATTGTCCGGTAAAAAAATAATAGTTTTCATTCAGAAACAGTTGCAAAATAATTTCATTTTTTATTTTAATTATTTAATTTTTTAAATAATGACATTTAACCGCTCGGTTTCTTCCACTCTTTTTTTTATTTATTTCTTTCAATTATAATATAATTTGATAATTTTTAAGAAATTAATCTACAAAGTTACAATTGATTTAATGAGTTGAATTGAATTAATAAAATTGATGAGATTTCTTTTATTTATATATATTTTTTGGAGTTCGGTTCAAATCAACTTGCCCCCCTTTAACCAGAGAGAATTCAGTTCAGAGGTGGGATGCTTTTGCAATGGGCCATAGCCTATAGCTTGGGCCAGTCGTATTAAAGTTATTTAATGTTTAAAATGGGCCATGGCCTATACTTTTTCATCTCTGTAAGCTGGTTCAGATCCTCTCAGAAGAAAGTGGCGAAAGAGCAAACTGTGGTAACTGAATCACTGATAATGGAGGACGAGCGAACACGAGTTGTTCACTGCTAGATTGAAACTATTCAACCTCCTCTATAATTCTGCATGGATTATTCTTCTTCCAATTCGAAAATGTCTTAATATCTGTTTCTATGCTTCATTTCTCGTATCTCGGCAGTTTTTCCGTGTTTTCGGTTCCCGCGTGATTCGTGGTGAGCATGGATTCGCAACCTTCTCGATCGGGAAGGTTTTGGCCTGGGCAGAATCTCCTGCGAATTCGAGCGCAAAGATTGGACGCAGCGGTTCTTCTTTGTTCACATCGAACTTCGATGCGAGTATTCAGAGCTTGTCTTCGATCCTCAATGGTCCTCATGCCGGTAAATCAGACGCTTCATGGAGTGGCTGGTGGTCTTCGGCGAGCTATGTTACTCCGCCGGAGTTTGCGCCAGTGTAATCCACTATGGCAGCTTGCGAAGTCTCTCGCTCCGATTTCGAAGCCTACTCGGGATTGATATCGGAATCTGACAATCGTTTTGAGGATATTCGAATGACGTTTGGATTACAAAGAGCGATCAGAGGGCATCCACTTCACAAGCAGTGCCGATGGAGGATACTACATCGGCAGCATTGTCCCCACACAAGGAGGAAGGTAGGCCCTGAGATATGAGACAGTACATGCAGTAGATGAATGAGACGTAGCAGACAAATCACTAACAAATGTTTGAGGTGATGCAAGCGAATTATCAGCAAATATATGATATACAACAAGCGAACCACCAGCAGATGTATGAGCGTGGCAGCAGACAAACAGTCAGATGTATGACATGCAACAAGAAATACACTTGATACATCAGACACACCACGAGGACCTGCAGTGTATTATAGAGGTAGAACAAAACCATCAGCGAAAATTGCAACTCCTCAGAAGCTGGGCTGATGAGCAAGATGCTAGAAGGAGACGCCGTCGCAGACGACATCAAAGACGAAGAGATGGAGAAAATGACGGAGACGGTGATGGAGAGAATAATGAATAAATTTTGAAAATTTGACTGGCGTGAAGTTAATGTTATGAATTATATTTCAAAATATATTAAAATAATGAATTACAATTTGAATCACCTTTAAAAATGAACTAAATTAAATATTATTACACTACAATCATCTATTTCCTCTGCCGCGACGGTGCACCGAAGATTCCTGCACATAATGAAAGAAAACTATAATTAAAAAAAATACTGTGTATTTATAAGAGAAATATGTTTAAATGTACCTGTGTATCGTCGAATGTGTTGAAACCCATGAAAGTGTCTTGCGAATCCGCAGCGCCTGAATTCGATTCTCTGGTAGGACAAGTGCGAGAATTATGCCCTACATGCCGACATGTACGACATCTAATGGTGACGTTCCTCCTACTCGCGCTCATTCTTGAGCTTGAAGGCTCGTCGGGATCTCGCACTCTTGTCTTTTTGGGCTTACCAGGTTGGCGTCTTCTTGTGGGCGGGAGGATTTTGTTCAGAGGTGTACCATCTGGGCCTACGGGTGGCGGCTGTTAGTGATTTTACACTTTTACACGCAAGTGCACGTGTCGCTAACGAAGTAATAAGTAAGTAAAGTATCGATCCCACGAGGATATCCTTAATTGAATTAATTGCTATAAAAATCTTTTAGAAATATTAAAATGATAAATAAAAATAATTAGAAATAAAATATGAATAACGATGCAATAAAAGACAGCGAAATAAACGAGGTTAAATCGATGAATAGAAGCCTTGGCTAGGATCAATTTCTTCGTTACGATAATTTTACTACTGATGCTCTGGTAATGCTCTGCAGTATTGTCTATGAACAGCAAGAATAAATTAATTATAGGATTCTTTCGAATTGCCTAGGTAAATTCAATTTAAAATTTCTCTCTACGTTGAAAGAATGTAACTAACAGTGAATTTCATATTTGCCTCATTCTTATTGCCAATCGAATTAATGCTAACCACGTTGTAACAATTTAATCCAATTAATTATTCGTGCATCTAACAATTTATATCTATCTATCGATACAATATAAACATGAATCGTCAACCTATCTATCGATATGATCTGACTTAACATGGAATACCACAAATAATTGTTCAATATGCAATTGTATAACAAAACCGAGATCGTAGCAAAAACCGTAACGAGTACTATCGTCCTAACCAAGATAATAGAGTTTAGCCTAAAATCATGATAGCAATACTAATTAATATTAAAATTTTCAATAACATAAAAGTAATAATAAAGAAGAAGAAGATCAAAAAAATGGTATAGTCGTCGGGTTCCTCTTCTTCTGTTCCAGCGCTCCCTGTCTTTTTTTTTTCTATTTCGCTAGAAGTACCGCACTAAAATCAATTCTGTTTCAATATTCTCTCCCCCTTTTTTTGTGTAGTCAATCTTCTCTCTCCTCAATTCTGTGGGTCCACCAATATTTTCTATTTCAGAATGGTTTTCTTTCTTCCAATTGGTTTTTGATCCACGTGTTTTATGATTTTCAAATCTCTCCCTTTCAATTAGCTTTTCCTTCCTTTCTTGTCATTTTCTGCATGCCACATGTCTATTGCTTCTCAGGATCTCTTTCTCACAAAATCTTCAAAATCTTTGATCTTCCTTAATTGTAGTGGTTTCCTCTCTCTCTTCTTAGTATTCTGCATCAATTTTACAGCCAAAATAAATCCTCTATTTTTGGCACCCATAAATTTCTCTATTTGCTTTCTCTCTCCATAATCTTCAACTTTTGAACTTGATTTTTCCTGCTATTATCTTGCATTCAAATATGAAAATATAAAATTCAAATTGAAGAGAAAAATTATGTTTTTAATAAATAATCTGCATGAAATATATTAAATTCAATCAAAGCACTAATGCTGCAGCATTACATAGCAATTGCAGTAAATTCATACAAATTTATTCTTGCAAAGTTCTATCAATTAAATACCATATAAAATAACTTTAATTTAAGAGTTTTCAGTGGCCACATTATTTGCCCGCCAATTGGATGAATATAGTGTGAATACATCTGCAGGTAAATTACTCGGTGATAGTATTCATGAACATACTGTTCCGGGTTAACTCTCATCTTCTGCATGCAGGGAATGGAATGGAATGGACGCACGGGATTTCAGTAAGCTCCCACCTGGTACATTTGCACACACAATTTTCCATGTCAACATCGAATTGTTCTAATCCGTTGCTGACCTCATATCGATAACCTCCCGTATGCTGGGCGCGCCAATATCCAGCTGCTTCCATTAGCTTCGCAAGCTTGTTAATTATCTTAGGACACAGGAGGTGGTCTTCTTGGATCATCTTCTCATAATTTTTAACAATGCGAAACATTAATTTCTTTCGAATCCTGTCGAGCATGGTCAAAATTGGTTTGTTTCTGAGAGGCAACAACACTGCATTGAATGACTCGCACAGATTGTTTAAGCCCATATCGCACTTTGGAATGGAAGAGAATGCATGAGTCACCCAACGACGAGGATCTTCTTCTCGAAGATACGCTTCTGCCTCCGGGCTAATGTCACCTAATTTTCCCATTTCATTCTCGAAATATTCACTCGTGGGTGCTCTGGCCGCACTCCACATTAGATCTTTGTACGCATCGCCCGGAACTATGTTTTTGAAATTTTGGTACATATGTCTGAGGCAAAAGCGGTGTTCGGCGGCTCGAAATTGACGTTGCACAACAATCTTCAACCCCTGAAATTTGAACAAAATACATCGTCAACATAAAATAATATAACTATCACAAATGTTTGAAATAATAAATAGAAATACAATATACTTTTTGTCGATCTGACATAATTGTCCACCCGCGTCCTGATTCAGTTTCTAGGTCTCCCTTCAATAAATGCAAAAACCACTCCCATGAGTCTGTACACTCAGATTCGACGTTGGCAACAGCAATGAGTTACGGGTTTAATATGATTTAATTATCCTTGGTGGAATTTTCTTATAACAACAGTTTTCAGGCGACAATAGGTATGACATCGTATGAGGCATTATATGGACGAAAATGCAGATCTCCATTGTACTTGGATGAAGTTGGGGAAGCACGATTGATTGGTCTTGACATTGTGCAACAGACAGTGGAGAAGATTGCTCTTATCCGACACCGAATTTTGATAGCTCAAAGCCAGCAGAAAAGTTATGCCGATAGAAGACGTAGAGAATTGTGGCTTGGTGGCGATTTTAACCAAGCCACAAATCATCGCCATGAATGTGAGTCAAATTCACATCGACCGGAAAGCTTGACAACGAAGGGTTTTGCAACACCTTTCGTGGTGGAAAATGGAAGCTCGCCAAAGGCTCTTTAATTATGGTGAGAGGAGAAAAATGCTCTTCTTTGTATGTGATGCATGCAAAGATCGCAAATTCCACAATCCATACGGTGGACTATGAAGACGTGGTAGATCTTTGGCACAACCGGCTTAGCCATATGAGAGAGAAGGAATTGATGATTCTCGCCAAGAAGTATTTACTCTAAGGTCTTAAAAATGGCTCTCTAAAGCAGTGTGTTCACTGCTTGGCTGGTAAGCAGACTCGAGTAGCCTATACAAGTGTTCCTCACTCGGGGAAACCGGGTATACTCAACATGGTGTACTCCGATGTGTGCGATCCGATGAAGACAATAACACTTGGTGGTGCAGCATATTTTGTGACTTTCATCGACGATCACTCAAGGAAGGTTTGTGTGTATACGTTGAAGACAAAAGATTAAGTGATAGATGTCTTCAAGCAGTTTCACGCTCGTGTCGAAAGAGAAACATGTGTGAAGTCAAGTGCATCTGGACAGATAATTGGGGTGAATATTGTGATCCTTTTGATGAGTACTACAGGGAGCAGGGTATTCGGCATCAAAAAACACCCCCAAAGACTCCTCAGTTGAACGGTTTAGCTGAGAGAATGAACAAGACACTTGTTGAGAGAGTGTGATGTTTGCTCTCGTAGTCACAGTTGCCGAGATCCTTTTGGGGTGAAGCTTTGAGTACAGTGGTTCACGTTTTGAATCTCACGCCAAGTGTTCCACTAAACTTCGAAGTTTCAGACAAGATGTGGTCAAGAAAAGAAGTTTCTTACAATCATCTGCACATTTTAAGGTGCAAGGCCTTTGTTCACATTTCGAAAGACGAGCGGTCGAAGCTAGATGTGAAGACGAGGCCATGTGTGTTTATCGGTTATGGTCTTGATGAGTTTGGCTACAGGTTCTATGATTCGGTGTAGAAAAAGGTAATCAGAAGTAGCGATGCGGTGTTCGTAGAAGACCAAGGCATCAAAGGCATCGATAAGGCAGATAGATGCAATGATGATTTGATCGATTTGGATCAAATTTCTACACCTACAGTACATTCTGATCAAGGGGGAGCAGAACCAGAACATGATACCGGTCTTGCCAATGGCGAAGTCCCCATTGCTGATAACGTTGAACTGACTGAGCAAGTTGAAGAAGAGGTTCAAGAGTTGCCAGAAGAACCTCTGTTGAGAAGATCTACTAGAGAATGACGTCCTTCGACGAGATACACTTCAGATGAGTATGTGATGCTCACAGATGCCGGAGAGTCAGAAACTTACCAAGAGGCAACTTCCGTTGATAAGAAGAAAGAGTGGCTGAAAGCCATAGAAGAGGAAATGCAATCTCTTTAGGAGAATCACACTTATGACTTGGTGAAGTTACCTCAAGTAAAGAAAGTTCTTAAGAACAGATGGCTCTACAAGTTGAAGACCGAAAGTGCAAGCTCATAGCCAAGGTACAAGGTGTTGACTTATAGAGTGTTTAAGTCATAATTTGTTTTTGATTATGTATTTGTGTATTAAGTATACAATTTGATTATGTGTATTTAAATAAGAATTATCAATACAAGTTTGGTTGACAATACCCTGAACAAGGGTATTTTAGTTGTCTAATAAAATCGGTTTGAGTATACAGAGCAGAACAGAAAAACAGGGCTGTAAAACGCGTGCTTCTACCGATGACTATACATAAAAAAAAAATGGAAGCCTCTGCCGATTGCTAAGCAGAAGAAGACGCCGTTTAGAAGTTATCATTTGCCGATGATATGTGAACACGTATGCCGATGATGTTTGAAGCTACTCCTGCCGATTGACTAAACGACAAAAGGAGATAATAACCAAAGCATGCACATGCCGGTGAAATTTAAGGATGCGTCTGCTGATGGAATTCAACGCCTACACTTGCCGATAGCTTTTAAGCTTGCTCATGCCGATCACTAGACGACAAGTTTGATGAATTCATCTGCCGATAGATTTTATGATTCATCTGCCGATAGATTTTATGTTACATCTGCCGACAGCGTGTTAAGCGTGCATCTGCCGATGATGGTTCAAGGTAGCATATGCCGATGACGTGTATAAGCTGCATCTGCCGGATGAGTCTCCAAGTTGCATATGCCGATGACGTGTACAACCTACACCTGCCGATAGCTTTTGAGGAAGCATATGCCGATGGAGTTTGAAGTCGCATCTGCCGATGGAAGTTGAAGCCTCTCCTGCCGATAAGATTAATGCATACATCTGCCGATAGTGTTTAAGTTGCAGATTCCGATGGATGTTTTGAGCAACAAATACCGATGACGTGCAGATTGTTTTAAAGCTACACCATCCGATGGCGGTTTAAGTCTAAATCAGCTTCATCTTCCGCCAGAATTCAAAATTAGCCGCGAAGCTACAGTGACGTCGTTTTCAGCATTAACTCCAGGGCTTTAATGGCGACGACGAACAGCGACTCTAGGTGCAACGGATATCTGCTTCAGTACGGATGCTTCCCAACGGTAACATTTTCCATTTCTAGTAGAAGCATTCAATTCTGTGAAGCAAAGAGAAGACAGAGTATAAAAGCCGAAGTTAGTGCTCGAAGATACAACTTTTGCGATTTGAATTCCTGAGCCCTAACTTGCGAAAATATTCATACTCTGTAAATCGTACTACTCTCCTCTTACATTCGAACTTGAGATTCAGATCCTGTGAGAGAGTAGTTTTTGTGCAAAACTTTACAAACTCTAAATTTGTATAAGGCAGTGGATTGACGCTCGTAAAGTTCAATCCTATATTGTGTAAAAGGCTTTGGATCGACGCCCGAAAGCTCGATCAGGATTTCTCGTTGAGGAGAAGTAAGGAATCTTCAAGGAGGAGCCTTGGAGCGTGGACGTAGGCAGTTTGGCCGAACCACGTAAAAATACTGGTGTCAAATTTCTCTCTCTCTCTCTCTCTTTACATTATTTGATTACTTGTGTTAAATCTATAAGTTTAATCAAAGAGAGAAATAAGATTGACTCATAATTAAAATTAAAAAGTCTAATTCACCCCCCCTCTTAGACAATACCGATCCTACAATTGGTATCAGAGCAAGGTTTATCATTGTCTAAGTTGTATTTGTATTCTGTGATATACTAATCATGGCATTCAACTCAAACTCCTCACACATTGAGGGTCAGTCCATCTCTAGGCCACCTCTATTCGATGGCAGTGATTATGTTTACTGGAAGGCGAGAATGAGAATATTCATTCAAGCCATGGACTATGAGTTATGGAACATTATAGAATATGGTCCATTTAGTGCCATGAAAACTGTAGATGGCAAAAGTGTTCCCAAGGTCTTTGCTGATTTAACTGAGTCCGACAAGAGGAACTTGAGTCTAAATGACAAAGCCATTAACACCCTATACTGTGCTCTAAATCGTGATGAATTCAACAGAGTTCAGGGGTGTGATAGTGCTCAGGAAATCTGGCATTTATTAGAAGTAACTCATGAGGGAACAAACCAAGTTAAAGAGAGCAAATTAAGCATGCTTGTTCATGAGTATGAATTGTTCTCCATGGAAAAGGATGAGTCCATATCTTCTATGTTTACTAGATTCACTAATATTACTAATGGATTAAAAGTTCTTGGTAAGATGTATACAGGTGAAGAACTAGTCAGGAAAATTTTGAGATGCCTTCCACGAGCTTGGCAACCTAAAGTGACAGCCATTCAAGAAGCTCGGGATCTGAAGGTTCTTAAACTTGAAGAGCTCGTTGGCTCTCTCATGACTCACGAGATTACAATGAGAGCCAATGAGAAGGAGGATCTCAAGGAGAAAGAGATCAGCAAGAAAAAGGACATTGCACTCAAAGCCTCATCAAGTAAGCAAGATGACTCTGAAGAAGAGGAAGATAATGATGAGGATATTGCACTCATCACCAGGAGGTTCAGTAAATTTCTCCAAAGGAAAAGACTGCAAGGAAGGAAATTTCCGAAAGGTGAAAAGTCTCAAAAGGAAAAGGAAATCACGTGCTTTGGGTGTGGAAAGCCTGGACATATGAAGGCAGATTGTCCACAAGCAAAGAAGTATCCCAAGAAGTTTAAGAAGAAGGCCATGAAGGCTACTTGGGATGACAGTGAAGGTGACACATCATCCTCAGAAGATGAGGAAGTAGCAAACCTATGCTTCATGGCTCACGAAGAAAAGGTTAGTTCCTTGTCTTCTGATACTTTAAGTGACAGTGAGAGTGACAATGATGAGAGTGAGCTTATTGATGCGTTTAACGATTTAGTTAAGCAGTTTGGGATGCTTAAGACTAAATATAATTTGCTGAAAAAGGAAAATGCTAGCTTAGCTGAAAAGCATGCTAAAGATGTAGACTTGCATGTCAAGGAAATTGATAAGTTTAAAAGCAAAAACGAAGATTTGAATAATATTATTCTGAACTTCACTAAGGGCGACAAATTATTTAAGATGGTAATAGCAGGTCAGAGAGCAAATTTTGACAGAACAGGATTAGGGTATGACAAGTCTAATAAAAAGAAAGTCTTTAAAAACTTCTTTGTTAGACCCTCTATCTGCCATGCGTGTAATGAAACAGGACATAAATCTTTTGTATGTCCGTTAAAAGCAAACTATAAAAAATCAACTGGTAAACTCCAATGGGTTCCCAAGGGAACCAGACCTAACACTAGGACCCAAAAGATTTGGGTACCTAAGAAGATCAATTAATTTCTGTTTTGCAGGTTGAGTGCTCTCCTGGAAAGAATCAGTGGTACCTCGACAGTGGATGCTCGAGGCATATGACAGGAGACTCAACCATGCTTGCTGCTGTCAACAAAAAGAAAGGAAGTGTTACTTTTGGTGGAAACCAAAAGGGCAAAATAGTTGGCATCGGCAATATAGGTAACAGTTTTAATCCTACTATTGAAAATGTGCTTTTAGTTGAGGGATTAAAGCATAATCTGCTTAGTATTAGCCAGTTATGTGATAAAGGATATGAGGTGATTTTTAAATCAAACTTATGTATAATTAAAGATGCATCGAATGATAAAACTCTGTTCACTGGCTATAGGAAAGAGAACATTTATATTATTGACATGGATGCTATTGAGCATATTGATGAAAAATGTTTTGCTGTCAATTCTTCTCATGATTCTTGGATTTGGCATAGGAGATTAGGACACGTAGGGATGGATACCTTAGCTAAGATTACTAAGGAGAACCTAGTTAGAGGAATCCCTAAGATATCCTTTGAAAAGGATAAGGTCTGTGAGGCTTGTCAAATGGGCAAGCAGATCAAAAGCTCTTTTGCATCAAAGAATGCAATCTCCACTTCTAAGCCGCTCCAACTCCTTCACATGGACCTCTTCGGTCCTTCTAATATAGCAAGCTGAGGAGAAAAATTCTATGCCTTTGTCATTGTTGACGATTTCTCTAGATTCACTTGGGTTTATTTTCTGAAGTCAAAGGATGAAACTTTTGATACTTTTTCTAGTTTTAGGAAAAGAGTTCAGAATGAAAAGGAGCTCACCATAATTGCTATTCGTAGTGATCATGGTGGAGAATTTGAAAATGAAAGATTTGAACTCTTGTGTCTCAAACATGGAATTGAGCACAACTTCTCCTCTCCTAGAACCCCTCAGCAAAATGGTGTTGTTGAGAGGAAAAATAGGTCCCTTCAAGAGTTAGCTCGAACTATGCTAAATGAAAATTTTCTTCCTAAGTATTTCTGGGCTGAGGCTGTTGCCACAGCATGCTATGTACTCAATCGGGTCTCCATAAGACCAATTCTTGAGAAAACTCCATATGAACTCTGGAGTGGAAAAACTCCTTCTGTCAAGTATTTTAGAGCCTTTGGCAGTAAATGCTTCATTCTCAATACTAAGGATAACTTAGGAAAATTCGATTCCAAATCTGATATTGGAATTTTTCTTGGTTATTCTCTGACCAGTAAAGCATATAGGGTTTTCAATAGGAGAACCCTAGTTGTAGAGGAATCCGTTCATGTCAACTTTGATGAGTCCCCTCAGCCCACAATAAATGTGGATGAGGATGGTGTTTTGAATTATCAACTGGATTCTCTTTCCTTAGAAAAACCTACTGATCCCTCTCAAGCAGAAAAATCTTTAGAACCATCTTCTACATCTCTAGGTATAATTCCTGTCAATGATGAAAATCCTACTCTCCCTAGAGATTGGAAATATGTTAGAAATCATCCGTTAGATGAAGTCTTAGGTGATCCATCACTAGGTGTTAAGACTAGATCCTCTCTTAGGAATCTTTGTGCCAATGTGGCATTTATCTCTCAAGTAGAGCCTAAGAAGTTTGAAGAGGCCGAGAATGATGAGTATTGGATTTTAGCTATGCAAGAGGAGCTAAATCAATTTGAAAGGAGCAAGGTATGGGAACTTGTTCCGAGGCCTATGGTTCATCCCATTATTGGAACTAAGTGGGTCTTTAAGAATAAATTGGATGAAAATAGGATTGTAATAAGGAACAAGGCTAGACTTGTTGCTAAGGGGTACTCTCAAGAAGAGGGTATTGATTTTGAGGAATCTTTTGCCCCTGTTGCTAGATTGGAATCAATTAGGATGCTTCTAGCTTTTGCCTGCTACAAGAACTTCACACTCTTTCAAATGGATGTAAAGAGTGCATTTTTAAATGGTTTCATAAATGAAGAAGTTTTTGTTGAGCAACCCTTAGGGTTTGAATCTTTTGACAAACCCGATCATGTGTACAAGCTTAGGAAAGCTCTGTATGGACTTAAGCAGGCTCCTAGAGCTTGGTATGACAGATTGAAGAATTTCCTTGAGGAAAGGAATTTCAAAAAGGGTAACTCCGATTCAACTCTGTTTACCATGCAAAAGGAGAAGGACATTATGTTGGTTCAAATTTATGTCGATGACATTATTTTTGGCTCAACTAATGTCAATATGTGTAATGATTTTTCTTCCCTCATGCAGAGTGAATTTGAAATGAGTATGATGGGGGAGTTAAAGTTCTTCTTAGGATTCCAGATTAGTCAATCTCCTGATGGAATTTTCTTCTGTAAAAAAAAAATACATTAAGGAACTCCTTAAGAAATTCGGATTAGAAACTGTCAAATCTTCTAAGACTCCTATGAGCACCACTACTAAGTTGGATAAAGATGAAAAAGGAATCAGTGTAGACATTAAGAAATATCGTGGTATGATTGGATCTTTGCTATATCTGACTGCAAGCAGACCAGATATTCTTTTCAGTGTGTGTCTCTGTGCTAGATTTCAGGCTGCCCCTAAGGAATCTCACTTAACTGCTGTCAAAAGAATCTTTAAGTATTTAAGTGGAACTCCCGACTTAGGATTATGGTATCCAAAAGGTACTTCTTTCGATCTGATTGGCTACTCAGATTCTGATTATGCAGGTAGTCTAGTGGATAGGAAAAGCACCAGTGGAACATGTCAATTCCTTGGTGAATCTCTAGTTTCCTGGTATTCTAAGAAACAAAATTCTGTCGCACTATCAACTGCTGAAAGTGAATACATTGCTGCTGGCAGTTGCTGTGCACAAATGTTATGGATGAAACAAACTTTGGAAGATTATAATCTATTTTATGATAGGATTCCTATTCGGTGTGATAACACCAGTGCCATAAACATCTCTAAAAATCCTATTCAACACTCTAGAACAAAGCATATAGATGTCAGATATCATTTCATTAGAGATCATGTTCAAAGATGAGATGTTTCTTTAGAGTTTGTCAATTCTGTAGATCAACTTGCAGACATCTTTACCAAGCCTTTGGATGAGAAGACATTCAATAGTATTAGAATAAGGTTAGGTCTCATTCGGGTTGAGAGAAAATGAGATTTTGTCTCTGTTATGAAAAAAAATTCCTAAGTGTTAGAGCTTCTTCTTCTGTGATAGCATCGGTAGATGCTGTACCTCTCTTTTGTCATCGGCAGATGTCTTGATACCGGTAGGTATCGGCAGATGCATAGTATCTGTAAGCATCGGAAGATGTATTGTTAATCTGCCGACACGTGTGGTTCATCATACCTATCAGTTCTACACGTGTGTCTCCCTCGCGTCGAGCGATACCCCTTCTTTGTTTAAACTATGTGTCTTCTCGAAGACATTTCATTTCGCGCTCTTTTCTGTGAGAAAATCCCCCCTGCCCTACCAACCCTCTTTCTCGATTCCTAATCTTTCAATGGAGCATATCGGTTCTTCAGCTCAAGCCATCTCCGTTCAGGCCAAGAAAAAGGCTAAGGTTTCTGATCGCCCTCCTCGTGAGATTCCAAGGGCAAATGCGTTTCCATCTTTCTACTTTCTCACTAAAGCTGCCGAGAACAAGTTTCATGCTGATTACCAGTTCAGGTCATTAATTCCCAGTAAAGGTATTGATTTTGAAAGTTTAGCTGGGATGAAGATTGTAGAACCCTTGACGGATCTTGGGTTAATAGGATTGTTTGAAACCGAATCCTTCTTCTATCCAGAAGCTATCCGGATGTTCTATGCCAATCTTAGCTTTACTGCTGATCCCCCTTCCATTAAAAGCTATATATATAACAAATGCATAGAAATATCCCCTCAGTCCATAAATGCTCTTCTGGGAGCTCCTCATTTGGATAGCTGCCCCTATAAATATGTGACAGGCCATGAGCTACCTTTCTTTGGAACTTCTGATGGTCTACAGTTTCTCAGGGAAATTGCTTTGGACCCTAATTCTTCTCCTGATCAGTTAAAGGGCAGACATTTGACCCCGAGGGCCAAAGTTTTTCGTCATATGATAGATTTCAATATTGTTCCCAAGGGTGGACATTATGATGAGGTGAGCGCAATGGAGCTATTTGTTCTGTTTGCTCTCTATTTCAAGACTCCTTTCAATGTAGGATACATTGTGGTTCGAAGGATGATTTTGGCAGTATCCTCTAAGGCTACATCCTTACCGTATAATTTGCTTCTTATGCGGTTATTTGCTCATCTTGAGGTTGTCCTTCCTGAGGAGGAAGAGCCTGTGAGACTTCTGCCCTCCAATTATTACTCCCAAGTCACTCTCAACAAGATGGGATTAAAAAGAATCGAAAAAGGAGAGCCTGCCTTAAAGAAGGCTATGCAGAAGATTTCTAAGCCAGTTCCTGTCAGGCGTGGTAAACGCAAGCTTATCCTTCCTGAGGAGCCAACTGCTGAGGGAGAAGGTGAATCAGGAATTCCTGATTGTGCTATTTCTCCATCTCAGGATTCCAGCTTTGATCCTCCTCCTCTTGTGCGTAGGCGCAGGACAGCTCCTTCCTCCATAGCAACTTTTTCCGAGGCCACCTCTGCTCCCTC
Source organism: Begonia masoniana (assembly GCA_022432975.1). Lineage (NCBI taxonomy): Eukaryota > Viridiplantae > Streptophyta > Magnoliopsida > Cucurbitales > Begoniaceae > Begonia > Begonia masoniana. Next base: position 9,977,988 of record CM039515.1, read on the forward strand.
ATCTGTGTCCCTACCTATTCCTGAACCTCCTCTTTCACCTCCACCTTCTCTCATCCTACCTTCTAAGCTTGTTTATCCTTCCATCTCTCCGGTGATGCGAGCCATTTCTTCCATACTCACCCATGGACCTTCAGCTCTACCATCTCCAGTTCCTCCACCTACTCTTTCCTTACCACCTACGGCTCCTCCAGTTCCAGTTCAACCACTTTCAGTTTCTCCACTCCATGAACCTTCAGCTCCTCCATCTCCGATTCATGAACCTTCAGCTCCTCCTGTCCCTGAGCCTTCAGCTCCTCCATCTCCAGATCAGCAAGAGGTGCTCCCTCCATCACCTGTCCAACCTGCTCCAATCGCTCTGCCAGTCCAACCCCTTCTCTCCAATACTCCTGCAACTCCTGCATCTCCCATAACATATCACAGGAGATTTTCCTTAACAGAGGCTCAGTACAATGAGATGCAAGCCTCTATTACCAACCTTGGCATTGCCCTCGGAACAATCCAAAGTAAAATGGATCAGAATCATTAGACCATGGGCGTTGCTCTGGATACAGGTCTTGGCCTGCTGTCTACAAAGATTGATGGTGATAGGCGAATGGTTGTCAGAGAACTTGAGAAACTCCAATTGTCCATTGCCGCCTTGACACCTGAACCTGAGCCTGAACCCGAACCATCAAGTTCTGGTCTCAATGTTCCCGAGGCCTGCTATGAAGATTTGCTTCTTCCCCTTTCCAGGCCTGCTGTTGTGGAAGATGTGAGCTTCATGTCCCTAGATATTCATGAGGCTGAGCTTCAGTTCACTCTTCCTACATTCTCCTCAGCTCCTGAATCTTCCTCTCCTCCAGCCTGTCCAATGGCAGCTTCTCCTCCACCAAGTATGGATGTGTGCTATGGTCCTTCTGTAGAGTCTCTTCCTTGCTTGGCCGTGGAAGTATCCCGGGAGCCTTCTCCACCTCCTGATCCCTGTCTGGCAATGGTGGTCTATCAATCGCCTCTTCCAAGAGATCATGCTTTCCTTCAAGCTCTGGTGGATGGATTTTTCAATCCCCACCGTGACGTGCCCTCTTATGTTCAGAGAGCCTTTTGGAATCGTCATTTAGATCTCTTCAAATAGTGATTTTTAGTTCTATACATTTCTTTTAATGACTATTTGTTTCCTAAACATACTCTGATGTTGAATGCATTTTTTTTGATAATGTCAATGGGGGAGAATACTATATTTGATTGAGAATACTATATTTGATTGAGTCTATTCTTTGGATATACACTGTACACTGTGATTTTGGAATTGCTCTGAATGGTTAATTGAATAACATGCATATACTATGGGGGAGCGGCTAGAATTATGGGGGAGTATCCTAGTTAATCAAATTTATATTGTCATAATCAAAAAGGGGGAGATTGTTGACTTATAGAGTGTTTAAGTCATAATTTGTTTTTGATTATGTATTTGTGTATTAAGTATACAATTTGATTATGTGTATTTAAATAAGAATTATCAATACAAGTTTGGTTGACAATACCCTGAACAAGGGTATTTTAGTTGTCTAATAAAATCGGTTTGAGTATACAGAGCAGAACAGAAAAACAGGGCTGTAAAACGCGTGCTTCTACCGATGACTATACATCAAAAAAAAATGGAAGCCTCTGCCGATTGCTAAGCAGAAGAAGACGCCGTTTAGAAGTTATCATCTGCCGATGATATGTGAACATGTATGCCGATGATGTTTGAAGCTACTCCTGCCGATTGACTAAACGACAAAAGGAGATAATAACCAAAGCATGCACATGCCGGTGAAATTTAAGGATGCGTCTGCTGATGGAATTCAACGCCTACACCTGCCGATAGCTTTTAAGCTTGCTCATGCCGATCACTAGACGACAAGTTTGATGAATTCATCTGCCGATAGATTTTATGATTCATCTGCCGATAGATTTTATGTTACATCTGCCGACAGCGTGTTAAGCGTGCATCTGCCGATGATGGTTCAAGGTAGCATATGCCGATGACGTGTATAAGCTGCATCTGCCGGATGAGTCTCCAAGTTGCATATGCCGATGACGTGTACAACCTACACCTGCCGATAGCTTTTGAGGAAGCATATGCCGATGGAGTTTGAAGTCGCATCTGCCGATGGAAGTTGAAGCCTCTCCTGCCGATAAGATTAATGCATACATCTGCCGATAGTGTTTAAGTTGCAGATTCCGATGGATGTTTTGAGCAACAAATACCGATGACGTGCAGATTGTTTTAAAGCTACACCATCTGATGGCGGTTCAAGTCTAAATCAGCTTCATCTTCCGCCAGAATTCAAAATTAGCCGCGAAGCTACAGTGACGTCGTTTTCAGCATTAACTCCAGGGCTTTAATGGCGACGACGAACAGCGACTCTAGGTGCAACGGATATCTACTTCAGTACGGATGCTTCCCAACGGTAACATTTTCCATTTCTAGTAGAAGCATTCAATTCTGTGAAGCAAAGAGAAGACAGAGTATAAAAGCCGAAGTTAGTGCTCGAAGATACAACTTTTGCGATTTGAATTCCTGAGCCCTAACTTGCGAAAATATTCATACTGTGTAAATCGTACTACTCTCCTCTTACATTCGAACTTGAGATTCAGATCCTGTGAGAGAGTAGTTTTTGTGCAAAACTTTACAAACTCTAAATTTGTATAAGGCAGTGGATTGACGCCCGTAAAGTTCAATCCTGTATTGTGTAAAAGGCTTTGGATCGACGCCCGAAAGCTCGATCAGGATTTCTCGTTGAGGAGAAGTAAGGAATCTTCAAGGAGGAGCCTTGGAGCGTGGACGTAGGCAGTTTGGCCGAACCACGTAAAAATACTGGTGTCAAATTTCTCTCTCTCACTCTCTCTCTTTACATTATTTGATTACTTGTGTTAAATCTATAAGTTTAATCAAAGAGAGAAATAAGATTGACTCATAATTAAAATTAAAAAGTCTAATTCACCCCCCCTCTTAGACAATACCGATCCTACACAAGGCTCGGTTAGTTGTGAAGGGGTATGGTCAGAAGAAAGGAATCGACTTTGATGAAATATTCTCACCGGTGGTGAAGATATCCTCGATTCGAGTTGCTCTTGGTTTAGCAGCACGCTTGAACTTGGAGATCGAGCAACTTGATGTGAAAATTGCATTCCTTCGTGGTGACTTGGAGGAAGAGATCTACATGGAGCAGTCCGAGGGATTTAAAGTCAGAGGAAAAGAGCAACTTGTGTGCAAGTTGAAGAAGAGATTGCATGGCCTCAAACAAGCTCCACGGCAGTGGTACAAGAAGTTTGAATCTTTCATGGTGAGTCACGAGTACAGCCGGACATCGTCGGATCATTGTGTGTGTAGCGACCCTGACACTGTACCCGATTTTCCCGTACTATTTTTTTTTATCCTAATATACTTTAAGCCTAACGTTCGAGCGGAAATAAAACTTCTAAAATCGAAATCGAAAACGGAATTGAAATCGTTGAAATCTATGTTTTAAACCTTTTAAACCAAACTTAAAACAATTAAATAAAAACAACAAAATAAAACAAAGCAGAAGGCGGGGGCAAAATGGGGCAATCGCCCCCAAAATGCTGGGGCGATCACACCCTGGCGAACGATCGCCCTTCGACGATCGTGTCCAGCGAACAATCGCCCTTCGGCGATCGCTTGCCTGCCCAGCGATCGCCACTCTTGGCGATCGCGCGACAGAGGGAGGGGCGATCGATCGCCAGGTCCTCTGGATCCAGAGGACCTGCGCTCCCCCCTTCCCTCTTCTCCTCTTCTTTTCTTTCCTCTCCTTCCCTGTATTCACACATTACTCCTAACACAAAACTTCACAATTCAACAATACAAATTCTACATAACTCTCAATCATACTTTTCAATATTAACTTACTCACAACCCCATCAATTTCCTATTTTCACCAATCACTCTAAATAATGACTCGAAACTCAATTAAAACATAACCCGTTTTCGTAAGAACAAACTGCGTGGATATGTTTAAAAATCGACAAATCCTCCTGTTTTAAATTCCAAGCAGTTCCAATGAAACGTTATAAAAACACAGTTTATAAAACAGGTTTTCAATGACGTTTAAAACCTCAAAACATGAACCTAACATCTAGCCAGATCCAAGCATCCTAATATGTTCTAACTTTACACATATTTTGTCCAAAAATAACCCAGTACTCTCAAAATAGGTACATACATCCCCACGGGTCATAACGCACCGACTGCTCAGCACACTCCCACGGGCCATTCTCCATCAACTACATCATACATCAGGAGGAGGAAAGTCATCCACACTTGGCTCAATGTCACCTACAACGTCACCTACACCATACAGACACACTATGAGCTAAAGGCTTAGTAAATTCTACGTAAATGCAGATGCGTGCAGTGCATATGGAGTTCAGAAATCATGCATAACGTACAGATCATGGCAGACAGAATACCACCGAGATCTCATCCCCCTAACCGGAGAGAGCCCATCCAGCGGTCGGACTACTCTTTCCAGCTAGAGGAGGGGGTACACGCTTATAACACGTACAGCCGTGCCTGAGCCCCATCTCGCGTGACCAGATAACAGATTACGTATTTTATTACATTACATGAGATGTGGTATTGGTCAGACCCTTAATCGGTCCACACAATAGATCGATAGCCCCCTTTCGGGCCACATCGGTTTTCTGAAAACATCGTGCAGAAATTCATTTTCATGCTTAGTTAAAATACGTGATGCATGAACAGTTATAAGCATAAAAATAAACAACCATCATGCATACCATCAAGACGAATAAAAACATAACCTATAAAGCAACTAACCTAACTACCCAACCAAAGCAATTTAAACAGACAGTACACTAAGATCCTTGACGCGACATCGAAGTACGGTGTAAGCCAATCGGCCAGAGTAAGTCACGAGAACTTACCTCGTGCGCACTGAACCTCGAGCTCCGCCCACGAACGTCGTTTGTCTGAGGCAAAACATAACGGTCGATGTTAAAACAAGATTTAAACCGCTAAACGTCCAAATTTAACAAAACCTTAACTAAGGAAATTTCTCTTAGATTATAACTTAACTATTTGAGACGTTCCATCGAGCAATTCATGCTTGTAAATTTCTAAACTCCATTAATAGAGATTTCTCAAACCTCAAAATCCGATTTTCCAACCTAATCACCGAATACGCTCTAGATTTTGTCCAATAACGTTTAATACGTTCAATATACTCTCCAATACAACAAACCTATCAATTTCTAACTTTAAACTAGGTTTTTCACAAAACCCTAAACGAAATCCTAACCGTTAAACTTCATGAAAACTACGAATAGACTTTCCAAAACCATAGATTCTTACCTAGAATCAAGTTTGGGGAAGAAAATGCGAAGGACGGAGGAAGAACGGACGTCGGAAGTCGAGTCGCCGTGGGGAATTCGCCGAAGGAGAAAAATCGCAAAGGAGAAGGAAATGGCGTGGAGAAGAAGAAAAAGAATTATGTTTTTAATTCAAATTTTAACCTTGCAAATTACCATTTTGCCATTCCTTTGATTTTCTATTTGTTTCGTCCTTTGTTTCGTTAATTAACCGACGATTTGGTTTCTCCAAATTTTCTTAATTCACCAATGACTCCCACTCATTACCAGGGTTCTTTTAAAACTGTCCGTTCGTAATTTGGACCACGTTTACTATTTCTACCAAAGTATCCTTTATAATACGAGAAATGAAATTCTCGTAAAATTAGCGTTTAACTCCTAAAATTTCCAAAATTTTCTTAAAATCCTTATAAATCATTAGGATCGTACTAACGCTTTTTTTTTTTTTTACAAAACCGACTTAATTTGACATATTTACGAAAAATACCATTATATTTATTTATTTACAAAATCCCGTAAATCCGGGTGTTACAGTGTGTTCATCAAGAGGTATTCTGATGACGACTTCATTATTCTCCTCTTGTATGTTGACGATATGTTGATCATAGGCCGTGACACTAGCAAGATGGTTAAATTAAAGGGAGAATTGAGCAAGTCTTTTGCTATGAAAGATTTGGGGGCAACAAAAAAAATACTAGGTATGAAGATCTCTCGTGATAGGAAAAATGAGAAACTGAGGTTGTCTTAGGAAGATTACATCGACAAGATACTTGGAAAGTTTAACATAAGCAAGGCCAAAGCTGTGTGTTCTCCACTTGCAGGTCACTTCAAGTTCAATTCAGAGCAATGTCCTACAAGTGAGAAAGACAAAGGCTGACATGAGTCGAGTTCCTTATGCGTCTGCAGTTCGCAGTTTGATGTACGCCATGGTTTGCACTCGACCCGATATTGCTCATTCAGTTGGAGTAGTCAGCCGATTCCTCTCCAATCCTGACAAAGAACACTGGGAAGCAGTGAAGTGGATGTCAGTGGTAGTGATCCTATGCTAGTTGGGTATACCGATTCAGATATGGCCGGTAACGTTGATTCTAGGAGGTCCATTTTAGGATTCTTGATGATTTTTGCAGGAGGAGTCGTGCCTTGGCAATCCAAGCTGCAAGATTGTGTTGCACTATCCACCACAGAAGCCGAGTACATTGCGATCACTGAGGGTTGTAAGGAGGCTTTATGGATGAAGAGATTTCTTGAGGAATTGGGTCTGCGCCAAGAGAAGTATATTATGTTCAGTGATAGCCAGAGTGCTATCCATCTCTCTAAGAATTCGTCATTTCATTCGAGATCTAAGCATATTGATGTGAGGTATCATTGGGTTCAAGATTTGCTCTGGACAAAGCAGTTGCAATTGGGGAAAGTGCACACCAGTGAAAACGGGTCAGATATGTTGACTAAGGCTTTGCCAAAGGAAAAGCTCGAGGCTTGTCGGCAAAGAGCAGGATTGTTGAAGATACTTCATCATAAGTCGGGAGGGGGAGATTTGTGGGTCCCCTCATTATGATAAGGGGACCAACATTAAATGAAAAGAAAGAAGAAGAAGATGTTTTTCTTTTTCTTCTTTCGGTCCCTGCCTTATTTTAAGGGAGGTGTCATTTTTTTCAAGTTTGTCCTTTGTGAGAAACTTCCCTATAAATAGGGAAGTTCTTCAGTTGGAAAAACCATCCGTAGAAGAACTTCTTCAGTAGAGTGAAGAAAGAGAGAAAATAAGAGAGTCTTATATTTGGAGGGGGAGAAAAATAGGTGTGAGAGAAAAATAGGTGTGGTGCTTTTGTGTACGGTGAAAATTTTAAGAGTGGTGATTTCTCTTAATGAATATTTTCTAGGATATTCGATATCTAGAAAAATATTGTAAATCTTATTTTTCATAGTGAGATCTTTCTGGACTCGGTCCCCGTGATTTTTTCCCGATTTGGGTTTCCATGTAAAATTCTCGGTGTTCATTTTTCTATTATTTTTCTTACATCTTGTCCGTTATAATTTTACGCAGTGAAAAAATATTCCTGATATTTTTCAGATCGCTTCCACTATCGCTTCTCGTTCCCGTCAAATTTTCGTTGTTTTTCCAACATTTAACACGTGATCATGGTCTATATCGTCACCCCATTCCTCATTTTCTATCATTAAATGATGTCTTTGATGCGAGTTTTCTACATCTATTTGGATTTGCTTGAGAGATAGATAGTTTATGATATTTATAGAAATAGATCCCATCGTGAAATATCAAACTAGGATCGCTTTCGCTATCGCTTCTCGTTCCCGTCAAATTTTCGTTATTTTTCCAACATTTAGTACGTGATCATAGTCTATATCATCACCCCATTCCTCGTTTTCTATCATTAAATGATGTCTTTGATGCGAGTTTTCTATCATCTATTTGGATTTGATTGAGAGATAGATAGTTTATGATATTTATAGAAATAGATCCCATCGTGAAATATCAAACTAGAGAGACAATCAGCTCGTACTTAAAATTACTAAAAGCAAGAACTCTAACACACCGTTGGTGGTCCAATTATGTTATTTCTGCTAAATAATTATATTTCCAAAGTTTTAAAAGTTGTGTTATTATATGCCAAAGTGATGTTTTTACAAATCCATTAGTAATGCATGGTTTTCAAAACTGTTGGACTTTAAAAAACCAGCTAAAAACAAAACGACAAACAAACAAAGCTGGCATTCGACTTGTTTTTGTTTCAGCCTAGTTGACTGGCTGCTTGTACATCTTGCCCTCTGTTTCTCATTATTGTTTATATCAAGTACTGAGTAGAAGACACCAAGCAAGAGATAATAACTCGTTAATCTTGCTTCTCTTCTTTGATCATCAATATAATAATTTAATATCAAAATTGACTGTGGACGTCTGGCTATCTAGGAGTGTCTCCCGGATCAAACTTCCATGTTTAAAAAACACGCTTATAAATAGAAGAGTGAAAAAAATATCTGTAAAAATTTTCGATAGCTCAAGTCTTCCAATTCAAGCCTCATCCTTTTGACTCATGGTTGTTCTCTGATTTCTCACTGTCATCCGCACAAGTTCTCCCATTGTTCATATAGGTTGTCTGCTACAATGTATTTTTGAACTAAATAGATATTCTTTATAATGTTACATCTTCGAACTGTTGTCTTTAATTTAAAAAAAAATTAATAAGAAATAACGGGTTTGTTAACAAATAATTGTTTAAGATTTAATTTCTCAACATTAATTTCATGATTCATTTATCTCGACCTACTTAGTTTAAATGTTTTTTTTTTTAAATCTACCCAAAAAATAAAATTGGAATTTGAAAAAAATATTTATTGTACGGACGAGGAATCCAACTAGTTTTCCTCACTTTTCCAGTTCATTCCTCCACCTCCGAAATCAATACCAGTTACTACTTACTAGAACAGTCCAATGGGAATCCATCGGCACAACCGCCATTTCTAAACTTCTCTTCCCAAACCCGCCCCTGGTTTTTACTTTTTCCTCTTCCCTTCCTCCTCTCTCTCTCTCTCTCTCTCTCTTATATACCCCATTCCCAAGTTTCGATTTTTCAAATGAAAAACACAAAGATTACTTTCAATCCTCGAGTCTTCTTTTGAGTTTTGATCTCCATCGAGCTCCGGGAATCATGGATACTACAATTGGTTTGATTCACTCGACTAAGCCAGTGAACAGCGACGTGTGCTGCCCACGGACCGCCGTTGTCTCTACCATCCAGAACTCGTCTCCTACCACTCTGGTTAATTCTTCCCAAGCAACTCTTGGCCGCCACATCGCTCGCCGGCTGGTCCAAATCGGTGTCACTGACGTCTTCACTGTTCCCGGCGATTTCAATCTGGCTCTTCTCGATCATCTAATCGCTGAGCCGGGTCTCAATAACATCGGCTGCTGCAACGAGCTCAATGCCGGCTACGCGGCCGACGGCTACGCACGATCGAGAGGCGTTGGGGCTTGCGTTGTCACCTTTACAGTCGGTGGGCTGAGTGTTTTGAATGCGATAGCGGGAGCTTATAGCGAGAATTTGCCGGTGATTTGTGTGGCCGGAGGTCCCAATTCCAACGATTATGGAACGAACAGAATTCTTCATCATACTATTGGTCATCCAGATTTCAGCCAAGAGCTTCGTTGCTTTCAAACAATCACTTGCTATCAGGTGAGATATCCAAATTCAGTTCATCTGTCTGATTAAAAATCATGAAAGTTGATCTGAGGAAGAAGGTTTTGATTTTTTGTTTTGTTTTTTCAAGGCTGTGGTGAACAATTTGGAAGACGCCCATGAATTAGTAGACACTGCCATTTCAACTGCACTGAAAGAAAGTAAGCCTGTTTATATCAGCGTAAGCTGCAATTTGGCCGGAATACCCCATCCTACTTTCAGCCGGGAACCCGTCCCGTTTTCACTGCCTCCCAAGTAATTTCACAAAACCAATAACCCTTCTCGTTTTATTTTTCTAATCCATTACCATGTTTTTAGTTTTTGACTTTCTTAAATCGTACAGATTGAGTAATCCGGTGGGCTTGGAAGCTGCGGTGGAGGCAGCGGCAGAGTTCCTGAACAAGGCAGTAAAACCAGTGCTCGTCGGCGGGACAAAGCTGCGAGTTGCAAAGGCATGCAACGGGTTTGTCGAGCTAGCCGATTCTTGTGGCTACGCAATGGCTGTGATGCCGTCGGCCAAAGGGCTTGTACCGGAGAATCACCCACATTTTATCGGCACTTACTGGGGCGCTGTCAGCACTGCTTTCTGTGCTGAAATTGTGGAATCCGCCGATGCTTATTTGTTTGCTGGACCTATCTTTAACGACTATAGCTCTGTTGGGTATTCACTATTACTCAAGAAAGAGAAGATCGTCATTGTGCAGCCTGACCGAGTAGTGATTGCCGATGGCCCTGCATTCGGGTGTGTTCTTATGAACGATTTTCTCAAAGAACTAGCGAAGCGGCTCAAGCATAACCCGACCGCCTACGAAAACTATCATAGAATCTTTGTTTCCGAGGGTCATCCCCTCAAGGCCGAGCCAAAGGAACCGCTGAGAGTTAATGTTTTGTTTCAACATATTCAGAAAATGCTCTCCAGTGAAACAGCCGTGATCGCCGAGACAGGGGACTCCTGGTTCAATTGCCAGAAATTAAGATTGCCAAAGGGCTGTGGGTAAGGATTTAAGACATTTTATTTCAGTAATTGCAAAAGGGTTTTCATATGATCACTGACTCTTGTCTGCAGGTATGAGTTTCAGATGCAGTATGGGTCGATCGGTTGGTCGGTTGGTGCTACTCTTGGCTATGCACAGGCTGTGCCAGAGAAACGAATCATTGCTTGTATCGGCGATGGAAGTTTTCAGGTACTTAATTTCAAGAATACGGAAATTGGGTTACCTCAAAGTTTAATGTCGAGCTATTTCAACTGCTAAAAATTTGATCTTTCTTTTCCACGAGTGAAGGTGACTGCCCAAGATGTGTCGACAATGCTAAGATGTGGGCAGAAAAGCATCATCTTCCTGATCAACAATGGCGGGTACACCATCGAAGTAGAGATTCACGACGGGCCTTACAACGTGATTAAGAACTGGAACTACACCGGGTTGGTTGAAGCAATCCATAATGGTCAAGGCAAGTGTTGGACAGCCAAGGTGAGATGCGATCAATTTCTTGCCATAATATCTCAATGTAGACAGAAAAAAAGAAAAGAGAAACTTTTTTTCACTCTCTTATTTTTGGGTCATTTCGCTTCAGGTCAGGTGTGAGGAAGAGCTGATTGAAGCAATTAAGACGGCAACGGGGACAGAAAAAGATAGCTTGTGCTTCATCGAAGTTATAGTTCATAAGGACGATACCAGCAAAGAGCTTCTTGAGTGGGGATCCAGAGTCTCTAACGCCAACAGTCGCCCTCCTAATCCTCAGTAAACTCAGAATGTGAGCTGCTTGGTTGTAAATTCGACCTTTAGATTGGTTTCCTATGGCGTCTGTTGCGTGACATCTTGGCCATTTAGTGCTGAATAAAAGAACATTGTGTATAGTGTTAAAAGCTATGTTCAGATAGCAGTAGTGCCTCCAAACTGTGAAAATAGCAGTCAAATTTGCCCAGAGAAAATGGAAATTAGACAATCAAATCAAACTTATGTAGCCTAACCAACATTAATTGGAGCAAGAACAACGTTAGACACTCTCCCAAAATCAAATTTGCAGTAGTTCAAAATTTATGAAAATGACATTTAGTCATTCTATTTATAAGTTCAAAATTGAAAAGAACACATCTTGAACGAAATCCTTGAGGATTTACATTTTTCTGATGATTGGAGCGTCTGCTTGAAGCCTCTATTTATAGAGGGCTTATGCAGGCAGGACGCCTGCAAAAGAACATTTCTTCTTTTGCGAGACACTTTTTTTTTTTAATGAGTAAGGTAGGCGCATGCAAAGGAAGACTTCTTCCTTTGTAGGCATCGGAGACATTGTCTCCATTTTCAATTAATGGAGATAACCTCTATTTATTGCACGGGTCTCTCATCATTGAGGAGAGACCCTACATATTTTATGATTCTTTTAGTTTAAACGTTAAAAGAACATGGCCTTAGAGAGTCTCTCGACGGCCACAAGAGCCCTTAGATGCTCTGGTTCAATTAATATTTTAGTTTTAGAAGATTCTCTCTGACCCATTCTTACCTCAACATTCATTTCCGTTTGAAAATTAGTGGCTGACTGTAGAAGGTCTACCCATTATAAGAAAGCTGCACACACCAAAGTCGGAGACTTGGGAAAGACCCATTATCAAAAAATTTGATATGATCCAAGGTGACATCTAAGATGGTGTACATGTTCTTAAGACGTGACTGACTTTATTTGCTTTCAAAGTTAACTATTTTTTATTAGTCAATCTTTTAGAAGGGTCAATCCATACAGGCAACAGTCAAACATGTTAATGTAAATATTGTGTTGGCAAAGATTTTTTTGGCAAAATAAATTGAAGTATTAAGTTGTTTATCTTGGAAAATTAAATAATGATTACTATATTATTCAGTGCAAGGCAGACATATTTTCTGGAGATTATGTTACCAAATCTATGAAGAATATTTGTTTTTGGTAACCTTGAAAAATAAGGAAAGTTGGTTATTTGGAAAGTTACTTGGAAATCAAGTTATCAATTATATTTATCTGAGGAAGGTTGATTTAAAGTTTATGAATTCTGGATATCATTACACAGAGCAAGAATCGTGATCCAACTATTCTGGGTTCCAAATATATTTTTATTTTGGTACTTTCCATAAGTGTCACAAAGGGTGTCATGAGTGTGACTTTTCAAATTGTGTTTCCTTTTGCTATGCTTGCTGTTCTGGAACGCCATTCTGCTGCAAATACATTTAAACAACTACTCTTCATAGAATAGGTAAGCGGTTGATTATTATTCTCTTCGATTTTCTCTTGTGTCATGTGCCGCCGGTTTTCTTTCCTCTCTTGCTTCTGCGAGTGAGTGTGTTTTGGTTGTTTCGATCTCTGTGAGATTGTTGTCTACACTCTACCTCTGTTGCTGTTGGATTTCATTGTTATACGAGTGTGGTGGTTGGTTGCGTCCTATAATAACGGTTGGTGTCACAAGCGGTGTCATAGGCGCAATCCTATTTTATTCTTCATTAAAGATCAGTCTCAGGAGGAGACAGCACTGGGACTCGGGAGGAGTTCTATTAATTGACAAGGGGAGCTTGTCACTCTGATCGTGGGCAAGGGGATCTTGCCGTAACACGGGTTTCGGGAGGAACCAACAACAAGGGGATCTTGTTGTTATCTGGATCTCGGGAGAGGTCGATCTAAAGTCGAGGGGATCTCGCAAAAACAATTTCCTTGAGGAAGTTGGCTAGAGACGGCGACAAAGATAAGAGGGAGTCTTTATTTGTATAAGTCCGGTTGTCTTGCAATTTTGTAAACTCATTGAAATGTTTTTAATTCTGGGCGTGGCCCCGCAGACGTAGGCTGGTTGCCGAACTGCGTTAACAATTTTGTGTCTCCTTACTTTACGCATTTTATTTTGTCCATTATTGCTGTTTACTATTGGTGTCACGATCAGTGTCACGACACCAACGTAACTAATCACGATTTCAATTGGTATCAGAGCAGGACGCTTCTGTTTCTTAAGCGGGATCCGCGGGATTTGATCGTGTTTTATTCTTGCAATGGACTCTATGAAAGAAGGAGGTTCAACAATGCGACCGCCTCTATTAGACGGGAGCAACTATGCTTATTGGAAGGCTAGAATGAGGGCCTTTATCAAAGCTATCGATGAAAAAACTTGGAAATCTATTTTGATAGGATGGGATCCTCCAACAATTACAAACAAAGAAGGTGTTACAACTCTCAAGGCTGAAGAAGATTGGTCTCCTTCCGAAGATGCGATGGCCAACAGTAATTCAAAGGCTCTGAATGCTATTTTAATAGTGTTGATCCTACACAGTTCAGACTTATCTCCACGTGTGAGTCAGCAAAAAGGGCCTGGGAAATTCTTCAGATCACATATGAAGGAACATCGGCTGTGAAATTATCCAAAATGCAGATGATCACTACAAGATTCGAAAATTTGAGAATGCATGAAGATGAAAGTATTGCTGAATTTAATGCAAAATTATGTGACATTGTCAATGAGGCATTTGCTCTTGGTGAAACATTTTCCGAAGAAAGACTAGTAAGGAAAGCTCTACGTTCTTTGCCTCCACGTTTCGCTTATAAAGTTACAGCTATTGAAGAAGCCAAGGATGTTTCCAAAATGAAGCTAGAAGAATTAATGGGATCTCTTAGGACTTTTGAAATGAATCTAGGAGTTGACACCGAAATGAAGAAGGTAAAAGGAGTTGCCCTAAAAGCCGAGACACAATCTTCACATGATTATAGTGAAGATGACCTTGAAGAATCTCTAGCTCTGTTATCTAAGAATTTCAGCAAGGTTATGAAGAAATTTGGCAGAAATAACAGGGGTGTCAAGTCCAGTGTCAAGAACACCAATGCTGGTTCTTCAAGCAATGAAAAATACAGAGAAGAAAAACTTAATTCTGATCAACCTATCAAGAGCAGAGGAATTCAATGTAGAGAATGCGATGGTTTTGGGCATATTCAGGTAGAATGTGCTAATACTCTCAAGAAAAAGAAGAATTCTCTCGACACCACATGGAGCGAAGATGAATCAGATAAAGAGGATCAGTTTCAAAACAACCATGTGGCTCTAGTTGCTAATTCTACACACCCAGATGATGTTGCTGAGAAAGAATCAGATTGTGGAAATGAAAATACGGAAGAAGATCTCATTATGGAGTACAAATTTCTTCATGAAAAATGGACCGAACTTGTTGGAGTTAATCAGCGTCTTCGCATTCAGAATGGAGACTTGAAAGCTGAAAAGATTAATCTGCAAAATTCTGTTGCTGAATTGGAAGACAAATTAAAAACGAGTCGGGATGAAGCGACAAAACTACTTAACGAATTGAATCACATGAAGAAAACGTCAAGATGTTAAATACAGGGTCCTCCAAGCTGGATGATATTCTAAGATTCGGGAAAACAAATGGTGATCGTTCTGGAATCGGATTTACAGGAGAAAGCTCGGGTTTACAGCCAGTGTCACGAACAGTGTCATCACCAGTATCAAACTTTGCATCACCAGAATTGTCAGAAAAAGTATTTAAGAACAAAGAAATGCAAGCTACATTTGGCAAAACTAAACCCAAGCAGCAAGGAAAGCCATATTCTGTTTTTATAAATAAAGGTAGCAGAATTACTCCTATTTGTCACTATTGCAATCGACCTGGGCATATTCGTCCAAGATGTTTTACTTATCTTGCCGATTTGAGACAAGGTACTGCCAGCAGGTTCTCTTCTTGCAGATTCTATCAACAAAAATGGGTGGTTAAATCAAATTTGAAGTGCAATGTTACACAAATCTCCCTAAAAGCTACCACAACCGATGCCTGGTACTTCGACAGCGGCTGCTCTCGACACATGACAGGTGAGAAGAAATTCTTGAAGGACATTGTATCTGAAAATGTAGGAAAAGTGACTTTTGGCAACGGTGTCAAGGCCAGTGTCATGGGCAGAGGTACACTAAATGTTCCAGGATTACCGAAACTGGAGAATGTTCTTCTGGTTGATGGTCTAAAGGCTAATTTAATTAGCATTAGTCAACTTTGTGATCAAGATCTTTATGTTCATTTCACTCGTGACAAATGCGTAGTGTCCGATAATGACAAAAACTGCATCGTAGAGGGAGTAAGATCTTCTGACAACTGTTATCTTATTTATTCATCATCTACTTGTCATCGTTCAAGCTCGGAAGATTCTGTTTTATGGCATAGACGGCTGGGACATATCAATGATCGAATGCTAAAGATGATTATATCTAAAGGAGCAGTCCGTGGTGTTACAAAATTGACTTTTGATGAAGGAAGAATGTGTGGACCATGTCAGATTGGGAAGCAAACCAAGGTGTCACATCCAGTGTCGTCGACACCAGCAACAACTCGTGTACTTGAGCTGCTTCATATGGATCTAATGGGCCCAATGCCTGTGGAGAGTATTGGAGGTAAACGATATGCATATGTTACAGTTGATGATTTCTCTCGATATACATGGGTGGAATTTCTTAGAGAAAAATCCGACACTTTCAAGGCTTTCAAATCTTTGTGCATCCGTCTTCAACGGGAAAAAGATTGTATTATTATACGCATCCGCAGTGATCACGGGAGAGAATTCGAAAACTCTGAATTTTCAAACTTCTGTAATCAGTTTGGCATATTTCACGAGTTCTCCGCTCCTAAAACTCCTCAACAAAACGGAGTTGTGGAGAGGAAAAATCGCACTATTGCCGAAATGTCACGTGTGATGTTACATGAGAAGAATATTCCACAAAAATTTTGGGCTGAAGCTATGAACACTGCTTGTTATATTATAAATCGGGTGTATTTCCGTGGAGGAACTTCAATGACGTCATACGAGCTATGGAAAGGTAAATTACCAAATCTTAAATATTTTCATCCTTTCGGTAGTACTTGCTATGTATTAAATGACAGGGATCATAAGGGAAAGCTAGACCCCAAGAGTGATGAAGCTATTTTCTTGGGATATGCTACAAATAGCCGTGCCTATCGAGTTTACAACAAAAGGACTCGAAATGTCGTAGAATCCGCAAATGTTCAAGTGGACGATTCTCTGGAATTAGCTGATACTCACTCAGACGATGAAGTATAGAATTCAAATAATGAAAAATTCTGTGATTCAACCAGTATTACAGGTGATGTTACGAGTAGTGTCACGGACCAAGTTGGACAAATTGATGAAGTAACTATCTCGGATCAAAGACAACCATCCACACGAGTCCAGAAAAACCATTCTGCAGATGACATTATAGGAGATCTAAATGATGGTATTCGAACCAGAGACAAACCAAGAGTCAACTATCGTGAAATGGTTCAATTTACATGCTTTACATCCTCAATTGAGCCCAAAATGTGAAAGAAGCCTTGTTAGATGAATATTGGATTGATACTAATGCAAATCTTGTGATGCTGACTAGGCTGGGAGTTCGGATGATCGATAAAGTACTTCCGGTGGATGTTTTTATTTGGGACATAACTTGGTTTCTTGGTTCAGCAAGAAGCAAAACTCAATCTCTTTATCTACTGCTGAGACAAAACATATTACAGCTGGTAGTAGCTGTACTAAGCTCTTTTAGATGAAACAAATGCTGAAAGATGATAGTGTCACGCAGGATGTCATGACACTCTATTATGACAATATGAGCAATATATATATATTTTTTCCTGCCACTTGTCTCAGACGGTTTGATTTGTTGCTAATAGCTGTGGGTTGTGTTTTAAAGTTATTCTACAATTCCTTGCGTGTCACGGAGCTTTTATGAAGATTCACAACTAGTTTTTAGGAAATTGAATATTATCTCCTTATGTTTTTTTGAGAAATTTTCGAGGCATTAATCTGGAGTATTTCTAGCCATATTCTACAGATTTTACAGGAATTCTTTAGTTGGAAATTGGAGATTATTTTCTTCAATATTTGAAAAAATTTTGAAGGCAATAATCAAGATTATTTATTTTGGGTTTACTTCCCAATTTGAGTGAGAATTTCTGGTTTATTTCCATGAAGCTTTTGGCAGAATTTATGGGTATTGGGAGTTAATTTCTTCCATATTTTGAGAGATATTGGTGAAATTTGATCATGGTTGCATCTTGGGTTTATTTCCCAATTTATTTGAAGATTTTGGTTTTATTTTTCAAATTTGAATGAAGATTTATTTTGGGGTGATGGACATGAAATTGAAAAGAGAAAGAAATAAGTTCAAGTCTGATTGATGATCTTGAAGGGAAAATATATGATGATTTTATTGGTGATATTTTTGAAAAAAAAAGGACTTGAAAAAAAATATGTTCAAGCTGTTGCTGACTCCACTAAAGATGTTCCAGATACTGCTGAATCCACCAAAGATGTTGATGAGTCTATTGAAGAATTTGCTGATGCTGAAACTCAGTTCCTTCTACAACTTCTAATCCTGATCTACCTAGTGTTCTCTCTGATGTCATGACACCTGCAACAGAAACTCATGATACTCACAAATGTGCAGCTATCAGCTTCCGGGTTTGTTAGTGATTAATTGATGATTTTACTACTTGTATTTTTCTGCTGACTATTTCTCCTTTACTACTGGATACTGTTATTTTACTGCTGCGCTGCTAATTATTGTCTTAAGCTGATGGCTACTTTATATGCTTTGATGCACCTTTTAGTCTTCTGTTATCGTTTTGTCCTTTTATGGCAAAAAGGGGGAGTAATTTACACTGATTGCTGGGATATGATGTGCATGTCATGTATAGTGTTTTGAGCGTGATCTACTATTGCAAGTATTAAGGGGGAGCGTTTTATGATCCTACATCCAGCATTCAGGGGGAGTTATTGATTTTGCCAAAAAATGCCAAAGGGGGAGATTGTTAATGTAAATATTGTGTTGGCAAAGATTTTTTTGGCAAAATAAATTGAAGTATTAAGTTGTTTATCTTGGAAAATTAAATAATGATTACTATATTATTTAGTGCAAGGCAGACATATTTTCTGGAGATTATGTTACCAAATCTATGAAGAATATTTGTTTTTGGTAACCTTGAAAAATAAGGAAAGTTGGTTATTTGGAAAGTTACTTGGAAATCAAGTTATCAATTATATTTATCTGAGGAAGGTTGATTTAAAGTTTATGAATTCTGGATATCATTACACAGAGCAAGAATCGTGATCCAACTATTCTGGGTTCCAAATATATTTTTATTTTGGTACTTTCCATAAGTGTCACAAAGGGTGTCATGAGTGTGACTTTTCAGATTGTGTTTCCTTTTGCTATGCTTGCTGTTCTGGAACGCCATTCTGCTGCAAATACATTTAAACAACTACTCTTCATAGAATAGGTAAGCGGTTGATTATTATTCTCTTCGATTTTCTCTTGTGTCATGTGCCGCCGGTTTTCTTTCCTCTCTTGATTCTGCGAGTGAGTGTGTTTTTGGTTGTTTCGATCTCTGTGAGATTGTTGTCTACACTCTACCTCTGTTGCTGTTGGATTTCATTGTTATACGAGTGTGGTGGTTGGTTGCGTCCTATAATAACGGTTGGTGTCACAAGCGGTGTCATAGGCGCAATCCTATTTTATTCTTCATTAAAGATCAGTCTCAGGAGGAGACAGCACTGGGACTCGGGAGGAGTTCTATTAATTGACAAGGGGAGCTTGTCACTCTGATCGTGGGCAAGGGGATCTTGCCGTAACACGGGTTTCGGGAGGAACCAACAACAAGGGATCTTGTTGTTATCTGGATCTCGGGAGAGGTCGATCTAAAGTCGAGGGGATCTCGCAAAAACAATTTCCTTGAGGAAGTTGGCTAGAGACGGCGACAAAGATAAGAGGGAGTCTTTATTTGTATAAGTCCGGTTGTCTTGCAATTTTGTAAACTCATTGAAATGTTTTTAATTCTGGGCGTGGCCCCGCAGACGTAGGCTGGTTGCCGAACTGCGTTAACAATTTTGTGTCTCCTTACTTTACGCATTTTATTTTGTCCATTATTGCTGTTTACTATTGGTGTCACGATCAGTGTCACGACACCAACGTAACTAATCACGATTTCAATTGGTATCAGAGCAGGACGCTTCTGTTTCTTAAGCGGGATCCGCGGGATTTGATCGTGTTTTATTCTTGCAATGGACTCTATGAAAGAAGGAGGTTCAACAATGCGACCGCCTCTATTAGACGGGAGCAACTATGCTTATTGGAAGGCTAGAATGAGGGCCTTTATCAAAGCTATCGATGAAAAACTTGGAAATCTATTTTGATAGGATGGGATCCTCCAACAATTACAAACAAAGAAGGTGTTACAACTCTCAAGGCTGAAGAAGATTGGTCTCCTTCCGAAGATGCGATGGCCAACAGTAATTCAAAGGCTCTGAATGCTATTTTTAATAGTGTTGATCCTACACAGTTCAGACTTATCTCCACGTGTGAGTCAGCAAAAAGGGCCTGGGAAATTCTTCAGATCACATATGAAGGAACATCGGCTGTGAAATTATCCAAAATGCAGATGATCACTACAAGATTCGAAAATTTGAGAATGCATGAAGATGAAAGTATTGCTGAATTTAATGCAAAATTATGTGACATTGTCAATGAGGCATTTGCTCTTGGTGAAACATTTTCCGAAGAAAGACTAGTAAGGAAAGCTCTACGTTCTTTGCCTCCACGTTTCGCTTATAAAGTTACAGCTATTGAAGAAGCCAAGGATGTTTCCAAAATGAAGCTAGAAGAATTAATGGGATCTCTTAGGACTTTTGAAATGAATCTAGGAGTTGACACCGAAATGAAGAAGGTAAAAGGAGTTGCCCTAAAAGCCGAGACACAATCTTCACATGATTATAGTGAAGATGACCTTGAAGAATCTCTAGCTCTGTTATCTAAGAATTTCAGCAAGGTTATGAAGAAATTTGGCAGAAATAACAGGGGTGTCAAGTCCAGTGTCAAGAACACCAATGCTGGTTCTTCAAGCAATGAAAATACAGAGAAGAAAAACTTAATTCTGATCAACCTATCAAGAGCAGAGGAATTCAATGTAGAGAATGCGATGGTTTTGGGCATATTCAGGTAGAATGTGCTAATACTCTCAAGAAAAAGAAGAATTCTCTCGACACCACATGGAGCGAAGATGAATCAGATAAAGAGGATCAGTTTCAAAACAACCATGTGGCTCTAGTTGCTAATTCTACACACCCAGATGATGTTGCTGAGAAAGAATCAGATTGTGGAAATGAAAATACGGAAGAAGATCTCATTATGGAGTACAAATTTCTTCATGAAAAATGGACCGAACTTGTTGGAGTTAATCAGCGTCTTCGCATTCAGAATGGAGACTTGAAAGCTGAAAAGATTAATCTGCAAAATTCTGTTGCTGAATTGGAAGACAAATTAAAAACGAGTCGGGATGAAGCGACAAAACTACTTAACGAATTGAATCACATGAAGAAAACGTCAAGATGTTAAATACAGGGTCCTCCAAGCTGGATGATATTCTAAGATTCGGGAAAACAAATGGTGATCGTTCTGGAATCGGATTTACAGGAGAAAGCTCGGGTTTACAGCCAGTGTCACGAACAGTGTCATCACCAGTATCAAACTTTGCATCACCAGAATTGTCAGAAAAAGTATTTAAGAACAAAGAAATGCAAGCTACATTTGGCAAAACTAAACCCAAGCAGCAAGGAAAGCCATATTCTGTTTTTATAAATAAAGGTAGCAGAATTACTCCTATTTGTCACTATTGCAATCGACCTGGGCATATTCGTCCAAGATGTTTTACTTATCTTGCCGATTTGAGACAAGGTACTGCCAGCAGGTTCTCTTCTTGCAGATTCTATCAACAAAAATGGGTGGTTAAATCAAATTTGAAGTGCAATGTTACACAAATCTCCCTAAAAGCTACCACAACCGATGCCTGGTACTTCGACAGCGGCTGCTCTCGACACATGACAGGTGAGAAGAAATTCTTGAAGGACATTGTATCTGAAAATGTAGGAAAAGTGACTTTTGGCAACGGTGTCAAGGCCAGTGTCATGGGCAGAGGTACACTAAATGTTCCAGGATTACCGAAACTGGAGAATGTTCTTCTGGTTGATGGTCTAAAGGCTAATTTAATTAGCATTAGTCAACTTTGTGATCAAGATCTTTATGTTCATTTCACTCGTGACAAATGCGTAGTGTCCGATAATGACAAAAACTGCATCGTAGAGGGAGTAAGATCTTCTGACAACTGTTATCTTATTTATTCATCATCTACTTGTCATCGTTCAAGCTCGGAAGATTCTGTTTTATGGCATAGACGGCTGGGACATATCAATGATCGAATGCTAAAGATGATTATATCTAAAGGAGCAGTCCGTGGTGTTACAAAATTGACTTTTGATGAAGGAAGAATGTGTGGACCATGTCAGATTGGGAAGCAAACCAAGGTGTCACATCCAGTGTCGTCGACACCAGCAACAACTCGTGTACTTGAGCTGCTTCATATGGATCTAATGGGCCCAATGCCTGTGGAGAGTATTGGAGGTAAACGATATGCATATGTTACAGTTGATGATTTCTCTCGATATACATGGGTGGAATTTCTTAGAGAAAAATCCGACACTTTCAAGGCTTTCAAATCTTTGTGCATCCGTCTTCAACGGGAAAAAGATTGTATTATTATACGCATCCGCAGTGATCACGGGAGAGAATTCGAAAACTCTGAATTTTCAAACTTCTGTAATCAGTTTGGCATATTTCACGAGTTCTCCGCTCCTAAAACTCCTCAACAAAACGAAGTTGTGGAGAGGAAAAATCGCACTATTGCCGAAATGTCACGTGTGATGTTACATGAGAAGAATATTCCACAAAAATTTTGGGCTGAAGCTATGAACACTGCTTGTTATATTATAAATCGGGTGTATTTCCGTGGAGGAACTTCAATGACGTCATACGAGCTATGGAAAGGTAAATTACCAAATCTTAAATATTTTCATCCTTTCGGTAGTACTTGCTATGTATTAAATGACAGGGATCATAAGGGAAAGCTAGACCCCAAGAGTGATGAAGCTATTTTCTTGGGATATGCTACAAATAGCCGTGCCTATCGAGTTTACAACAAAAGGACTCGAAATGTCGTAGAATCCGCAAATGTTCAAGTGGACGATTCTCTGGAATTAGCTGATACTCACTCAGACGATGAAGTATAGAATTCAAATAATGAAAAATTCTGTGATTCAACCAGTATTACAGGTGATGTTACGAGTAGTGTCACGGACCAAGTTGGACAAATTGATGAAGTAACTATCTCGGATCAAAGACAACCATCCACACGAGTCCAGAAAAACCATTCTGCAGATGACATTATAGGAGATCTAAATGATGGTATTCGAACCAGAGACAAACCAAGAGTCAACTATCGTGAAATGGTTCAATTTACATGCTTTACATCCTCAATTGAGCCCAAAAATGTGAAAGAAGCCTTGTTAGATGAATATTGGATTGATACTAATGCAAATCTTGTGATGCTGACTAGGCTGGGAGTTCGGATGATCGATAAAGTACTTCCGGTGGATGTTTTTATTTGGGACATAACTTGGTTTCTTGGTTCAGCAAGAAGCAAAACTCAATCTCTTTATCTACTGCTGAGACAAAACATATTACAGCTGGTAGTAGCTGTACTAAGCTCTTTTAGATGAAACAAATGCTGAAAGATGATAGTGTCACGCAGGATGTCATGACACTCTATTATGACAATATGAGCAATATATATATATTTTTTCCTGCCACTTGTCTCAGACGGTTTGATTTGTTGCTAATAGCTGTGGGTTGTGTTTTAAAGTTATTCTACAATTCCTTGCGTGTCACGGAGCTTTTATGAAGATTCACAACTAGTTTTTAGGAAATTGAATATTATCTCCTTATGTTTTTTTGAGAAATTTTCGAGGCATTAATCTGGAGTATTTCTAGCCATATTCTACAGATTTTACAGGAATTCTTTAGTTGGAAATTGGAGATTATTTTCTTCAATATTTGAAGAAATTTTGAAGGCAATAATCAAGATTATTTATTTTGGGTTTACTTCCCAACTTGAGTGAGAATTTCTGGTTTATTTCCATGAAGCTTTTAGCAGAATTTATGGGTATTGGGAGTTAATTTCTTCCATATTTTGAGAGATATTGGTGAAATTTGATCATGGTTGCATCTTGGGTTTATTTCCCAATTTATTTGAAGATTTTGGTTTTATTTTTCAAATTTGAATGAATATTTATTTTGGGGTGATGGACATGAAATTGAAAAGAGAAAGAAATAAGTTCAAGTCTGATTGATGATGTTGAAGGGAAAATATATGATGATTTTATTGGTGATATTTTTGAGAAACAAAGGACTTGAAAAAAAATGTTCAAGCTGTTGCTGACTCCACTAAAGATGTTCCAGATACTGCTGAATCCACCAAAGATGTTGATGAGTCTATTGAAGAATTTGCTGATGCTGAAACTCAGTTCCTTCTACAACTTCTAATCCTGATCTACCTAGTGTTCTCTCTGATGTCATGACACCTGCAACAGAAACTCATGATACTCACAAATGTGCAGCTATCAGCTTCCGGGTTTGTTAGTGATTAATTGATGATTTTACTACTTTGTATTTTTCTGCTGACTATTTCTCCTTTACTACTGGATACTGTTATTTTACTGCTGCGCTGCTAATTATTGTCTTAAGCTGATGGCTACTTTATATGCTTTGATGCACCTTTTAGTCTTCTGTTATCGTTTTGTCCTTTTATGGCAAAAAGGGGGAGTAATTTACACTGATTGCTGGGATATGATGTGCATGTCATGTATAGTGTTTTGAGCGTGATCTACTATTGCAAGTATTAAGGGGGAGCGTTTTATGATCCTACATCCAGCATTCAGGGGGAGTTATTGATTTTGCCAAAAAATGCCAAAGGGGGAGATTGTTAATGTAAATATTGTGTTGGCAAAGATTTTTTTGGCAAAATAAATTGAAGTATTAAGTTGTTTATCTTGGAAAATTAAATAATGATTACTATATTATTTAGTGCAAGGCAGACATATTTTCTGGAGATTATGTTACCAAATCTATGAAGAATATTTGTTTTTGGTAACCTTGAAAAATAAGGAAAGTTGGTTATTTGGAAAGTTACTTGGAAATCAAGTTATCAATTATATTTATCTGAGGAAGGTTGATTTAAAGTTTATGAATTCTGGATATCATTACACAGAGCAAGAATCGTGATCCAACTATTCTGGGTTCCAAATATATTTTTATTTTGGTACTTTCCATAAGTGTCACAAAGGGTGTCATGAGTGTGACTTTTCAGATTGTGTTTCCTTTTGCTATGCTTGCTGTTCTGGAACGCCATTCTGCTGCAAATACATTTAAACAACTACTCTTCATAGAATAGGTAAGCGGTTGATTATTATTCTCTTCGATTTTCTCTTGTGTCATGTGCCGCCGGTTTTCTTTCCTCTCTTGATTCTGCGAGTGAGTGTGTTTTTGGTTGTTTCGATCTCTGTGAGATTGTTGTCTACACTCTACCTCTGTTGCTGTTGGATTTCATTGTTATACGAGTGTGGTGGTTGGTTGCGTCCTATAATAACGGTTGGTGTCATAGGCGCAATCCTATTTTATTCTTCATTAAAGATCAGTCTCAGGAGGAGACAGCACTGGGACTCGGGAGGAGTTCTATTAATTGACAAGGGGAGCTTGTCACTCTGATCGTGGGCAAGGGGATCTTGCCGTAACACGGGTTTCGGGAGGAACCAACAACAAGGGGATCTTGTTGTTATCTGGATCTCGGGAGAGGTCGATCTAAAGTCGAGGGGATCTCGCAAAAACAGTTTCCTTGAGGAAGTTGGCTAGAGACGGCGACAAAGATAAGAGGGAGTCTTTATTTGTATAAGTCCGGTTGTCTTGCAATTTTGTAAACTCATTGAAATGTTTTTAATTCTGGGCGTGGCCCCGCAGACGTAGGCTGGTTGCCGAACTGCGTTAACAATTTTGTGTCTCCTTACTTTACGCATTTTATTTTGTCCATTATTGCTGTTTACTATTGGTGTCACGATCAGTGTCACGACACCAACGTAACTAATCACGATTTCAAAACAAAAGAAGTATTTGACAGAAAAGATTGCCCAATTCATACGCCTTTTTTCTTAGCTATTTTGGATCGCTTGGGTATCTCCTGTAATTGCTTCCAATGACGAGTGCTACACTCCGCTCGTGCTCGTGGCTTTTCTTGATAGCCATGTGATA
Source organism: Begonia masoniana (assembly GCA_022432975.1). Lineage (NCBI taxonomy): Eukaryota > Viridiplantae > Streptophyta > Magnoliopsida > Cucurbitales > Begoniaceae > Begonia > Begonia masoniana. The sequence goes on from CM039515.1 coordinate 10,003,743, forward strand.
ACTCTAAATTTAGAGTTATTTTATACTATCTTTTTGTAATTTAACTTGTATGATTTGAGTGAATTTTAGAAGAAATTAGGGAAATTTACTATAATTGCTACATGATCAGCCCCGTGATTAAATTTAATATATTTCATGCATATTTTCTATTAAAAGTAGATTTTCAACATTAATTCGAATTTTATATTTTAAATGCAAAGTAATTAGCGGGAAAATGCAAAAATAGGATATCGGTGTTTTAATAGAAAATCAATGAAGATTGCTAAAATCTGGAAGAAAAAGAAAATAAAACAATTGTTACCATTAATGAAGGACGAAGCTGAGGTGGCGATGGACGACAAAATAGAAAGCGTGGACAATGCTGAAGTGGCATTATAAAAAGAATCACTAAAAGACAAATGCAAATGGACGATAAAAGCAAGTGGACGATGCTGAAGTGACAATCTAAAAAGGAAAGCACTAAAAGACAAAGAAGCGTGGACGACTGCGAAGCGTGAACTTGGCTAGGAAAAATAGAAAGCGTGGACGATAGAAAGTGTGGATGATGGAAAACACTAAAAGACAAAAAAACGTGGACGACTGGAAAGCGTGGACGACAAAAGAAATAGAAAATAAAAAAGATTGTGTCATAATAATGAGTCATTGATCAAGGAAATTCTTTAGGAGAGAGAACGAGAAAAGAAGAATTTAATTCTCTCAAGGAGAGAGGATATTTATACACATCTTTTACACTGCTACAGGGAAAGAGCTCGGAGTCGGCGGCAGAGACATCAACAGATTCTTCTTCTTCTTCTTCTTCTTCTTTTTATTATTTTAGTTTTATTTTATTATGATTTTAGGCTAGTTTATTTTTCTTTTGGTTATGAGAGAAAGTGTAACGACCCCAAAATTTAATTTAGATTTTTCCCCAATTTGAAAACTCTAAAAGTTTTTCCCAAATTGATTTGGAAATTAGGTTAAATTGGATCGTTATAAAACTCTAATTTTCTTAATTCAAAATCATTGAAAATATAAAAGTCATTTAATAAGCGGAAACCTTGAAATTAATATCAATAAATATTTAAAACATTAAATGATAAATAAATATTAATTAAAACTTCATTCATAAAATCTTTTAAAAACAATAGCGTACTTAATAAAAATTCAACTGTCGAGGTAATAAATTATTCCAACTTAAAATAAAATAAATTTAAATCCAGCTAATTATAAAATATCTTTTTAAAGCATAACTTTAAATTTTTATTCAAAACTGACGACAACATCCTCCTCTGTATGCTCGCCTGTCTCTGGAGGATTTTCGAACACAGATAGTTCTTCCTCAGATAAAAACTCACCTACATCACAAAATTAAAACTATGAGAAAAACTCAGTAAGCGAAAATATGTGCAAGTGTCAATATTTACTTTTTCCCAAATCCTGTTTTATCAGTTATATTCTGATTAGAACTTGATCCAACCCTCGGTCAAACATCACTTCTAGTTAGAACTTGTTCCAACCTTCGGTCAAACATCACCTCTAGTTAGAACTTGTTCCAACCGTCGGCCAAATATCACATTTAGTTGGAACTTGTTCCAATCATCACCTCTAGTTAGAACTTATTCCAACCGTCGGTCAAATATCACATCTAGTTGGAACTTGTTCCAATCATCACCTCTAGTTAGAATTTGTTCCAACTGTCGGTCAAATATCACATACTTTTCGTCAATTCCATCTTTTTCATACACTCACAAATGTCCTATCAAATTATATCTTTTTAAAACAATTATACGTCAATGTCTAAATGCGTGTACAAATATCAGAAATATAAAATAAAACTGTAATAAAATAATATAGATTTTGTGATGTAGGGCCAAAGCCAAAACATTGAAAATTCCGAGCGATTAGGGAATAAAATTTTATATTGTTTTTCCCGAGCGTTGAATAAATCTTCTTTGCCTAAAAATTAGAGATATTTAAACCTCTATGTTCATCCCCAAAATAATCCCTGAATTTAATATGGATAAAAATTACTTACCAATAAAATCCAAGCGTTGGATTTTTAGATTGATTTGGGCATCCTTAACGATCCAAAATATTCAGTTTGGGTTTGGGCCGGTTCGGTCAACAGGGCCGGTTCGGTCAACATGTGGTCTGGTTCTGTTTCTAAACTGTTGGACCGGTTATGGCTTGTAAAACAAATTGGGTTGATTAAAAAAAACGGTCCAGAACCCTCCCACATCATCATCTCCTTCGCGCGAGCTGAGAGACTGAGAGACAAAATCACACAAAAGCGTGACTGTCGACGCAAGGCAGAGCAAAATGCGCCGGAGTTTTGTCTGAAAAAGGTCGCCTGAGAACGGTTGGAGATTCGGATGGAGAGGAGCCTTGCTGTCGCAAAATGGAGTTTGGCCGAGAGAAGGATTTTCGTCTGAGAATCACTCGGCCGTTCGAGGCAGAGTTGGGGTATCCTCGGAGAACCTCGGCCAGGTCTGAGTGGTTCACGGTGGTTGGAGGTCGGACATGGCGATTTCGGCAAGGTGAGAACTCCGATTGTTCCTCTAGTTTACAGAACTTAGAGAGAGAAGAGTTTTTGTCGTAATTCTACCTCACCGAGCTCCTAAGTTTGTAGGGGAGCAAAACTGATTCTTTCCATAGGGGCACAAATTTGTCATTCTGAACCGGGCAGATTGAGTAATGATATAAAAGGAAACTCTTTCTTTTTCTTTGGAGATTGGAAATTAATCCCAATTAAGGCTGATTATTTCATAATGTTGCTTAATAATCAGATATAATTCAAGGTTTGGTTTCGTTGAAATTGAGGAATTTACTTATTGAATGCCATTTAGGGTTTGATTAATTTCCTTAACTGAGATTAGGAAACGAATTGATTCCTTAATTTGGGGATAAAATCTTGATATGTTACAGAAAGTACTCTTTACATGTTTTTATTTTGATCTATGAATGCTTAGTATTTTTCATTAAACAATTGCTCATGGTTTTTATTGGGTAAATTAAATTGTGTCGATAGACTGATTTAAATTCATATGTTCCTATTATATCGATAGGTAAATAGGAATTTAAGATGCATGAGCAATTAAATAAATTAAAATTGTTGCAAACTAACTAACATTAATTTATTTGACAATAAGAATAGGTTTACACAAAAATTTAGATTAAGTTTTTATCTTTTCAAAGTCGAAAAAAAAATTCTGAAATGAATGTATCTAGGCAATTCGATGGAACCCTAGAAATATATGAACTGTAGCATTGCTAATGCATTTTTGCTTGGAACAATCTTTCGTGATATTCCTTGTCTAATTCAATTCATATCGACAGATAGTTTGATGTTTGATGTTTATATTATATCGACGGGTAAATATAAATGTTAAGATGCACGAATGATTAATTGGATTAATATGTTGCAAAGTAGTTAACGTTAATTCAATTGGCATTAAGAATATGATGTAATAACCAGCACCTTGGTCGGAAATCTTTTCCGTGAATATTTATAGAGTGGTTTATGGAATAAGGAGCTTATAAAGGAAAAATAGGTTTAATGACAAGAATTGTAATTAAAGTGAGCTGGATCGATATAAATAGAAAAAAGAAAGTCTAAAACCTCATTTAAACCCCTCCTGTAGCCGACTTTCCTCTCACAGCGATTTCCTCTTTCAGCAACCGATTTCTTCCTCCTCCTTCTTCGACGATTCAAAGTTCAGGTAAGGTTTAGAAGATTCAATCATTTAGCCTTCGATTTAGGAATGGTTATTGGATTAATGTCTGAAGACTGAGAATCGGACAATGTTAGGATAATGACAATGCCTTGAGTTTTCTTATCGATGACATTGGTGATAGAGTTCTGATTATAGTCGATTGTTTAGACTTTGAGAAATTTGATGTTGGTATGAATCTGGTGGAATAGCTGCTAATGCCATTAATGTTGATGAAGGTTAAGCTCTGCACACTAGGTGCTCAGCGAAATGCCTTAGAGGTTTAAGCTAGATTCTAGGATGATTTCTTTAGCTAAGATTTTACCAGCTCCGAGTTGAGATTATTCAGGATATATTTAACATTGAAGTATGAAATGTCTTAGGTGGAGGAGGATTCAAGTGAAGGCACGACATAGCTAAGGAATCCAGGTAAGTAAGTGTATTAAGATTTCCGGCCATTAGAGCTCTACATCACAAGGATACTAGGTTGGTTTCGTCTCTGATGTCCGGATAGTGTTTATGAAATTGTCTGTTCTGGTGTGATGTTTGGGTTAATGTTATGATATGTTACCTGATGTATGACTCTTTCATAGTCTAATGATTTAAGTGCTTTTATGCTCTTGCATCATGATTTGTCTTCCAAGAACACGAAAATGTTTTAAGTACATGTGCAACGACCCTAATACTGTACCCGATTTTTTGTACTATATTATTATATTTTTTTAACTTTAACTATACTCTAGACGAAACCTAAACTGAAATTGAAATCGGAATTTAAATCGAGGTTCGTTAGAAAAAATCGTTTAAAACGAATCTTGGAACAATTTTAAATAACAAGTAAAACAAATACGTAAAACAGTTTAAAAACATCTAAAAAACAATTAAGTTAAATCGAGGGACAAAAGGGGCAATCGCCCCTTTCATGCAGGGGCGATTATTCGCCCAAAAATAGGGCGCATAATCGCCCATCGGCGATTGCAACAGGCGATTATTCGCCTGTTGCATATCGCCTGTGGCGATCAGTCGCCACAATTTGTGGCAACTAATCGCCACACTCCCTGGAAATTTTCCAGGGAGTGGCGATGCAATTGCCCCCAATGGCGAATCGTCGCCATCTCCTCTGCTTCCTTCTCCTTTTTCCTTTCTTCTCCTGCGTTCACATATATATACGCACAACACACACCTCTCTTTTCTCTTCCCTACATCATACATTCACAATTCACGTATCCTCCGAACACTCAAAACCCACATAATTCACTTACCCCTTGTTAACAACTCTAAACGCATTTTAAAACTAAGTACGTTTTATGAAAATAAACCGCGTGGATATGTTTAAAAACCGAACATATCCTCCTGTTTTAAAATCACTAAACAATTACAAAACGTTTAAAAACATTAAAAATGTAAACCTATCAACTACCAGAACCAAACACCCTATAATGTCTATACAATTTTCATATTCTATCCAAAATAACTTAAAACCCTCAAAATATATACATACTTCCCCACGGGTCAGGTGAGCATCGACTGCACAACACACCATAGCAAGCATTCCTTCGTCAACTGCGTCACTCCTTAGGTGGAGGGATCTCGTCCTCACCTATCCCCTCGTAATCACCTACACCATACATACACACTATGAGATAAAAATCTCAGCAAGACTCGTAAATGCAAATGCTATGCTATGCTATGCTATGCTGTGCTGTGCTATGTTATGCCATGTTATGCCATCCTATCCCTCTAACCGGAGAGAGCTCATCCAGCGGGCGGACTACTCTTTCCAGCTAGAGGCGGGGGGTACACGCTTACAACACGTACAGCCGTGCCTGAACCTCACCTCGCGTGACCTATAAACTGTATGCCCTTCGGCCTGTATGCCTTTCGGCCTATATGCCTTTCGTCCCATTTTAACTATATGCCTTACGGCCCATTTTATTCTTTGCATTACCTTTAAAACATTGTGCATATGCTTTTCTTTAAAACACGTGATGCATGAACAGTTCTATATCATAAAGTAAACAAGCAATAACGTGTACCATCAAGACTATAAATGCACAACCTATAACCTATAAAACCACTAAACCTGTCTACCCAACCAAAACAAATAAACATACGCATCTCCAAAACTCCTCGAGACGACATTCGACGTACGGTGTAGGCCAATCGGCCAAAGAAGATCACGAGAACTTACCTCGTGTCCAAAGCAGCTCAATCTCCGTCCACGAGCGTTGTTTGTCTGAAGCAAAACACAATATCGACGTTAAAACTAATTTAAGCTTCTAAACGTCCACATTAACAAAACTTTAACTAAAGAATTTTCTTAAAGCTTCTAACTTAATTATTCGAAGCATATCGATGAGCAATTTACGATCGATACCTCGAAACTACAATTTACGAGTTTTTCCCTAAAACCCGAAAATTCTAAAATTCTAATATTCGTACAAAATTAATTAAATTCGTCTAATAACGTCCAATCCATTTACTATATTCTTAATTATAGCAAACCTATCAATTTCGGACTATAAATCTCGATTTTAAAACGAAACCTAAACGAAACCCTAATTGTTCAAACTCCGTAAAACTTGAACGTAAACCTTCTAGAGCTGTAGAATCATACCAAGGGTCGGGATTGAAGGAGAAAACGTGAATGATCGGAAGAAAATCGGTCGTCGGAGAGAAGCTTCGTCGATGGCAGTGGAATCGCGCAAGGAGGAGAAATCTCCTGGAAGGGAGAGGTTCGCGTGGAGAAGAAGAAAAGTGGGGGAGAAAATAGAGAATTTTTGTTTTAATTAAATTGACTTGGCAATTTACCATTTTGCCTTTCTTTTGTTTTCTATTTATTTCGTCCTTCGTTTCGTTAATTAACCAGCTATTCGGTTCCACCAAATCTCCTTATTTCACCGATAAGTCCAACTTATTATTTGAGATTTATTAAAACTGTCCGTTCGCAAATCGGACCACGTTTACTATTTTTACTGAAACGTCCTTTGTATTACGAGAAACTTAATTACTCGGAATATAGCGTCATTACTCCGAAAATTCTCGTAAATTCCTCAAAATTCCTATTAATCGTTAGGATCGTAATAAAGCTTACTGTTTGCGAAACTGATTTGATTTGACATGTTTACCAAAAATACCACATATATTAAAATATTAATATAATATATTAATTCCAAAATTCGTACAAGCCGGGTATTACATTCCTCCCACCTTATTTAGAATTTTGTCCACAAAATTAAATCATACAAACAGCTCAGGATATCTAGTCATCATATCCTGTTGTAGCTCCCAAGTCGCTTCTTCCACCTCATGATTCCGCCATAGGACTTTAACTAGTGGAATTTCTTTGTTGCGCAAAACCTTGATGGAAGTCTCCAAAATACGTACCGGCCTCTCCTCATAGGTCAAGGTAGGTTGTACCTCGATGTCTATTGCCTCCACGGCATGTGATGGATCACGCAAACACTTTCGAAGCATGGATACGTGAAATACATCATGAATACCCTCCATAGAAGCTGGAAGCTGCAATTTGTACGCCATCTTCCCGATCCTCTTCAGAATATGAAAAGGCCCCACATACCGAGGGTTCAACTTACCCCTCCTTCCAAATCTCGCAACGCCTTTGAACGGAGACACTTTAATATAAACTTCGTCACCTTCTTCGAACTCTAGCTCTCTTCGTCTAGTGTCAGCATAGCTCTTCTGTCTGCTTTGAGCTACCTCAATACGCTGTCGGATAATGGCAATCTTCTCTGCCGTCTGCTGTAGAATCTCAGGACCAATGATGCTGGCCTCGCCAACCTCGTCCCAATATAACGGAGATCTACATTTCCGACCATACAAAGCCTCGTACGATGCCATGCCAATAGTAGCCTGGAAGCTGTTATTATATGAGAACTCGATCAGTGGCAAATACCTGCTCCACGATCCCTGAAACTCCAGCACACATGCTCTGAGCATATCCTCCAAAATCTGATTCGTCCTCTCTGTCTGACCATCAGTCTGAGGATGAAATGCAGTGCTGAAATTAAGCTGAGTCCCTATAGCTTTGTGCAGACTCTTCCAGAACTTCGACGTGAATCTCGGATCTCTGTCTGAGACAATAGAAACTGGAACTCCGTGCAGTCTGACAATCTCCTGCACATAAAGCTCGGCTAGCTGATCCATAGAAGAAGTCATCCTCACAGATAAGAAGTGGGCCGACTTTGTCAATCGGTCCACGATAACCCATACGCCGTCATGGCCCTTCGTCGTCCTCGGGAGCCCCACAATAAAATCCATGGAAATCTGCTCCCATTTCCACTCCGGAATCGGCAGTGGCAATAATGTTCCGGCCGGCCTCTGGTGCTCTGCCTTCACCCGTTGACATACCAAACAGGTCTCAACGTACTTGGCAACCTCCCTCTTCATGTTCGGCCACCAGAAATGTTGCTTTAGGTCCCGGTACATCTTAGTACTCCCCGGGTGCACTGAATATGCCGAAGAATGTGCCTCGGCCAATATCTCTTTCTTCAGATCCTCGTCGTTAGGCACGTACCACCTATGCCTGAACTTCAGAATACCATCCTCTGTTAAATGAAAGTCTGACGAGTCTCCCAATGTCATGCTGGATCGAAGCTCCTCACACTCCGTATCATTCTGCTGAGCCTCACGTATCCGATCCAGAATAGTCGGTCTGAGAGAAATGTTGGTGAGCATACTGGACAACTCTGCCACTATCTCAACGTCGAACCTCTCAATCTCAGACCGTAGCGTAACTGATATCGCTGCTAATGAAGGCTGACTCGCAGAAGGCACTTACTCAAGGCATCAGCAACCTTGTTCGCCTTTCCTGGATGGTACTTGATATCAAAATCGTAGTCTTTGACGAACTCAAGCCACCTTCTCTGACGCATATTCAGCTCCTTCTGCGTAAATAAATACTTCAAGCTCTTGTGGTCAGAAAATATCTCGCACTGCTGCCCATATAAATAATGTCTCCATATCTTTAGTGCGAAGACCACAGCTGCTAGCTCAAGGTCGTGCGTAGGGTAATTCTGCTCATACTGCTTCAGTTGCCGAGAAGCATATACAATAACTCTCCCCTCCTGCATCAACACACAACCTAGTCCAACTCCTGACGCATCACAATAAATACTATACTTGTCACCTTCAACAGGTAGCGCCAATACTGAAGCGGTGGTCAATCTCTGCTTCAACTTCGTAAAACTACTGTCACAAGCAGCTGACCATATAAATCTCTCGTTCTTTCGAGTCAATCTTGAAAGAGGAAGTGCGATCTTCGAGAATCCCTCAATAAACTTCCAGTAATAACAGGCTAATCCGAGAAATCCGCGCACCTCTCGTACGTTCTTCGGCTGTGGCCAATCTCTGACCGCCTGAATTTTGCTCGGATCCACAGAAACCCCTTCTTCTGATATAATGTGGCCAAGAAAACTGACTCGATCCAGCCAGAACTCGCACTTAGAGAACTTTGGATACAACTGGTGCTGGCATAAAATCCTCAAAACTATTCTCAAGTGCTCCTCGTGTTCTTCCTTCGTCTTAGAGTAGATCAGAATGTTGTCGATGAAAACCACCACAAACTTGTCCAGATACTCCTTGAAGACACGGTTCATCAAATCCATAAACGCTGCAGGGGCATTAGTAAGTCCAAAAGACATGACAAGAAACTCATAATGCCCACACCTCGTTCGGAATGCCGTCTTCGGTATATCATCCTTCCGGACCTTCAGCTGATTATAACCCGAGCGTAGATCAATCCTCGAAAATACTCGGGCACCTTGCAGCTGATCAAATAAATCGTCAATCCGAGGCAATGGATACTTATTTTTCACCGTCAATTTGTTCAACTCTCTGTAGTCAATGCACATCCTGAGGGTTCCGTCTTTCTTCTTAACGAATAGAACAGGCGCACCCCAGGGTGAAACACTGGGTCGATAAAACCCTTCTCTAACAACTCGTCAAGCTGAGTTCTCAGTTCCCTCAACTCAGCTGGTGCCAACCGATACGGGTTCTTAAACCTCGGCGCGGAGTTTGGATAGACATCAATAGTGAATTCGATCTCCCGGTCTGGTGGTAACCCGGGAAGATCATCAAGAAAGATCCCAGAGAACTCTCTGACAAAAAGAATGTCGCTCGGCTTTTCTCTGCTGAGCAACTGACAATCAAATACAGAGGCCAAATAAATAGAGCACGCACCTTTAAACTGCTCGTTGACCTTGATGGAATAAGAAATAGGCGAGCTACTCAATCTGCTCATCGCCTGATAAGAAAACTCGGCTTTACCCGGGGGTCGAAAGGTGACAATCCCGAATCGACAATCGATGGTGGCGAAGTGCTGTGACAGCCAGTCCATCCCCAAGATAAGATCATAATGCTCTATGCCCATAACAATAAGGCGAGCATAGAGGGTTCTGTCCCCAATCGAGATAATATTTCCCTGGACTACACGACCTCACTGCATACGCTCTCCTGAAGGTAGCATCACACTATACTCGCATTCTGCTAACTCCGGCGCAAGCCTTAATCTAGACACACAAGCGGCGGAAACAAAGGAATGCGTAGCCCCCGTGTCTAATAAAGAAAATACAGGAACACAAGAAACCAATATAGTACCTGCTATCACGGCAGGCTGATCCTCGTTATCAACATCGCCAGGCTCTATAAATGCAAAGATCCTTGGCATAACTCTCCTCTGATCACCGACTAACTGATCTCTGCCGGGCTTCGGGCAATCTCTAGCATAATGGCCCGGCTCTCCACACCGATAGCACACACCCGTGCCCAATCTGCACTGGCCACTGTGCTCCCTTTGACACTTAGGGCAAATAGGTATCTGAGAAGTCACTTGTACTTGCTTCCCCTTACTCCGATCATTACCTCCCTCAAGAGGCCTTTTAACGCCTCTCTGCTGCTGTGGCTGTGGTTGTGCTCTCGGTTGCCAACCCCCGTTCAGTAACTGAGGTCGAATCTCACGGAAGAAGCCCTTAGATGGCTCCCTCGGTCTGGCAAAACTCTGATCAACTGCCTCAATATCAAGTGCCCTAGCCACAATATCGTCATATGATACATTCTGTACCCCAGATATGGTAAGGCGCATCCGGAACTCCTGACTAAGTCCCTATAAGAATCGGCGTACCTTGTCCTCGTTAACGCTGACCTGACGTGGCGCAAATCGAGAAAGGGCTTCGAATTTCCTCACATACTCGGCAATAGAACCAATCTGCTGTAACTGCATAAACTCAACCATTTTCGCCTCTCGTACGGTATGGCTGAAGTACTTGTCGTAAAACAACTCTCTGAATCGCTCCCATCCCATAACCGTCACATCGGTGGTCGTCTTGATGGAATCCCATCAAAATCGGGCGTCAAGTGCCAAATGATAGGTCACTAATGCAACCTTCTCTCCATCCTCTATGCTAGCATACGCCAGCATGTCCTCCATAGTGCGAATCCACTCTTCGGCGGAAGAGGGATCGGTGGACTGTCCGTTAAATATAGGGGGCTGAAGCTTCTGAAATCTCTTCATCCCCCGGTTACCCGAAACAGCTGTCTCTCGAGCTCTAATGCCCTCTCGGTCTATCATAGTACCCAACTGTTGAGACTGTCTCTCCATTTGCTGAGCCTGTCGTTCCATATGTTGAGACTGCTGGGCGATAAAACCCTTAAGTATGTCTATCGTATCGTCGCGGTCATCTCGGTCATTTCGTGGACGCACCATAATTATAAAATTCCTATAAAAAGTTAAACAAATATTCTAAGAAACTAGAAATCGAATAAAGCTATAAACATACTTACAGTTGATGAAGAATGTCTGTGTAGTGGCTGTGCAGTCGAGCAGTCTAAAGAACCGATTTTAAAACCCGGGGGCTCTGATACCATAAATGTAACGACCCTAATACTGTACTCGATTTTTCGTACTATATATATATTTTTTTTAAACTTTAACTATACTCTAGACGAAACCTAAACTGAAATCGAAATCGGAATTTAAATCGAGGTTCGTTAGAAAAAATCGTTTAAAACGAATCTTGGAACAATTTTAAATAACAAGTAAAACAAATACGTAAAACAGTTTTAAAACATTTAAAAAACAATTAAGTTAAATCGAGGGACAAAAGGGGCAATCGCCTCTTTCATGCAGGGGGGATTGCAACAGGCGATTATTCGCCTGTTGCATATCGCCTGTGGCGATCAGTCGCCACAATTTGTGGCAACTAATCGCCCCCCATGGCGAATCGTCGCCATTTCCTCTGCTTCCTTCCCCTTTTTCCTTTCTTCTCCTGCGTTCACATATATATATACACACAACACACATCTCTCTTTTCTCTTCCCTACATCATACATTCACAATTCACGTATCCTCCGAACACTCAAAACCCACATAATTACCCCTCGTTAACAACTCCAAACGCATTTTAAAACTAAGTACGTTTTATGAAAATAAACCACGTGGATATGTTTAAAAACCGAACATATCCTCATTGTTTAAAATCACTAAACAATTACAAAAACTTTAAAACATTAAAAATGTAAACCTATCAACTACCATAACCAAACACCCTATAATGTCTTATACAATTTTCCTATTCTATCCAAAAATAACTTAAAACTCTCAAAATCTATACATACTTCCCCACGGTCGGTGAGCATCGCATGCGCAACACACCACAGCAGCTTTCATTCGTCACTGCGTCACTCCTAATGGGAGGGATCTCGTCCTCACCTGTCCCCCTCGTAATCACCTACACCCATACATACACACTATGAGATAAAAATCTCAGCAAGTCTCGTAAATGCAATATGCATATCGGCCTATATGCCTTTCGGCCTATATGCCTTTCGGCCTATATGCCTTTCGGCCTATATGCCTTTCGGCCTATATGCCTTTCGGCCTATATGCCTTTCGGCCTATATGCCTTTCGGCCTATATGCCTTTCGGCCTATATGCCTTTCGGCCTATATGCCTTTCGGCCTATATGCCTTTCGGCCTATATGCCTTTCGGCCTATATGCCTTTCGGCCTATATGCCTTTCGGCCTATATGCCTTTCGGCCTATATGCCTTTCGGCCTATATGCCTTTCGGCCTATATGCCTTTCGGCCTATATGCCTTTCGGCCTATATGCCTTTCGGCCTATATGCCTTTCGGCCTATATGCCTTTCGGCCTATATGCCTTTCGGCCTATATGCCTTTCGGCCTATATGCCTTTCGGCCTATATGCCTTTCGGCCTATATGCCTTTCGGCCTATATGCCTTTCGGCCTATATGCCTTTCGGCCTATATGCCTTTCGGCCTATATGCCTTTCGGCAAAAACAATTAAGTTAAATCGAGGGACAAAAGGGGCAATCGCTCTTTCATGCAGGGGGGATTGCAACAGGCGATTATTCGCCTGTGCATATCGCTGTGGCGATCAGTCGCCACAATTTGTGGCAACTAACGCCCCCCATGGCGAATCGTCGCCATTTCCTCGCTTCCTTCCCCTTTTTCCTTTCTTCTCCTGCGTTCACATATATATATACACACAACACACATCTCTCTTTTCTCTTCCCTACATCATACATTCACATTCACGTATCCTCGAACACTCAAAACCCACATAATACCCCTCGTTAACAACTCCCAACGCATTTTAAACTAGTACGTTTTATGAAATAACCACGTGGATATGTTTAAAAACCGAACATATCCTCCTGTTTTAAAATCACTAAACAATTACAAACGTTTAAAACATTAAAAATGTAAACCTATCAACTACCAGAACCAAACACCCTATAATGTCTATACAATTTTCCTATTCTATCCAAAATAACTTAAAACTCTCAAAATCTATACATACTTCCCCACGGGTCAGGTGAGCATCGACTGCGCAACACACCACAGCAAGCTTTCATTCGTCAACTGCGTCACTCCTAAGGTGGAGGGATCTCGTCCTCACCTGTCCCCTCGTAATCACCTACACCATACATACACACTATGAGATAAAAATCTCAGCAAGTCTCGTAAATGCAAATGCTATGCTATGCTGTGCTGTACTATGCTTTCGGCCTATATGCCTTTCGGCCTATATGCCTTTCGGCCTATATGCCTTTCGGCCTATATGCCTTTCGGCCTATATGCCTTTCGGCCTATATGCCTTTCGGCCTATATGCCTTTCGGCCTATATGCCTTTCGGCCTATATGCCTTTCGGCCTATATGCCTTTCGGCCTATATGCCTTTCGGCCTATATGCCTTTCGGCCTATATGCCTTTCGGCCTATATGCCTTTCGGCCTATATGCCTTTCGGCCTATATGCCTTTCGGCCCATTTTAACTATATGCCTTTCGGCCCATTTTATTCTTTGCATTACCTTTAAAACATTGTGTATATGCTTTTCTTTAAAACACGTGATGCATTAACAGTTCTATATCATAAAGTAAACAAGCAATAACGTGTACCATCAAGACTATAAATGCACAACCTATAACCTATAAAACCACTAAACCTGTCTACCCAACCAAAGTAAATAAACATACGCATCTACAAAACTCCTCGAGACGACATTCGACATACGGTGTAGGCCAATCGGCCAGAAAAGATCACGAGAACTTACCTCGTGTCCAAAGCAGCTCAAACTCCGTCCACGAGCGTTGTTTGTCTGAAGCAAAACACAATATCGACGTTAAAACTAATTTAAGCTTCTAAACGTCCACATTAACAAAACTTTAACTAAAGAATTTTCTTAAAGCTTCTAACTTAATTATTCGAAGCATATTGATGAGAAATTTACGATCGATACCTCGAAACTACAATTTACGAGTTTTTCCCTAAAACCCGAAAATTCTCAAATTCTAATATTCGTCCAAAATCAATTAAATTCGTCCAATAACGTCCAATCCATTTACTATATTCTTAATTATGACAAACCTATCAATTTCGGACTATAAATCTCGATTTTAAAACGAAACCTAAACGAAACCCTAATTGTTCAAACTCCGTAAAACTTGAACGTAAACCTTCTAAAGCTGTAGAATCATACCAAGGGTCGGGATTGAAGGAGAAAACGTGAATGATCGGAAGAAAATCGGTCGTCGGAGAGAAGCTTCGTCGATGGCAGTGGAATCGCGCAAGGAGGAGAAATCGCCTGGAAGGGAGAGGTTCGCGTGGAGAAGAAGAAAAGTGGGGGAGAAAAGAGAGAATTTTTGTTTTAATTAAATTGACTTGGCAATTTACCATTTTTCCCTTCTTTTGTTTTCTATTTATTTCGTCTTTCGTTTCGTTAATTAACCAGCTATTCGGTTACACCAAATCTCCTTATTTCACCGATAAGTCCAACTTATTATTTGAGATTTATTAAAACTGTCCGTTCGCAAATCGGACCACGTTTACTATTTTTACTGAAACGTCCTTTGTATTACGAGAAACTTAATTACTCGGAATATAGCGTCATTACTCCGAAAATTCTCGTAAATTCCTCAAAATTCTTATTAATCGTTAGGATCGTAATAAAGCTTACCGTTTGCAAAACTGATTTGATTTGACATATTTACCAAAAATGCCACATATATTAAAATATTAATATAATATATTAATTCCAAAATCCGTACAAGCCGGGTATTACAACATGCTCCTTTTATGAATGAGATATGAATATGAAATGTATGCACCCATGATTAAGTGAGGGTTGGGGGCGGTTTGGCCATATCACTATCCAGAAGGGACCAAAAATTTTGTCCGAGAGGACCATGTACACGCACTCTACCTACCCCCTTCGGCACAAACCCTCCTTGATCTATGTTATGTAAATGATGAACAAGAACATGATTCCCATGATATGATCAAGAACACGAACATGAAAATGAACATGGCTCCCTTGATCTGAATAAAGAATTTGAATATGATTTTATTAAGTATGCATTCATGAGCATTCATGTATATGTTGCACTCCTTACTAAGCATTAGGCTTATAGTTTAAACCTTATGGTGACGAGTTGGAAGGTGAGGATCTCAAACCGAATGAGGATGATTAAGTCTAGTTGTTGGATGGTGCTCATGGCGATGATTTGTGGCTTAGTGGCGATTTTAACCCGTGGAGTATTGCTCTTAGCATATTTTAGTAAGATCTATGATACTGAAGTATAAGTAAAATAAAGTTTTCTTATGATAATGAATGTTGGGGTTGTCTGGTACAATTTCATGTTTAAAGAAGATTTTAAGACTAAAGGTTTATCTGTTTTTTTTAAGTCTTCCGCTACGCATGTTTGAGTTTTATGAGTAAGAATGTTTTCTGGGAATTGAGATGTGAGATTACTTATAGAGTCAGTCGTCCAGAGTTGTAAGTAAAAACAGTCATCCAGAGTTGTAAGTAAAAATAGTCGTCCAAAGTTATAAGTAAAAGTAGTCGTCCATTTTGTAAGTGGATGATAAAGTCTGTGGACGACGAGTCTGGGTAACCCGTGAGTGATGAAGTCACGTGGACCGTGGACATTATAGTCATGTGGCCTGTGGACGATAAATGTAAGTGAGTCTATGGACGTTGGTCTGTGGACGAAGAGTCTGTGTAACCCGTGATTGACAAAGTCACGTGAACCACGGACAATAAAGTCACGTGGCTTGTGGACATAGTATCGTACCAAGTTATCGTCCATTGTAATGTCGACTAGAACGATGTCGTTTGAAGTGATAGCGTCTGTGAACGATAACGACTAAGTAGTCCGTGGACGATAACAACTAAGTAGTCAGTAGACAATAAAGTCTGAGTATTCCGTGGACGATAGTCTGCAAACGATAACGGCTGTGCTATCTGTAAACGATGACGTCTAAGTAGTCCGTGGATGATAAAGCCGCCCGACCTTGTAGATAAGATTGTTACCCGATTTATGCCGTCCAACTCTAAGAATAAATACGAGGTCCGATGCATGAAAGATTTAATTTCTGAGATTTTGAGATATCAATCTCATTGGAACACTCAATTGTTTGTCTTAGTTAAACGTCCACGAGTTTCTATTTTTTTAAAAAAAATTACAAGTAGTTGTTCTAAGATTTAAATGACTAAGTTTAAGTTAAGAATATGTCGCGACCTACTGGGGTTGTGACACGACGTTGGCAACAACAATGAGATATATTTCATCGTTGTCATCAATACCGACAACTGTGAGTAATTGACCGGGACATAGGCCCTTCAGATGACATCCATCCAAACAGATTACAAGCCTACCGAACTGCAGGAAACCTGCCTTGCAAACAACTATGCACATATACAATCTTTTAAATACCATTGAATTTTCGCCCGCCGGGGTACCATCAATTGCAACTGTGCTATCCGGATTTGATCTTAATATTTCGTTTCCATAGGATCACAGTTGGCCGTACTGTACGTCTCACTTTCCTTCGTTAATAATTCGCGCCTCATTTGCACTAGCGTTAGAATTCTTTATTTGCCTTAAACAGTTGTGAACGTTGGTAAAGGTCGATATATGAAAAGTGAGCTCGTTTTGCATCTGCGCAGCATATAATCGCCACGGACATTGATCTACGCAAACAGCTATCAGTCGGCTACGGGTACATTTCTCGAAACTTATACCGTAACCTTCTTTCACAGAATATTCGACTATTTCATCCTTGATAGCTTTTATTGAATTATATCGTTTACCCACACGTAATCCTATGCTTGATATTAGGGCACTTATCGGTCTGCTTTCTACCTCCTCGTCAGTCGAGCCGATCGGTGTCTGAAGGTCGTCTTCCAGAGTTCTGGAGCTTGCATACAACTGTAATTCTTAAATATAAATATAAATATAAATATAAATATAAATATAAATATAAATATAAATATAAATATAAATATAAATATAAATATAAATATAAATATAAATATAAATATAAATATAAATATAAATATAAATATAAATATAAATATAAATATAAATATAAATATAAATATAAATATAAATATAAATATAAATATAAATATAAATATAAATATAAATATAAATATAAATATAAATATAAATATAAATATAAATATAAATATAAATATAAATATAAATATAAATATAAATATAAATATAAATATAAATATAAATATAAATATAAATATAAATATAAATATAAATATAAATATAAATATAAATATAAATATAAATATAAATATAAATATAAATATAAATATAAATATAAATATAAATATAAATATAAATATAAATATAAATATAAATATAAATATAAATATAAATATAAATATAAATATAAATATAAATATAAATATAAATATAAATATAAGAACGTTGGTAAAGGTCGATATATGAAAAGTGAGCTCGTTTTGCATCTGCGCAGCATATAATCGCCACGGACATTGATCTACGCAAACAGCTATCAGTCGGCTACGGGTACATTTCTCGAAACTTATACCGTAACCTTCTTTCACAGAATATTCGACTATTTCATCCTTGATAGCTTTTATTGAATTATATCGTTTACCCACACGTAATCCTATGCTTGATATTAGGGCACTTATCGGTCTGCTTTCTACCTCCTCGTCATTCGAGCCGATCGGTGTCTGAAGGTCGTCTTCCAGAGTTCTGGAGCTTGCATACAACTGTAATTCTTCATTTTCATCTAATTGTTCAAATGCTTGTATCTTACCATATGCAGGTGCAGCATCCATCATCCAGTCATTATCAGCATCAGAATGTACAAACTCATTTAAATCAATTGATCTACTTGAATCTGAATTTGAATTTGAATCTATCGTCGTCGTTAATAACTACAAATATCACGAGAGCAATTAAACATTGTACTGGAACATATAACGATAAAATAGACTAAAACATATATCATTAATATTAAAAAAAAAATTAATATGATGATAAAATATGTTAAATAAATATAAATATAAATATTAAAAAATTATATGGCAATATATATTCTAATACCACTTGTTAGGAAACGGTAAGAACGATAATTACGTGGAGAGTACTGATAAGTGTAATTCCCAAGAAAGATTGTGCTGGACAATCTCCTTAGACAAAATTACTTTTTCAAGTAAGTTCCTAGGAAAGGTTGGATGAGTCACAAACAGACCCACTTAATTCCAGTCTTCTTAGACAGAACTTACTTACACCGCACAATTACACCACAATGAAAATAAAT
Source organism: Begonia masoniana (assembly GCA_022432975.1). Lineage (NCBI taxonomy): Eukaryota > Viridiplantae > Streptophyta > Magnoliopsida > Cucurbitales > Begoniaceae > Begonia > Begonia masoniana. Next base: position 10,022,565 of record CM039515.1, read on the forward strand.
TACCTGAAAATAAAAATAATCAATAACCAAAAATTAAAATTTTGAAATATCGTAAATAAAATAAAATAAAAAATCTATTTATACATTTTTGTCTGAACGAAAAAAATATCACCCGAAGAAAAATATCACCGGAGTAGATACGAGAGAGATTTTAGAGGTGTGAATTTGAGTGGGGGGATTGAAATTTTTATAGTGAGGGAGTGGTCGGCTGGTCTGCTCAGACCGGCCGGCCTCTCCCCTCTTTTTTACTAAAAAAATTCGGAGAGGCCAGCTGGTCGTCGGACCAGCCGGCCTCTCACTTTTTTTATTAAAAAAAAAGGGAGAGGCCTCTCCCTTTTGTTTTAATTGTTTTTTTTTTTCTATTACATAAATTAAAAGAAAAAAATAATAAATAATTACAATACTCATTTGCATCATAATTAATAACAGTCAATAATTGGATTTTCAACTACCCTAGCACAACTGTGAGAATCGATAAAACTCTTCATTTCATAGGTTTGCTCGTTTTCCATCCGTGTCGCATGTAGTCGCCATGCACAACCTTCTACGTATTTAGCCGTCAGTCGTCGTTTGTTGCATTGATGGAATTTGATGTCATAACCATTTTGCAACGAATATTCACTTATTTCGTTTTTAATTTCCTGTATGCAATTATATTTTTTTCCCAAATAAAAATTTATTAAGACTTTTTAAAAAAAAAATTTACCTTCATTTGGAAGGAGGAGGAAAAATATAATATTCGATATGTTTGAAGTTGCGAATTTGAGTGGATTTTTATAGGGGGAGTGGCCGACTGGTCTGAGCAGACCAGCCGGCCTCTCCTTTATTTTTTATTAAAAACATTTGAGAGGCTGGCTGGTCGTCGGACGAGCCGACCTCTCTTTTATTTTTTAATAAAAATATTATTTTTTAATAAAAAAAAAAGAGAGGCCGGCTGGTCCATCAAACCAGCTGGCCTCTCCTTTATTTTTTAATAAAAAAACTAGATGTCGGCTGGTCCGATTGGACCAGCCAGCCTCTCTCAGTGCCTAAAACAAAAAATCGCTGGATTTTTCTTTTTTTGCCTATTTCTCAAACATCTTTCCCTCTTTTGCATAAAACCAAACTTTTGTCTCATTTTTGCCTATTTCCTAAACTTCTTTCTCTTCTTTGCATTTTTCCCTTATAATTATTAATGGAACTTTAAACCCAGATTGATTTGGATTTTTATTTTTTTGGATAAGAAACAATTTGTATTACTTACAAAAAATTACAAGATAGTTGGAGGAGAGAGCTCCATCCAACCAAGAACATTTAATGAAATTTTTTTCTCCTCCGGTTGGAAAGAAACAAACTGAAAAGATAGCTCAAGTACTTAGAATTATAACCTCATTTAATAAAAAAAAGTTAACCGATCTCATAAGTCACTTTTTTTATGAAAATAATCTCATTGCGACGGAGTCAAGTAATCTAAAGATAGCTAAATTCTTAGTTTTCAAATTAACTTTATTTTTTACGTCTTTCCTCCATCATAAAAGCTCCACGGATTAAACTCCCAATATCAGACAAACTCCCAACATCTAGTTGATTGAGAAGAAAAGACATATCCATAAACATTTAACAAAGCCACTCTGAATCATAATATTGTCATGATGCATTCAATTCAGATTCTAAATGATAACTTTTTGGCTGAATGTGAAAACAGAGAGGTTTTGGATGACTCACCAAAAAAGTTGAGAAAAGTTCAATTTAGACCCCAAGGTATGGGTTTAGTGATTATTTGGTACCTAACGTTTTTTTTGTATCCAATTAAACCCTATTGTATAAAACGTTTGTAATTCGAACCCTCCCGTCAATTTTTTCGTTAAATTTGACAAAAGTCTTTCAAAATGACTAAATTACCCTTTTCCTCTCTAACCAGATTTACAGAAGAAAAGAAAATTGATCTAACCAGATTTACAGAACCAGGCTTCATCATCAACGAGCTCATCTAGAATCGAGAAATCAACCCACTTCGGTGCATCTATATTTTCATACTCGTCGTCCTCCACAAATTCAGATTCTATATTTTCCCAATCAATGATTTCAGGATCCATTTTTTTCTCTGAACTACGAAACAAAAACCGAAAATAAAATCAGGAAGAAAAGCAACTTACCCTTTTCCGAGCTCGAATCATACTGATTCAAAGTCCATGAATACATCTTCAGATTTTCGATTTCCTCTTCTTTTCGTTCAAACTCCAACAAAAAACTTCAAGGAGTTCAAGCAGAAGGTGACTCCATTGAAGCACAATGCTAAACCAGATCTTTCAGAAGAGAAAGAGAAGAAAGTGATTTCATGGCGGATCAGTAGACGCAGACGGAGGGGAAAGTGATTCAAGCTCCGATCTGTTCGAGCTGCAGATATTTAATTGAGAAAGTACCATTTAGACCCCAACGCATGGGTTCAGTGACCATTGGGTACCTAACGTTTGTTTTGTAACTAATCACACCCTATCGTATAAAACGTTTGTAATTTAAACCATCCCGTTAATTTTTCAGTTAAATTTAACCAAAATCTTTTAAAATGCCCAAATTACCTCTCTCTCTCTCTCTCTCTCTCTCTCTCTCTCTCTCTCTCTCTCTCTCTCTCTCTCTCTCTCTCTCTCTCTCTCTCTCTCTCTCTCTCTCTCTCGCCAGATCACCCCTCTCAAAATGACTAAACTCCCAATTTTCGTTTACTCGATAAATACTACAAACTGCGAGTCGAAAGCGATTAAATGTTTAGTAAATCAAAACATACTCGAATTTTCTGTGATCCTTTCAATGTCGCCGTTATGACATCGAAATCTGAATTTATACAACGCAAGAAATGATCGGATGGATTCCTTCTGCTCGGACAGGGGAAGCCGGATTCGAAGAAAAACTGCAAAAATCAACGGACGAAGATTCAAAACCAAACACAGCAAGTCATTCCTTGAGATTTTTTTTTATTTATTATGAAATTTAAGTCAGAATTGAACTAGAAATGATTGAATTAAGTACCTGCAAAGCCATCTTTCCTTCTCCGAAATAAACAGTCTCACCCCCAGATAACAAAACCAGGTCATCGAAGAGCGCAAAGACTTCACTGCTGGGCTGGTGAATCGAAGAAATTATCGTTCTGCCATCCCGGGCAACGCTTCGAAGCGTCTGGATGACGAAGAAGGCGGAGGCGCTGTCGAGGCCGCTGGTCGGTTTGTTGAGAAAGAGTAAACGAGGGCGGGTGAGGATTTCAGAGGGGTCATTCACGAGTTTAGCTATTGATTCAGCGTTCACCTCTCTAGAAAACGGTGAAATAACGAGATCCTCACAGTCGCCAACGAGTGACGCCGATACGTGAGGGATTTTGAGCTTGGAAGCCGCAACTCTTGCCGATGGAGGATTTCCATCTTTATGTTCTGTGAGAGAGAGAGAGAGAGAGGTAATTTAGTCATTTTAAAAGACTTCCGTTAAATTTAACTGAAAAATTGACGGGAGGGTTTAAATTACAAACGTTTTATACGATAGGGTTTGATTGGGTACAAAAAAAACGTTAAGTACCAAATGGTCACTGACCCCATACGTTGGGGTCTAAATTGAATTTTTCCCAAAAAAAATCTTATACAGTTAATGGACTTAGAGCGAGTGCATTCACTTGTTATTTGCTTCTAGAAAATACCTAAAAAGTCAGTGCTGACTACCTTTAGTGGTCGTCGAAATTTAGCTTTTGAAGAAATTATCAAATCACCGGCTTCCAGTTGTTTTTTATGTTCTAATATGTCAATCTTTATGATGAAACTTTCATAATTTTCTTAAGCTGATACCATAAATGTTATTTTGAATCAAAATTAATGAATTTGTGCTATAAATGTTTTGTCTTTTAGAATTTTTGTTATCTTTAGCAAATATTTTCTTTGGATAGATTTACAATTTATTTATGGTTTCTTTTTTTCAGCTTGTTGCATCTGCAGATTGTACGGGAGCTTTGGACGTAACTGATGGTTTGCAAAATTTATTGGTTAGTACTGTTATCACCTATTAAATTTATATGCTTGCTTTGATTTCTTCACGTGCCACCTTAATCTTTTGTTGTGCATTGTCCACATTTTAATGTTTTGAAATTGCTTCAAATTTTTATGCTTCATTAATTTACTTACTTCTATCCCAACTTCATTAGCTTTAATGGATTGGATTAATTTTACAATTATTTTTCTTTTTTTTTTTTGGATTGAGAATAATGGTTAGGATTCAATTTATATAACGTTTACTATATCTTGAATTCATCTACGTCATATTTTTTATTGTATTGGTAGCAAGTTCACTTCTACTTCTAGTTCAAGAATCGGATATCCAGGAAAAATCTCCTGCCTTTTGGAATATATTATTTAGTCGGGAGTATCCCTTCTTAAACAATGTCAATGACTTTTTTTCCTTCTCCATACCTGACTTCTCATCTTATCTTTGCTTCTTGATCAATTTTGGTATCACTCAAATTTTTTAAGTTCAATAATTTCATATAAAGAGAGCTTAAAGCAAGATCCTGTAATTAAGAAGCCACATAAACATTACATGATTTCTTCTATTAAGTTTCTCATAAAGCTGTCTATGCTATATAGTAGTCTTCTTTTGGGCCTTTTTTATTAAAGTTTTATGTTTATGTAATTTGCAAAAAAACTAGATTCTTTTAATCTCCTGCAAATCATTTTGCCCGCCAGATGGACGAGTTGGGGAAGTTTGGGATGTGGCTTTCAAATCACTTGTCTATTTTGAAAAACAGATTCGATTGTCATGCAAGTGTTTCAATACGTTTAAAAAAAAAAAAAAAAAATCATCTTGCATCGAGGTTCAATGATAGTTATTGATGTACATTTAAAAATAGGTGTTCTTTGTGTGAAAGGTTCTTTATCTTTCTAGCTGCTAACACCAACCCAACCCCTTTTCGGCAACAAATTTGTCCCACTTGGAAAGTTTAGTTTTTAAGTTGGAAAATTAGACCTTACATGCAGCCTACATGATTTTACAAAAAAAAAATTAAAGGAGTAAATTGTTTTTTATTTAATAAACACTTGAAATAACATTAATCAATGAATTTATTCAGATTAATTTTGTATGTTCGAATGCATTGGATTTATAACAGGTTATTGAAAATGTGATGTTATTGAGGAACAAAATTTGCCAAGTATCTAATGGTGAAGAGAAAATATGATAAAAAAAGAGGTTTATTTGGGTCGCTAATGATAAAAAAGGCTATAACTATCTCAATCTCTGTAGGTGAAATCAAATTTTAGGCAGAGTTTTCCTCTGCAAATGATAAAGTCAATAAGAGATTATTTTGAGTACCAAATGGTATCATCATACGGAGTAATCAATCTAACCAATTTGTAGGTGAGGAAGGGAAAAAACATTATTAAATAAAAATCATGCTTTGATGGAGGTTTTATTATTTAATGGCATGATTTATTTACTCTTCATATATAACCCACAAACAGTTAATGAAAGGGGAGAATACCTGCATGGTCTCTCTCTAACTCCCATGCTGCAGCTCTAACTTAAACTCCTCCCCGATTGGAATTGATAGTGATGAGACCTCTACGATGGCAAACTCTCCATTTCCGTCGTAATTTGCTTCCATAACTGAGTTTCCATTCAAGTTTTCTCCCTTTCTCAGAACTACTTTATATCCCTTCGCATTTCCAGGCTTATCTAGTCCTATAAAAGTCACCTTGTTTATGAGCAATTTTTGGCTGAAAGCAAACCCCCCATTAACAACCTGAGATCCAACCAGGACATTATGTCCGACTACTTTACTATAAAATCTTACTAAACTCCAGGTTCCTCCCTTCTCACCCATCTCTAATCTCTCTCCATCATCCAAGAAAACTTCTCCAGTACTGATTTGAGTGTTATTCACCACTACCAGGAGCTCGAATGGTGTCTTTCGTGCTGCTTCTGTCGTCATAGCCTCGCCTTGCATCGCCAAAATAGTACCTTCTCTTACATGAACATTCGTCTGATAGAATGGTGCATCAATAGTAATGTACTTTCCACTATTTACGATCACCGAATTGGAATAATTGAAGAGGTTAAACCATTTTCCGGCTGGGAAATATGCATTGACCGATGTGGCTCCTGCCTCTAAAACTGGAGAAACTATTACACTTTCACCAACCAGAAACTGTGTTTTGATTTCGTAGGTGTTGATATCATTGGGGAATGAGAAGAATAATGGCCTTGCTATTGGCGTCCCTTTTTTATGTGCCTGATACATTTGGGTGTAATAGTAGGGAAGTAGACGGTATCTTAGGCCGAGCACCTCTCTTGCTGCCTCAGCAACTGTATCCCATAAATAAAGCTCTTGGCGGGTGGTGTACTTGTCCGAGTGATCTCTTGCAAATGGGTAGAAGGCACCTAGCTGCAATTTGAATGAGTTGGGCAACGTTTGAGAAGTGATATTACAAAACTATTTCACGTTTTAAAAGACAGAAAGTATGAAATAGTTGAAACAAAATTGCCCAGTGTGTTATGCCAACCACCTAAAAGAAATATTTTAAATTTTTTTGTTCCTGTTCAGAAAAAAGAAAATTGAATGTAACAATCTCGTTCTCAAATTTTTTATTTTTATTTTTCAAGAACGGTAAAAAACTATTTTCTAGTAACATACCCTTCCATTCTCAGTGAGTTTTGTTACCGACGAAGGCAGTTCAAATGTGTTCTTAAACGTTGCTTTTAAGTTTTTATCTATTTTCCCAGAGCAGTAAAACACCTATTCTCAAAACACACCCCCTTACATTTCAACCAAGTTCCGTCTTCAACTAAAAGAAATATAATTTAAAATATAAACATGTTCTTAAACTTGAGATTTTAAAATGCACTCTAGAGGAACTAACTTTACAATGCAAAAACACAGTCGCATATATCAGCCAATTTCATAATATCAAAAATATTCTTACCTGAATCCAGCGTCTGCAAAGCTCTTCTGTTGTATTTCCAGAAAATCCACATATATCAGCTCCGACCATGGGAATTCCAAAGAGACCAAAATTTAAAATGCCTGAAATTGAGTATGCCAAGTCATCCCAGGTTGCAGCGTTGTCTCCAGTCCAATGAGCTGCATACTTCCCCGAGCTTACAAAAGTCGATCTAGTCAATATAAATGGCCTTTTCCCAATAACTTTAAACAAAGCATCATTTGTAACTTTACACTCCAAAAGGCCATAAAGATTATGAACATTATACTCAGTAATGTTACCAAAATGAAGAGATGAAGCTGGAACAGTTCTGTTGTTAATGGGTCGAAGAACTCCCGAATTATTAATCTTGTATGGAGGATCATCGAGAGTAGATCTTGGGGAGGGAGGAGACGTTATGAAATTTGATACTTCATTCATGTCAAGCCAAAGGCCATCAAAGGGAACGGTGTCATGGAATAGCTTAATCTCACCTCCCCAAAAGGCCTCACTCTTTGGATTCACAAAATCAGGGAAGTAAACTCGTCCGGGCCATACTTCACCCAAGTAAGGAACTCCATCTCGTTTTACAAATATATCAGCTTTCATTCCTCTGATATAGGTTCCATATGTCTCATTTACACTAATACCTAATAGAAAAGGAACCCATTGACATAATAATCTCAACACGTTAGCAGCATTATATGAAAGTTTAATTGAAGTTCAGAGAAAAATAACGAAATATTAGAAATAAGAGGGTGGAAAATAATGTAATTTTGTTTGGTAATATGCTTACACTTGAAGGTGTAACAGAAAATATTCTCTTTAGTTGAAAATAAAGCAAGGAAAATACAAGAAATCTCTCTAAGAATTCTCTCTCAACTGGAAACATTTCATTCCATCCTTAAATGCCAACGTACATATATCTAAGTTCTAGAAGAAAGAATTGAGTTATATGAGAATAAGAAGATAAAGAATTTTTTTTTATAAGAAGAAGATAAAGAATTATAAAACCTATGAATTAGAGAATATTAATTCATGAAGATTATAAGCGATCCTTATATCACTAGATTCTTAGATGAATTACAACTATCTAATGAACCTTCTTGTTATTTTAGTAGTTAACAGAGAAGAGGAAGAGAAGGGTGAAAAGGCAGTTGCGAACCATAACAACATTGTTATTGATGTTGGAACATACCAGGATCAAGGATGAGAATATATTTCTGGCCATTATGGTGGAGAGCTTCCACAAAATTTTTCATTTTTTCCACTGGAAAGTTGATAGGATCGAATGTGAAATCCTTGTATGCATCCATATAATCTATATCAGTCCACATGGCTTCGAGAGGAATCTTGGCTTTTGCATATCCAGCAACCACGCCCTCGATATCAGAAACATTCTTGTAACCATAACGACACTGGTGAAATCCTATACAAGAGAGAATAATGGGTCTGATTAGAATGATATAAGAATCTGATTTGCTCTATCAAATCTAATCATGTTTGCCTTTTATTTTAAATTCAAACATATTTGATTCTTTTTCTTTGGGAAAAGCGAGGTCTTCACTTCTGAACTTCATATTTATAGGGTACACTCTTATTCTACTTCTTCTTTTTTGATTGAAAAAAGATAACAAGAAGTTGTTTGTCAATCTCTTTTTTTTCTCATTTCAAGATTTTCGTATCATCTATTTTTGTTTCTCCTTTATCAACAAAAATTTATGTTCCTAATAAGAATAAAACGATCTCTCAGCTAGTTATTGCATGAAGCTGCCTAGTGCCAAAGGAAAAAAAAAAAACCAAAACAAATTCTAGTTTTTAAGAACTAGAGCCGTACGTCTTGTTTTCGTATCAACAAAAGAAAACTGTTGTACTCCAGAAGAAAAGTATATGACAATGATGTCCATAAACATAACTCAAACCTTTCTTTCATATATAATTGATCAAAGTTCAAGTACATAAACCAAAGTAATTTTGTTAGCTTTACGATGGAGAGATGACCTTAACTAGACGATGATATAATAATAACTTTGGAAAAAAAAAAACAAATGAAGAAATGATTAGTTTTCTTTGAGCCTCACAAATTTAATGATCCTATGAATGCCACTTGCTTCTATTATAAAGACGTACCGAATGACCAATAAGGCATAGGAACAGGCCTTCCAATAAGCTCTGTGTACTGTTCCATCACTGCCGCGGGCGAAGGCCCGGCGAAGAAATACAAATCCACGACGCCCCCAATGACTTTGTAAGTAATCCGATCACCACTGTACACGATATCCATGCCATTACTATTAAGTAGAAGAACTCCATGCGTAGTTCCCCCCGGCACCGCGGCTTTTCCGAATTCGTAGGGTGATCGGACGTCGATATAGAAAGGATGCGATCCATAGAGATTGAGATCGACGTTTGCGCTTCCAATGTCGGCGTTCCAAAGCGTCAAGGTCTCGTTCGGCGCGAGCTTGAAGGACTTCCTCGTATGCTCGCCGAGGCCGTAGATTGACGATCTGTTCGCCGGAAGTGAGGAGGATATCCGAATGAACTGGTCTTCAAAACGAAGAAGTTTCCAGAGTCAGATTCATCGGCAGATGTATCGAAGAGAATGTCGCCGGAAAAGCGGCGGGAAACGGAGAAGCCGAATGCGGGGGCGGTCCGGAGAGAGAATATGAGGTCGGAGGAAGGATGGGAGAGAGAGTAGTCAAGCGGGGAGACGAGGTTGGTTTCGGGTAAGGCCCGGCGGGGCGAGTTGGATTGGCGGGTAATTATTCGGTCGTGTATCTCCCATCTTGGATAGTCCGAATCTGTTATTCTGATCCTCAAACGGTCTTTGCCTTCGAAGCTGTTAATACAGTAGCAGCTTATTATTTCTAAAAATTAAATTATTAAGAGTAATTTTTTTATATTATTTTTTAATTTTTTCATAGTCAGAAAAATAAATTTCTAAATAATTTATAAATATTAACTAAAACAATAATATCTCATTTGTATTTATGTGGACTTCGAACCCACAATGATTTGCTCTTATTCTTTTAAAATCACTCTTTTTCATTGGTCCATTTGGAAATTAATAATTTAAATAAATCCAATCCAATAATTAGAAAAAAAAAACACAGAAATAAAAAAAAAATGCTACAATAAAGAGAAAATTAATAATGGTACACATAAAATTATATTAAAGTTAATATTTTTTAATAAAATGGTAACAAAAATAGTTACCTGGCAAACAGGGTGAGATTCTCAACGTCAGGGCCATAGACGGAGGAGCCGTTGATGAGAGTCAGATAGGCGGTCAACGATTCTCCGGAGGAATCGACGGCCACTGATCGAACTTCGTAGCCGTACTTCCCTTCCAACAGCTCCGATTGACCGACCGGCTTGAAAAGTGGTTGGGGAGCGGCGGCAGAAACCAGAAGGCAGATACAAATGAAGAAGAAGAAGAAGGATGAGGAGGAGGGTTCGTTCATTATTGGAGAGTAGATGGTGACTGGGAATTGGGATCATCACAGCCATAGCCTTTTTGGCATTAAATAATCGTCTAAAGATATTGTCCTTTTCATGCATTATTAATAATTATTACTTCTGTCTTCTGTATCATAATTCATAGACTACGTCAGTATTCTAAAATAGACTACGTTATGATAAATTCAATTGTTGGATTGGGCCAACTCAAATAAAGTCATAGTAGCTCAGTCTTGTGTTTTATCAAATGTTCCAAGGTTCATGGACCGATGTCATACCATACACTATATAATTATTAAAATAATCATGGGTTCAGTTCAGGTCCGATATGTGGATGGTTGATTTGATGAATTGGAGTTCACGTACCAAGCCTTGAAGCAACATGTTTAGTCTAGACTGGACAATTATTTAGTTTATTGTCTTTATTTTTTGGATCTTCTCCTCCCCCGTTCTTCGCCATAATCTTTTATTGTCTTCAAAAATCTCTCTTATAATTATTAAAATAAGTGAATTGTCGTGTTCGTCCTTGAACACCTTTGTGGAGTCGATGAACTCTTTCTTCTCCTCCTCGTCTTGCAAGGTGTTTGAGAGAGAATTCATATTGTTCATATTTTGTACTAGTCTTTATGTATATCGCATCAATTGTGGTGATCGTCCTTGAGCGTCTCTATGGAGACGCTGAACTATTTCTTCTCGTCCTCATTCTGCAAGGTGTTTGAGAGAGAAATCATGTCGTTCATCTTTTGTTCTAGTCTTTCTTAGTAATGTATCGTCTGGGTAAGCTTCACGCATATTTCTCTATCCATGTTGTTGTCCATGTTCTCCTCCTCCGTAACGCTTCGTATGATAACCATCGTGCAATAAACAAAGAAAGTTAGAGAGGGAGAGATAATTTTGGAATTTGTTTATAACATTACTTTTTGATTCAATTCGTTTAAATATTTTCAAATCAATTTAATCTTAACCATTAAGTTTTAAAATATTTAATAAATCATATTTCAATTTCTTACTATATTAAAGGGATGAATGTTTGAATTTCTTTTAACATTTTTATTTATTTAATTTTTATTTTGTAATTTACCATTTTGACCTTCAAATATAATTTTTATTACATTTTATTTTTATTGGAGTTTCTTTTAACATTTGATTTATTTGATTTTCATTTTTTCATTTTGACCTTCAAACATGATTTTTATTAAATTTTATTTTTATCAAATTTTTTATTAGATTTTCTTCTAACATTTGATTTATTTTATTTCATCTTGTCATTTATCAATTTGGATTTTCTTTATTTTTTGGGAGACTTGTTTGTGTAGGTTTATTGGATTCTCTACGTACGCATTGACATATGCCTCTGAAACAGTTTTTAAAATCTGTTTTTCAAAGTCATTATGAAATTTCATGTATTATATACACAAGTATTTTTTATACAGGTCTCCATTTCATTATTCCTTTGCAAATTATTAAATTTAAGTCAATTTTTATAACTCAAGAGATTACAGTAAAAATGAAATAACATTTTCTATTTTTATTTTTATATTAAAAAAAAAAAGGAAGATTGGTTAGACCACCCTGAGAAACCATGCATTTAAGTTATGTCTAACAACCAAAATTGTGACGTTGGCCAACTTTTGTTTTTCCTTCTTACACTATTTCTGTCATATGATAAGAAGCACGTTTGCTGATCAGACACCTTACTCGGTCAATTATTTCTTTCTCTAGACTAACAAATATGTTTCTTTAAAGTAAGACTAGAAAACAAATGTGTACAGGTTTCAACTCGAAATATGTAATCCTAAATCTTCCCTTAATTGTTCTGATAAAAAAAAAATTACATCTTAAAATACCTTATTTTTTCTTGCCAAACCGATGACTTTTGATTGCTAATTTCCCACCAAAATAATTTCTCTTGCTTTGTTGAGCAAACTGTATAAAACCCCATTTCTTCCTGAAAGCCAAGACCATTCTCCACTCTCAAACTTTCTCTATCTAGAATTCTCTCTCACCATGACAACTCAGGTCGAAGAAGAAGAGAAGGCAGCAGCTTCAGCAAACTCGGTCTCAGTGAGAAGTTACAGAAAGTGGGTGCCATTGTTTTGTAGGGTTTTGGCTCTTCTTGCCAGTGCTAGTGCAGCCGTTGTTATGGGTTTGAACAAAGAGAGCAAAGACTTCGTCGTTGCAACCACTGGAACTGTGCCTGTTACGGTCACTGTGTATGCCAAGTTTCAACATACTCCAGCTTTTGTGTATGTTTTTCTTATAATTTTGTAAAATAAATAAATGATTTTTCGAATGCTTTTAAGTCATAAAATTCAGTGAAAATATATTATATTTAGTTCTGGATTTGGGCATGAGATTGCAGATTCTTTGTGGTGGCCAATGCAATGGCTTCTCTCCACAGCTTGCTGATGATAATTGTTGATGTTTTTGGTGAGAAGCTTGGCCATCAGAGATTGAGATTTGCCACGATTGCTATTTTGGATATGGTATTTCTTCTTCATTTTCCAAGACCCTTTTCTTTTAATTATGTTTTGGGACTTTTTTTTTTTTTTTTTGGTTTCATTTTCCACCAAAATTCAACGAAAACCCGAAACCCCGATAACCTGACAATCCGAAATCGAAATAAATTATAACAATAACTGACATTCGATGAAGATGTATAACAATACACGATTCGCAAGATCGTATTACAAATGATAAATTTGAATATGTTACGTGTATTAATTCATAATTTGTATATAACAAAATAGTTTAAATTTTTATTTAAAAAACACAACATTTTAGTGAACATATTGAGGTAAATGAATATAAGCTCACATGGTATTTATCTTAAATTTATTAACAAAAATAAATTTAAAATTATGAGAAAAACATATTTTATTTTTCATAAAATCTTTCATATTTTATTTTTTATTTTCCCAAGAAATAAACCTAATCATGAAGAAAAATAGGAAAATAATTGTGAAAAAAAAAATGAAATGTGCAGATGACAGTGGGATTAGCTTCAGCAGCAGATGGAGGAGCAGCATTCATGGCGGAATTAGGGAAGAACGGAAACAAGCATGCAAGATGGAACAAGACTTGCGATCATTTCTCTACCTTCTGCGCTCATGGCGGCGGCGCCCTCATCTCTTCCTTCTTCGCTCTCCTTCTTCTTCTTCTCTCTGCAACTTTCTCCATTCTTAACCTGATTCACCTTCGACAAAACCCTAATCCTCTTCCTTCTTGATTCTCCTTCACAGCTTGTTTTCACTTTTTTAAGGTTTTAAGGTTGGTTTTTTTTTTTTTTTTTGTTGAATTTCAAATGGGTGTTTGCATTTGTATTGTCCAAGTTAATGGTGATTTATGAAATTAATTAAAAATTAAAATCTCGTCATCTAATGTGATAATGGAAATCATAGTTCTCTAGACGTGGTTTAATTCGATATTTGATTACTAAACAAAATAAGAATATGGTAGTTTCGAAAAATCTCACGAACTGCGAGGGAGCTGAGATGAAACGGAACAATCAACGCTCTTATGAATATAATAAACGCTCTTGCGAGACAATCTACCCGTTGTTTGTGTTTGCCTTCAATGACAAGTTATTTATTAGGGTAAAAATCATTTTAAACATCAAGTTATCAATTCTTTTAAAAGAATCTTTTGAATATTAACCATAACAAAACAAACTTCAAACTATAAAAAATCTAACAATTTAAATCCCGGCGAATAGCCGATAGCCCCATGTTTCACACCCGGCGAATAGCCGATAGCTCCATTTTCCAAACGCGGCCCTTTGTTCTCCATGGGGGTAGAACCTTCCGCGCACGTGGAAAAACATGGGGGGCCGTTTATTTTAGGTCAGCCCCCATGTTTTGCACGTGCAACGCACTTGCGTGGGGGGTTCTACCCCCTCGCGTCTATGTTAGTGATTTTCTACACCCTAACGCAAGTGCACGTGTCGCTAACGAAGTAATAAAGTAAGTAAAAGTCGATCCCACAATGATATTTTTAAGCAAATTAATATTGCTATAAATTTCTATAAAATAAAGATAGAAATATTGAAATTAAATAATTAATAATAAATTATGAACTAAAATTACTCGAAATTAAATAAGACCAAAAATGAAAATAATTTAAAAATGTAATATTGGAAAAGTCTTGGTTATGGTTGATTTTCTCTTTACATGCAAATATTACTGATGCTACAGCATTAGTCACAGCACAGCAAGAATTCATAATATTTTTAGGGTTCCGTCGAATTGCCTAGGTGAATTCATTTCAAAATTTTCTTTTCGATTTTGAAAAGATAAAAACTTAATCCGAATTTTCGTGTAAATCCATTCTTAACGTCAAATAAATTAATGTTAGCTACTTTGTAACAATTTTAATTTATTCAATTACTCATGCATCTTCAATTCCTATTTACCTATCGATACAATAGAAATATATGAAAACAAATTTGCCTATCAACACAATTTGTATTATGCAATAAAAATCATTAGTAATCGTGCAATGAAAAATGCATAACATTTATAGATCAAAATGAAAACATGTAAATAGTACTCTCTTACCTAATAAAGATAAATAAATTTAGCCTAGAAACATAATAAAATTAAAAACAAAAATATTCATAACAACAGTAACATTAACAGAGAAGAAGAAGAAGAAAAAATGTCGTCGGTTCCTAAATGCTGCAGATCCAACTCTCTTTTTTTCTCTCTTTAGCAGACAAAATATATAATCGTCATTCTTTTCTCTTTTCATTCTGTTCTCTTGATCAACGACTTATCATTATGGTAAAATCTTCTTGATTTGCTCTTTATTATCGTCTACTCTTCTAAGTCGTCCGTTGCTTTGTCTATCTTGCTCTGTCATCCGATTGCTGTCATCCCTTCTTCTATTTGTCGACTGCCTTCTGATTCTATAACATCCGATTATATGTACTGTTCTCTGTCATCTGATTTTATGTGTGAAAGCTTTGCCTACCGTTCTCTTCTTCCGTTTGTTTGTCATCCATTTGTTAGTTGTCCGCTGCTATCTGTCGACTGCTGCTTTGTCTACCATTTTGACTGTCATCAGATTCTATTACCTTTCTCTGTCATCCGTTTGTCATTTGTCATCCGATTTTGAATCATTTTTCAGTCAATATTTTTCACTTTTCTCCTTGATTTCCGTCCTTCATTTTAGGTAACAATAATCTCCTTCATATATTTATTCGCTCTCTTCGAGATTCTTCAGTCTTTAAATTTGATTTTTTTCCGCTATTAACTTTGCATTCAAATAAAAAAATATAACATTCGAATTAATGAGAAAAATCTGCTTTTAATAGATAATATGCATGAAATATATTAAATTAAATCAATGCCTTGATACTGCAGCATTATGTAATAATTGTAGTAAATTCCACTAATTTCTTCTACAATTCACTCAAATCATAAAAGTTAAATTACCTAAAAATAGTATAAAATAACTCTAAATTTAGAGTTATCAGTCGACCCCCGTAGAGAATGGGGGGCCGTTATATTTAACTCGGCCCCCCATTCTACGGCCCGTGATCAAGTTATTGATCACGGGCTGTAGAACGTGGGGGGCGAGTCTGGCACACGGCCCCCCGTTCTCCCGAGAACGGGGGGTCTATCTCCTTGGTTATTTAAGGAGATCAACCCTCCACTCTCATTCCACACCTTCCTAAAACTCTAAAACATGACAAATATTTTCTTGCTCCGATAAATTTTCTCTGTATTAGCGACGACGATGGATTCTGATTCAAGTTGATCGGTTGATTTAGACGAGACAACAACTTGTGATCTCAATATGAATTGGTATTCGTACGACACGTCTGCATATGGTGATCTTCTAGCATTCGATCACTTGCATGGAAATGAAGAAATAGAGGTGCATTCAACCTTAAAATTCTAGACGATGAGCTTCAAATACCGGTCGGTTCAGGGAATGATGAGGAGGAAAGCATACCGGTAAGAGAAGAAATCTCAATAAATTTTTTTTAGGGGAAAAATATAATTTTTTAAAGGAAATTAGAGCGAAAATAATCAAATATTCTTTGAAAAATGGCTATGGGATAAAATTCACTAAAAGTGAAAATCGGCGACTGACGGCTGAGTGTGAAGATGAGTGTGAGTGGCGACTGCATGCTTCTAAGATATAAGACGAGCCTACGTTTCAAATAAAGAATTTGATCGATTCTCACAGTTGTTCAAGGAAAATTGAGAATCGACACGATATAACAAACTAAGTGGCAAATCATTATTTTGACAAGTTCAAAAGTCAACCTACGTGAAAAATCTCTTCCATTATCGAGACAGTGAGGAAGGATTTGACCGTTAACACTACACCTAGTCTGGCCAGAAGAGCAAGAAACGTAACTCGAACACTTAACGAAGGCTAGGGCGATGAACAATGCAAGCTAATCTGGTCATACGCAGTAGAAATATGTAGATCAAATCCGGGTAGCACATTAAAAATACATACTTACGAGATGAGAAATGATGCATTGGTATGCCAAAGAATGTATATGTGTATGACTGCTTGCAAAACGGGTTTGCTGCAGTACGACCGCCCTGTTTTTTGTTTGGATGGCTGTCATCTAAAGAGTTCGTGTACCGGCCAATTACTCACAACCGTCAGTATTGATGGCAACGATGAAATATATCTTCTTGTTGTTGCCAACTTCAGAAAAGAGTCCATAAACACATGGACGTGATTTTTGCAACATTTGAAACGAGATCTAAACACTGGATCGGGCGAGGAATGAACAATTATTTCAAATCGACAAAAGGTATAATGTATTTCTCATACCGCTTATTTAGTGGTGTAATTGTACTGTGTAAGGAAGTTATGTCTAGGAGACTGGATTGTAAGTGAGATCATTTGTGACCTTTATAGTCTTTCCTGAAAACTTACTTGGAAAGATAATTCTGTTTAGGAGATTATCTAGTACAGTCTTTCCTGGGAATTATCTAATCAGTACTCTTCACGTTATATTGTTTTATGTTGACTCTGTTTTTCTTTCAAATATTAGGGTTTGCTGAAGGTTGCGGCAGATAAATGAGAACACGCCGAACACCGCTACTGCCTCCGGCATATCGTCGCCAATTTCAAAAACCTAATTCGGGGCAAAACGTACAGAGATGCGATGTGAAATGCAGTCAAGGTAACCACGAGTTATCATTTTGAAATAGAAATGAGGAAACTACATCAACTTAACTCAGATGCTCATGCAAGGCTTTGAGAAGAAGAGCCTAGATATTGGGTCAGTCATGTCTTCTCTTCAATCTTCAAGTGCGAAATGGGCTTGAATAATTTGTGCGAGTCATTCAATACAGTTCTATTGCTGACTAAGGAAAAACCGATTCTGACCATATTCAAGATGATCAGACAGAGCTTGATGACTCACATTGTGAAAAATTTTGAGAAATTGGTCTAATCACCAGACATCCTGTGTCCCCATATAAGCAAAAAGCTTGAGAAGCTATAAAATGCAGCTCGAAATTGGAGTGATGTGCTTTCGGGAGGTGCACAATTTGAGGTAACCAACGATAACAAACAATACATTGTCGACATGAATACGTGTGTGTGCAACTATAACAGGTGGGAGCTTACTAGAATCTTGTGTGTTCATTTCATTCCATGCGTGTATTTCTTGAGAGTAACACTAGGCAACTTACCTACAGATATACTCATACTTTGTTCAACTCATGAACGGCCACCAAATGTGGCTGCAAATACCAAATTTGAAGGAAATCCTCCCACCAAGAAGAAATCCCCAACCCGGTAGGCTGAAGAAGACAAGAGTACGAGATGTCGATGAACCCTCGAGTTCGACAATTAGTAAGAAGAACTTAAAGATGTCGTGTGGTATATGTCAAAAAAAAGGTGATAATAGTCGCACTTGTCCTCACCGGAGATCCACTTTAGGTGCTGCTTTGCAAGAGAATTTTATGGGTTTCAACACATTTGACGGGACTCAAGTACAGTCCAACACATTTTGCTCATAAACACACTGTACATCTGTTTTAATATAGTTTTCATTATGTGCAGGAATGTTCTACACACGACTATGGAAGAAGAAACATATGACTATCTTGGGGCTGTAGTTTGTTATATCGGCTTCTTCAGATCAGAAGGACATCGCAAAGCTTAATGTTTGCAAGGCAGATTTGAGTACTCCACTCTTTTCATAATTTAACAATTTTAGTACATGTTCACTGTCACTTTCTCTTGGAACAAATTTCATTTAATATATGTTTCGCTCCATCAATCTTGGAAGATCCATCAATTTGATTGAGTACTCTACTCTTTTCATAATCTAACGAAACGTATTTTGACATCGCAAATCTTAATGCTTGCAAGGCAGGTTTGGAAAAGTTGTCAAAATACGTTTCGTTAGATTATGAAAAGAGTAGAATACTCAATCACATTGATGGATTTTCTGAGATTAATGGAGCGAAACATATATTAAATGAGATTTTTTCTAAGAAAAAGAGACGGTGAACATGCAGTAAAATCGTTACATTATGAAAAAAGTAGAGTAGGGGTGATCGTGGTCCGGTTTGGTCTTGTTTTTGAAGAAATTAGGACCGGACCATTAAATTCGATTTTTAAATTTTTGCACCAATAAGCCTAAATTTTTTTTCACAACCGGACCAAAATCGAACCAGAATTCTGGTCTTGGTTCTGGTCATCCCCATTATTTTTTCTTCATTTATAATCATAGGCTGCAAATTACTACTAAACAAATTTCTAAGTCATACCCACAACAAAGCTCAAAAAAAAAATACAACATAGCAAACATCAAATATCTTTACAACACATCAAACAAACAGCAAACAACAAACAACAAAAATCATGATTCATCAGAAAAATAAAACAACAAACAGCAAAAATCACGATTCATCAGAAAAATTAAACAGCAAACAGCAAAAATCACGATTCATCAAAAAAATTAAACAGCAAACAGAATAGAAGCAAAATACTAAACAGAATAGAGGGTCGGCACTCTCTCGATGAAGCCGAAGGAGTGCCTCAAATGCCAAAGCAAAAGCAAAATTGACGCAACTACAATAGAAAATTAAACGCATAATATGAAGAACGAAACAAAACAATAGAAAAGTAAAAGCAGAACCAAACCTTTCGTTTGAATCGTTTGATGATGCTCAGATGAAGTGCTAGAGGCGAGAGACCACTGGGCGAGAGACGGCGAGCCAGCGAGGACCACTAGGCGAGGGCGACTGGGAGAGACTCGAGAAACAGTGAGAGGCGAGAGACGGCGAGGGCAACTGGGCGAGAGACAACGAGAGGCGGCGTAGCTTAAACACAAAGGAAGAACCGCAAAAACACGAATTGGAAGTGGAAGTCTGGAAGAACTGTGCAGATCAGAATTTTAGGGCTAAGTATTGGTCTGGGTCGGTTCTATGATTTTTTGTCACCAAAACCGAGAACCGAATTGGATATTTCAGTTCTGAAATAACAAAACCAAAATCTGTTTATTTTTTTTTTCAGAACCGAACCAAATAGCTCGGTTCCGGTCCGTTCTTGGTTCTGGTTGGTTCTTCCTCACCCCTAGAGTGGAGTATTCAATCACATTGTATGTCTTTTTTATGATTTAATTCACTAAAATGGCAATAAATTGTACAAAGGTTAGAAATTACAAAAAATTTCAGATTATCTTTCCATGGTCTGGTAAACATGCAGTCAAATTTTCAAGTAAATCCAATATCGCTTGGTATTTTTTTTAAATTAATTTTTTATAATGTGTAATCTACATCTGTTTTATGATTTAATTCACTAAAATGACAATAAATGGTACATGTGTTAGAAAATCACGAAAAATTTCAGATTATCTTCCCATGGTCTGGTGAACATGCGGTCAAATTTTCAAGTAAGTCCAATATCGTTTGGTATTTTTATAAAATTAATTTTTTATAATGTGTAATTTAGTGAAAAAGAAGTTGAAAAATTTGCCAGAGTTTCCATTTTTCTGATTCTGATTATTCAAAGAATGCGAATCCAGCATGTCGTGTATCTTGTTATGGTTAATATTTTTCCTTCTAAAAATGGATTGATTCTGATTGTATATTGTTACGGTAAAATTGAAAAAATGGACAGAGTTTCGTTTGTTTTATGACTCCTCTGTAACTATCTTCACACAGTTTCTACAAATTCAAATCACAAATATAAACCCAACAGCCAGATTTCAATACAAATACTATACATCAAGACATAAAATTAAAGTACATCAAATTTACAGACGACAAGTATAATACATAAAATGAAATACAACATCTAAATTATACTACTGATGAGAGACATCGTCGTCTTTGGACGCCATCCAATCCATCATCCTCTAAGTGAGCTCTCTAAGGGATTCACTGAGATAGACTTGTGACTTTACCACCTTTTCCTGCATCTGACACATATGTTGCATCTGCTGATGCATCTGTTGCTGCATATGCTTCGTTCTGTCCAAGACCTAGCGAATTCGACAAGGCCCATTCGAGTCAAATGAAGTTTGTCAAATAGATCGATGGATCTCGGAGCTCTCAGCTGCACTACAGTGGGCACATGAACCTTAGATCGCTCCATGATCTTCCAAATTAGTGTCCCGTGCGGCAGATTCTTTTTCTTTGTTCGCCCGATCTCTTCCAAGTGGCCTAAAATCATGTACCCCACGTCGAACATCGTGCCGCTGTAGAGGTTCTCCAAGACATAGAGATTCATCCAGCTCACCAGATCTCTATGTCCATCCCTAGGCAGCAGGGTGTGGCTGATCAGGTTGTGAACAACCTGAGCTTTTACATTCAAGTGCATTGACTTCGATTTGATGAAGGCTGCAATTTCTGAATTCCGGTGAATCTGCCTAAGGAACTGCAAACCATCTACTGTTCTTGTAAAATCACACTCTCGAGAAGCGTGATAGTATATGGCCGCGTCTTCTGCGGTAAATCCCAGCAGTTCGTTCACATCGCCTGCACCTATGATAATATTTGTACCGAATAGATACGTCTTTAAGTACCCCACCCTCCCGATAGTGGTCAAGTCCGCGTAAAATAAGTGAACTATTTTGTCGGAGCTGTCTCCCCGCATGTTGTAGACCTCGCGCAATGCGATGTTGTCAAACATTTCCTTAATCTCCAACGACTCTCAGCCACTGAAGTTGGCAGTCTTTTCATAAATAATCGAGCAGATTGACATATCCCACTTGAACTGCTGTTGACATACCTGGTTTCGAAATTCCATTGACAAATAACCAAGCGGCGATCGCAGCCCTTGATCCGGAGCACCTTACGACGAAGGTGCCCGGTTTGATGGGCCAGCTTGTGTCGGGGGGAAGTCTTTCATTTAAAAAAAAAAAAATTGGGCCCATTGCAAATAGTAGGGTTTGGGATTTTCGATGATTTCTTGGCTCGGGGTTGGGATTTTCGGCGATTAAACAACTCAGCTTTCAAATTTTTGCCGATTTAGAGGCTTGGTTTCGGATTTTTGACAGTGGAGGGCTTGGGTTTGAGTTACGGACGATGAGACTTTGGATTTTGGGATTTTTGGTGACGAGGGCTGAGATTTGAGGATTTTCAGCCACAAAAAATCACAGATTCGGCAATTTTCGGCGATTTTTCTCTTTGTTTCGGCAGACGGAGGGTGCACAGAGGGCCGATCTTATTTATACTACAGGGGTATCGGACCACCGTGTGGGGGAGAACGCCCCCTGTTTTCAGCCTTAGGGCTGAACACGACCCCCCCTCGTCTAGAACACGACCACCCGCGTCTAGAACACGGCCCTCTACGCCTTGAACGTTTTAAAATTGCTCTGTAATACGGAACGGCGATCTAAAATGAACGATCCCTGTGTTTTTTCACTTGCAACGCACGTGCGTGGAGGGTTCTACCCCCCGCGTCGACCACCGAATAGAATGGGGGGTCGTTTATTTTAGTTCGATCCCTCATGTTTTTCCACGTGCAATGTACGTGCGCAGGGGGTTCTACCCCCACGCGTCGACCCCCGTGGAGAACGGGGGCTGCACTTGGAGAACGGGAGGTCGTTCTTTTTATAAAAAGTGGAACGAGGGACTATCAGCCGTCTGTCGGGGTTTAATTTATTAGATTTTTTATAGTTTGAGGTTTATTTTGTTAAAGTTAATACTTTAAGGGATTTTTAAAAAAAAATCAATAATTTGAAGTTTAAACTTTAAAATGGTTTTTTACCCTAAAATTAATGAAAATACCTTTTTGGTTGAATTTAATATTCAAGGAAACAAACTTTTTATGATGAGAATATCGAAACCCATTTTTTTAGGGATACAATCTAGAGAGAGAGAATCACATTTTTTTAAATAGATATGAATATGTAAAATAATAAAACACGTAGTGGGTCAATAACATTTAAATTTAACGTAATAATAAATAAAAGTGTAAAAATAAAAAAAAAATCCTTAAATTACAAAGATATTGACAAACTGAACCTTAATTTAATTTTGTTAACAAATTAACTTTTATAGTATTCACGGTTAATAAACTCACTATTTTCGTTAAATTTTTTGTTAAAATTGAATACGGCCATCTAGAATTACGCGCATACAACTATAAATAAAGTAAAAAAAATGTCCCAAGAGCAAACTTTCAAAATACAGGACACTAAAGAATAGAAGAGTGAGAAGTATCTCGAGAATGGATTTACGGGATTCAAGACGCATCCCCAGAAATAGAAGAGTGGTAAAATGTCTTGGGAACGAGTTTCCAAAGTTCAATGCAAACGTCCAAATATGGATTTTGATTCAAAAAAGGCGTTCGAGCGATCAACCTCTAGAGGCGAGCAGGCGACTTGTTCGAGAAATAAAAGTGTCTTGTTATTTGTATTAGCCAAATAAATACCATGCAAAAAAAAAAAAAAAAAAAAAATAGTGAAAAAGATGAAAGTACAGAAGAGAGAGAGAGGGAATACCCGCTAAAAAGCCGCAGTTTTAACGGAAAGAGGTAATCCTACCAACCCCAATCTCTCTCCTGGCTTTCTCTCTCTACCTTCATATCTCCGTTTTCTCTCTCTATATCACCTCGAATATCATGTTTTTCATATTCAATTTTTATCTCTTATCTTTTTTATTTTCAAAAACCTTAATCGCATTCAAAATAGTTTAAACCCACCGTCTACCCTTTTCCTTTTCCTTGCTCGATTGAAAAATCTGAAGCTTTTAAATTCCTGGTTTTGGTTCAACTTTGATTCACATTGCAGAGATAGAGTGTAGAGAGAGAGAAAGTGTTCATCCGTGATTGTCAAGTTTGATTTGTATCTCAGCATTTCAGAAGGTAGCCACCCTTTTTTTCTTGTGATTTCTATTGTTTTTGTAATTATGTTTTTGGATTTGCTTCGCCTGATTGATTGACCTGTACTGTACGTTAATGGCTTCTTTCTGGTTTGTTTTTAACCAAGTAATTTCATAAACTGTCAATTCGTTTCGAGTTTAATATTCTGATAACCTACTTTCTCACTTTTTTTTTTTTTAATTCTTTGTACATGCATTTGAATAGGCTCTCTTCTCTATCTGTTGTTTTTAATTTTCCAAATGATATTAAAGAAATAAAAAAAGAAGAAACGTGTTGTTCTGAAGATGCTTTTTGCAGCTTTTGTGAATGGGGTATGCTTGGATTCTAATTCTAAATCCTATCTTTTCTTCTCTTTATGGTGTTTTGGCTGAATAAAAACATGTAGAAATCTGTTCTTGAGATTTGTCTTTCATCAATTTCTGTGAGTCGATTTGGATGATTCAATTCAATGGTTTCATATTGCAGGTTGAATTTTTGCATTAGGTTTTCACATTATCGTATCAGGGCTAATGGAACAGTGTAAATCTGTTGCATCATCTCGTTCTAAAGAGGTAGGTTTTCATTGTTCTTAGATTCAATGGTTCTTCTTTTGTTTGTGATCATTGAATCTGATGATTAGAAATCCAATGCTAGACTTCATATAGTCCTTTTACTTGAGACTAGTTAAGAGTTCCATAAGAAATTGTTTCTGTTCTGTCAAGAAAAAAGCTTTTTTTTTGGAGAATACCTCTAGAAGATACTCTTAGTTATTCAATTCCGTTGAGTCTTATGTTGGCAGCATATCGTGCTAATACACATTCCACCATGATTTTCGTGTTTCAGATCTTAGGTAGATGGGATCCAGACGAAGCATGCAGGCCAATCATTGGGGAAGCGCCTGTATTTTATCCCACGACTGAGGTACATCATCAGGCAGTTTTTCTACAATTTCATTATTATTTAATCTAAATTTTTTACCAATCACAAAAATTTCAATATTCAATAAATTTTTTGAGGATCGTGCTACTATAAAGTAGTTATTTTTATTCTTGTCTTATTTTCTTCCAATAGGAGTTTGAAGATGCACTTGGTTATATAGCAAAGATTCGCAAGGAAGCAGAATTATATGGTATTTGTCGGATTGTTCCTCCACCTTCATGGAATCCACCATGCATTCTTAAGAAGAATGACATATGGGAAAATGCAAAATTTTCAACGCGAATTCAGCTAGTTGACTTGCTACAAAACAGGGAACCCATGAGAAAGAAAAGTAGAAGCAGAAAAAGAAAACAAAGAAAGCATTCAAGAATGGGAAGAACAAGGAGTTCGACAAATTCTGGTTCTGACACAAATGCTTCGTCTACAACAGAGAAATTTGGATTTGATTCTGGACCAGATCTTACACTCGCTGATTTTCAGAGACATGCTGATGATTTTAAGAAGTGCTATTTTGGAATGAAAGAGGCAGAGAATGACTTAGATGCTAGTGAAATTGAACCAAAGAAGAGATGGCAGCCATCTGTGGAAGCAATTGAAGGCGAATACTGGCGGATAGTTGAACAACCAACAGATGAGGTTGAGGTATGAAATGATTATTCTTTCTTAATTTTAATTATTGAAATTATCATTACTTGGATGGACAAACTTTGTGGAGGATAAGAAATTCTTTGAAGAAAAGGAAAAATACAATCAAGTAAAAAGCTACATCTTTTTGATTGGAAAGAAGTATGGACGAGTGAAAATTTCTTTAATGTTTGGAAGTGTAAGTTCATTTTCTTTCTGCATTTTAGTTATTATGTTATATTTTCAGGTGTACTATGGAGCTGACTTGGAAACAGGAACATTTGGAAGTGGGTTCCCTAAAGCATCACATTCGTCAACTCAAAGCAATCCTGACAAGTATATGATTTCTGGCTGGAATCTTAACAACTTTCCGCGGTTGCCAGGTTCTGTGTTAAGTTTTGAAGAAAGCAATATTTCAGGAGTTCTAGTGCCGTGGCTTTATGTTGGGATGTGCTTTTCATCATTTTGTTGGGTAAGTTAATGCTGTTGCATGAGAAAAACCTTGCAATTCCAAATTTTTAGATATGTTTCCTGATTTCATAGAGTTTGTTTTTATAAGGTATTTCTCGATATTATAGTTTGAAACTGATGAGTCTACTAAAAGTTAATATGATGACAGCATTGATTAGATTTAGTTGGTATGGAAGTGATGTCCTTCTGGTCGAAAGTGAATCTTTAGGAACCGACGGGCTAAAATTAAAGAAAAAAAAAGCCACCAAAGCAAAGGATAGTTCATTTTACTTGTTGCCGATACTAAAACGACCTTGACACTGATCATGAAAAAGACTCTGAAGTGGAAAGAATTAGTTCATACTATTTAACAAATTTCTTAATTCAAAATGATAACTAGTACAAGCATCCACTTAAAAGTTCGACTGTATCCTCGAATTATAGATTTATGTTTTTTTTTACAGTTTATAAATGTAAAAAGTTATGCCTTATCTCTTGTTTTTTATGGTATTGGCCAGCATGTTGAGGACCACCATCTTTACTCGTTAAACTATTTACACATGGGTGATCCAAAAGTTTGGTACGGAGTTCCTGGAAGCCATGCTTCTACTTTGGAAGCTGCAATGAAAAAGCATTTGCCAGATTTGTTTGAAGAACAGCCAGATTTACTACATGAATTGGTCAGAACTTGTACTGATAAATTATTCTTCAAAATTCTCCTTGATCTAAAATTAGCAAGTTTGATACAAGTATTTTGTAGCATACGTGTTAAATAGTGCTACTGTAGAATGTTGGTTTTCATTGGTGAACATCTGTCCTTCACTGTGATACGGACGTGGATTTTCCAAAGTTTTGATTTGAAACCTTGTTGTTTTAAGTCATTTTTCATTATATACGTATGTGGCTAATTTCTCGTTGATCTTCATGAACTCTTCTTTCTAATTTGAGGAAGTTATGGTGCAGGTTACTCAGTTATCACCTTCGGTTCTCAAATCAGAAGGAATACCAGTATACCGTGCCGTTCAAAATGCAAGGGAGTTTGTTCTGACATTTCCAAGGGCATACCATGCTGGATTTAATTGTGGTTTCAATTGCGCCGAGGCAGTGAATGTGGCACCTGTTGATTGGTTGGTTCATGGGCAAAATGCAGTGGAGCTCTATAGTGAGCAGTCTCACAAGACATCAGTGTCTCATGATAAATTATTATTTGGTTCAGCTAAGGCAGCTGCTCAAGCTCTTTCAGAGGTTGATTCTCTTGGGAAGGAAACTCCATGGAAATATGTGTGTGGTATAGATGGGGCCCTTACAAAGGCAGTTAAGGTATAACCTTTTAAATTGTTTGTTTTTTTTTCAATTTGTTGAACTTAAAAATGAAGAAGTTTTGTAATGGGATTATTGTGATACAGGAAAGGGTCCAGATGGAGAAGGAGAGGTTAGTTCTTCTTTCATCTCATTTGAAGGTGAAAAAGATGAAAAGAGAAGTCGATTGTGAGGACAGGGAATGCTTTTCTTGCTTTTATGACTTACACTTGTCTGCAGCTGGCTGCAAGTGCTCCCCCAATCGTTTTTCATGCCTTAAACACGCGGATAACTTTTGTTCGTGTGAAATAGATCAAAGATTTGTCCTCATTCGCTATACCATAGATGAACTCGACTCTCTTGTTGGAGCCTTGGAAGGAGGATTAGAAGCCATCAAACTATGGGCCTCAGAGAACTCTCAAAAACATTCTTCTTCAGATGATTGCGATTCAAATATGGAATCGAGGAGTAAATTATCCAATTCTAAGTCAGAAAATTCAGTCGAAAGATTTGGCATTTCCGAAGAAACTCCAAAGAGGATGAGAATAGATCTTAATTACAGTTCATTTGGTCATAAAAACGTGGCGAGGAAACTGGATCTTAACTGTATTTACTCTTGTCATCCATCGTCAGAAGTACAGTCAGCTTCTTGGAACGGAAGCTCATTTCACTATCCAAGTGATAGTAGTAAAGACGTCATCGAAGGTGGAACCACGGACCCGACACGAGAAAAAGATATAGTTATTGGCATGAATCGAAGAGGACTCTCAATCGATTTGAATCTTGATATTATGTGGGAGGGAGAGGAAAATGGGTATCTTGGTTCTTTTGATCATAAACTAATCAAAGATGACGTCGAGAATTTGCATAGATGTGACAGAGAAAGGCAAGATTCATCTGGTTTTTCATGCACCAATCGTCCTTCAGGTTTTGGAGATGGTGGGAGTAGAGATTTTGTGAGTGATAAGGTGTTTGATTTTGATTTTGATTTTGCATGTCCTCCACTTTCACATACTACTCCAATACCGAGTCGTACCTTAAAAATGGAAGTTCTAGATCCCTCTGAGCCCGAGCTAATAGACATCGGAACTCTCGTGTTTGGAAACTGTTGGTGCAGTAAGCAGGCTATATTTCCGAAAGGTAAAAATATATGTCCAGAAATTGAATTTTCAAATTGTTTTATTTTGAATTTTCTTCTTCAATCTTTGTCTATATTTTCAGGATATAGAAGCCGTGTCAAATTCAACAGTCTGCTTGATCCAACGGTTAGCTGTAGCTATGTATCGGAAGTTCTCGATGGAGGGTCTCTTCGGCCTCTATTCAAGGTAGAGCTCTCTCTCCCTCCTACATATGTTCTTCATTCTCTTCATTCAATATCTTAATAAGTATCTCTCTGACATTTTGAGGAATCACTTTTTCAGGTCACGTCTGACAAATTTCCGTGGGAGTCTTTTGAAAACTCCTCCCCCGATGGATGCTGGGAAATGGTAAGGCAGAGAATAAACCGAGCAATTAATAGAAGGAAACGGCCCCGTGGTTTGCAGCCATTGCAGAAAGTTAATGGTCTTCAAATGTTTGGTTTCCTCTCCCCACATATTAGACTGGTAGAGACTCTTCTTTTCTTCTTTCTTTTTTTTTTCCTGCTAAGAAACAAGGTTATATGAAGAAGCAGAGAAGTTTCAGTGGGTGGATGAGACAATTTCACCTAGAACGGATGCCTTCAAATAGTAATTTTCAAAAATGGACGTTAAAATACCTTTCATTTGAGTCAAATTAAATTCCTTTCAGAGAATCGAGGCGTTGGATCCATATCATAGATGCTTGCCGTATTGGATTAATCATCACAGCAATGGCAGTACAAAAATCGATTATCTGTCGAGTCACGCACCAGAAGCGCCCAGAACAAGGACATTGGATATCGGTGTTTGTGTAGGAGACGAAGAAAAAGTGCTGAGGGGGCTCCTGAATAAGGCAAGTAAAAGAGAGCTGAGCTTAATGCATAAAATCTTCTGCAGTGAACATATAAATGATGAATTGAGATTGGCTCTGGCATCAACTATTGACGAGAAGCTAAGTTTTTTTTGATAGATGTCCTCTCCATATTTTTTCTAACTTAAGGTAGCTTTCTAATTTCTTCTTCCCCATTCATCCAAAAGATGCATAAATCAATAAGAGAAAGTAAAGTGCTCGATCCGAATTATCATCGCGGCTTTAGTATTAGAGAAATTTTGCCAGTTTTGATAGATTTCTTTGATTGTCAATGCCCTTAGATGAGATGAGACTCCGCTGCAAATGGCAATTTTCAGTTGCTTATGTAGTCATCTAACACCAACAGCATATACAGAAATCGAAGGGGACTTCTTTATTTTTGGATATTATTCTTTCAATGGGTAAACGACATTTTAGAAAATTGTAAAAGTAGATTGAAATCAAATGTATAAACATTGGTTATTTCGCTTTCACCAACATTTCAACGGACTCGGGTGTAATCTAGCAAGCATTGAAATGGAAGTTCCATTGTTGAAGAATGATTGGAAAAAGAGTATTATTATGAATGAATTCTATGAGTCGACCAATTTACAATCAATTCTTGAGTTTCATCTTCTGAATCAGAATATACAAGATCCCTACCAATAACGATTGCTCAAAATTTTAACAAAATCAGGAAACAATCTAGAGTCAGGCAGATTGTTAACCCAAACCAAAACTCAAAGAATAAAAAAAACTTGAAAAATTGTGTCTACGAACCTGGTTCGCTACTTGAAGATCTAAGAAATTTACATTTGAAGTTCCAAAATGATGTTGTTGAAGAGGCGGTGATGAATCATCTGTCCGAAAGCTGCACAAACAGCAAACAAAAGTACTTGAAATTTAGTGCTGAGGCATGCTGAGTCTGAACTCTGGTTAATGGATGTTCCGGAAGGCAGCAACTCCGGCTCTTTTTTCGATTCAGGTTGCCTCAGCTCTTTAGGTCGTGGTGATGGTCTCCGCAATAGTTCTGAATCGTCACCGTAGAGAAAATAGTCGAGAACGGTTTCGATTCCATGGACGGCGATGGAGGGGGTAAGATAAAGGTCGGGAAGGATGATGGAAGAGTCATCGATTGTGAAGTTTAAGATCGAATTGTTCGTTACGATGATGGATTTTCCAGGAAGAAGAGTAGGAAGGCGATCGTTGTTCTTGAAGAATTGCAGGTCGGAGAAGGAGAGGCGCTGAGGAACGACATGGTAGGGAAAGGCGAAAGGATCCAAGCTCGACGGATTTAAGAAATTGCTGTTTCTTGGAATAAAGAGAGTAGCACTCACTGGAAGAGCCGACGTACTTCCGATGGAGAAAATATTCGCCCAGTTCCAGAAGTCAGCGGCGCCGATCAACGCGTCTATAATGTTGCTGAGCTGTTGTCCAGGCGGGGGCGGTGGAGACGGAGAAGGCTGAGGCGGTGGAGTCGGCGACAACGGCGGAGAAGGCGGAACCGGCGACAACAACGGAGAAGGCGTGGGAGATTCCGGGGATGAATAAGGGGAAGAGGAAGGGAAGAGAGAGAAACGAAGAAGCAAGAGAAGCAGGAAAGCTTCTTTCATGGCTTCCTTGAACAATAACTGTACCAAATTGGGAAGATGACCGATCAGTTCAACACAAACTCATTTCCCGCCAACTCGAGGAAATAACAGTCGGATTACGTATTAATAAATAATATTACTAAATTGCGTAATTTATTCATTTATAATTAATTGTATATATCATAAATATTTAAATATTATATCATTTTCATATCCATAATTAATTTTTTTTGTACACGAAGACCCTCGAACTATGATTCGTGAGCAATATAGTCCCGACATTGAGAAAAAATACCGTTTAAAATTCAGCTGAGTCCACATGGCAATCACTCATTGGCACGAGTTATTATCAACTTGGTAGACTGTACCCATCTCATACACAATTGGTCATGACTCAATTGGTTCAAAGCTATCGATCGTTGATTCGACGAACAAACCCTCACTTCCATCTCGAAAGCAATTAGTCTAGCGCTTAATACGACACAATTATAGTAGAACAAAAACCCGTTTACAAAGTGGCAAGACGGTACACGAGAGAATCAAAGCTATCGACCGTTGATTTTACGAACAAAAGATTCAAAATTTACATCATAATACAAGCAACCAAGATAAAAATGAAGAAATTACAAGTGATTATCCGGTTAGCAAGATTAGCAAAACAAGAAAAAGAGGAGGGTTGAATCTCAGCTACTCATAACATTCTTCACTAGAACAGACACGGGAATATTCAGCATATGACCTTCACTTCCCAAAAGTTCAATCCTACCAAAACTAGCAACTGAACTATTCATGGTAGCATTCAAATTTATGGACAATACCTGATTTTCTCCCTCCCCGATCATAAACCGAGTTGGAGAAACCTTCACGGAAACCCCAAAAGGCGCCCTCCATCCGACAATGTAAGACTCGTTCTTCGCGACGTTCCTTACAGCTCTCCGAATCATTCTCCACCCGTTCAGTTTTGCCATCGTGATTGAGGGCATGTTTAGATCGCTTCCAGTAATTGTAGTATTATAAGATATGCAATTTTGACCAGTATAGTTCAAAACCAGAGGAGTTGATCCATTAATTCCACAAAGAAACGACATGTATTCATCAAAACCTGAAAATAATTTTTTTAAGCCTCCATACGCAGCATATAAAGAATTTAATCTGCAACATGCATACATACACATGTGTGTGTGTGATGGTCTGTGGACATCACTAAAGCTTCGTTCGTATGAAGGAGACGGTAGAAAACTCAGCGACGAACAAGACAAAAATAAAGACTAGATATTGATTATTAATGTTCGCGAAACAAAGGGTCGAATTCAAAGTTACTGACCAGAGTCAAAAACGAGGCCGGGATTTAGTGCGGCTGTTGCATTGACAAAACCACTGCCCATGTCAAAAGGGGTTGCTTGAGATAGAGTGATGTCTAAGTTGAAGTAAGCCCGCTGAGCCATGATTGGGCTGCCATCTTTTCCGTAGAGCGATGCTGTCGTCGAAAGTGCAGAACCAATTGCAGAGGGACTGAAGGAAGGAAAATGCTGCTTAATTAGAGCAGCCAGCCCAGCAATGTGAGGAGCCGCCATGCTCGTTCCAGACATCATTGCAAATTTCTCACCTAAAATTATTGCAGATTCATAGTAAATCAAACGAATATAGGAAAGCCAACTTCAAAGTTAAAGTTCTAGAGATTGAAATCTTTCATTCAAAGTTATATAGAAATATTCATACAATTGAAGAAGACTACTAACAAATAATTTCATTGGTCAAATAAAACCGAGTTAATAACTTAAGCTTTCCAGATTAGTAGAAATAAATTTAGTTATACCTAAGAATTCAACCGAGTCAGTACCAACAGAACTCCATGCGGCCCAGATGAAGTTTCCCGGAGCAACCAAGTTGGGTTTCAAAATGTCAGCATTATCGAGAAAATTGTCTTCTGGATCTGGTCCTCTAGCAGAGTAATACAAAATTTGTCGAGAAGAATTGTTGTAATTTGCTTTCAATCCTCCTGATATACTAGCGGCTGCCCCGAACTTGACGATTTTCTTACTCACTCCATCGAATTCCAAAGAAGAATTGTAGTATTGAAGGAGAATCTACAAAACAGATAACAAATTATACTTTTTTTTCATTAAATTGGTCAAATTTCTTTCAATGGGTAAGTGGAAAAAGGAAAACTTGGTCCACAAGGGCTCTAACTTGGTCCACGCACCTTCGAATGCTCTGGGGTTTGAATTATGATGGCTGGCATTTTCATTGGAGTTGGATTGAGTTGAAATTCAAGCACAAAAGGGTCCATGTAGAAGACAACACCAGCCGCCCCAAGATTTTTAGCTGTTAATAAAGCCTGTTTGACAGTGGATATTCCAAGCACGAATCGAATCGAGTAGCTGCAAATCAAAAGGTTTCCTTCAACTATATTCTTATCGAAGTTATTGATGTCTTGGCATTCGCCGACGTACATGTCGTCAACCACGGTCAAGTTGTGGTTTAATGCATTTGTAGCAGAAACAAGCGTATACATTATATCTTCAACAGTCCCCGCTGATTCAGAAGAGAAAACAGTTTGATAAACAAAAAATAAAAAATATATATCATAAATTCTATAACTAACTTGCATCAGTCAACATCAGGAGCACAAATCTATTAATTGAGGCTGTAGATAAGTAAACCGAAAGCCTATGAGAGGAAAAGAGGCAAATTTTAAAGATTTTGGAAGTATGAGCTCATTTTTTCAATAAACAAACATAACTTCCTGAAGAACTATAATCATGGATCATGTCCTGAAATATCATAGTGGTATGCATAATCCAAACAGCCAATATTGTACAATCACCCCACCAAACAACCGTACTTTTTTTTTTTAATTTTTCCTATGCCTATTCGACTTAGCACCACATGAAACAAGCCTGCAATATACTGATTCAAGACAGTTATGGATGAATAACTTTAGTGAAAAAAGACAACAACTAGTCAAACAGACGGACTTACGAGCAAGACCAACGCCAGGTATCGTGACATTGTTACCAAGAGCTATAGAGTTAACATAAACTCTGTCATGAGATGCAGCACCAACAGTAAAGATCCATGGACTGAAAGAAAATACACTCTTTGGTGATGGGCCTGTATTCCCTGCTGCTTGCACAACAAAAATTCCAACCTTTACAGCTGATAGAAGCGCCATGTCTATTGGATTAAAAAATGTAGCAATTCCAGGAGGACGCCTGTTTGGAGTGATTGATAAACTAATTATGTCCACGCCATCTTGAGCAGCCTGCAGGGAAAAATAAAATAAAATAAATATTCCTCAAACTTAGTTTTGGCCTCATCCTTCATTGATATTTTTTTCAAACTACGTCATTTTTGGCTGTTTTTCCTACGATGCAATGAAAGAAACAAGCAAATCAAAATCTTTAGGAGAAATGTAATTTAGCAACTTTTTGCACTATTTTGCTTCATTGCAATACTATGTTTTTTAAGGACATAACGTCAAATAATAATGTTATGCGAGATCATATCATATGCATGCTATAATACATTGTCGATTTGGTGACAAAAATGAAATAAATGCCACCTTCTGAACTTTGTAGGAGTACGGAAATTTGAGCTTTTTTCGGAGAAATACTGTATTTGTGAAATAAAACTAATCATCCAATGGCGAATTGAGCAATCACGAAAGTTTTTTTTTTAATCATTTTTTCCTTTGGGAAGAAGTAGCAGCAACTAATGAGTTGCATTTGATTTTAGAGATCTTTTCAAGGAGAAATCAAATTTATATTGAAAGTGTAAAATGTATTAGAAAAAAGAATATGAAATTATCCCAGATAAAAAAACAACGAATCAAGTTATCAAAATAATTATCGAGAATTTCGTATCTAGCACTCTTTTATAAAATTCAGAAGGCATATTACTAAGGAAAAGAAAATCAAAATGCTTACCTGGTCTATTGCAGCAACAACATCTGCAGCAAAACCTCCAAAGCTCTTGTACAATGCTTTATAAACAGCAATACTGCAGAAGGCAAGTGTTAAACTACTTAAAATTTAAACTGTTAACAATTCGTAAAATAAACTCACTGGTCAAGGAAAACAGCTTAAAACTTTCCCTGAACACCAATTTGTATTTCATAGTTAGCCCCAATGTCGATTGCATACAAGTTAGAGAATATTAGGGACTATATTATGAAAACTATATGATATGGTCAATCAGGAGTTGTAAATATATGTATATTTTTAAAAGCTATAAA
The DNA here is from genome assembly GCA_022432975.1 of Begonia masoniana. Classification (NCBI taxonomy): domain Eukaryota; kingdom Viridiplantae; phylum Streptophyta; class Magnoliopsida; order Cucurbitales; family Begoniaceae; genus Begonia; species Begonia masoniana. The sequence goes on from CM039515.1 coordinate 10,057,358, forward strand.
GGTTTCTGTCAGTGACAATTAGAGTTTTTCCCATAGGCTAGATGTGTAAATCTTGGAACCCTACTAGATTGAAGGTAGGAATCTCAGAAAGAGGAACAATAATGAATTTAAGGACTAATCTAGAGAAAGAATATTAAAATCGCAACAAATTTTAACCTCTACAAGGAATTATTAATAAGTTGAAGATTTTTTAGGGTAGGAAATTCATATACTATAACAAAAAATATTAATTACTGTGCACGCGGAGCCATCCCACTGGCATTTCCAAAGTGATGTCCAGCAACTACCACTGGTATGCCATGGTTTCCAGCAGCTACAGAAGCCGTGTGTCTGCATAGTTCAAGGCCAATTCAGTAAGTTGCTTTTTTGAAAATTCTAATGACCATTTGGTAATAACAAGTTTGCAATACTCACTCTATATATGGTCATAATTAAACTACCACAAACCCCACAAGCTTAGGTTTTTCGTATAATTGGTAACTAAACCTAGCATCCAAGATAGAATATTTTGAATTTAAATCTTAGTCTTGGTACTTCTCATCCATTGTGTTTGACTAATTTCCTTTATAAAAGAAAAAGGACTTACGTGCCATGGCCGTCACCGTCAAAAGGCGAAGCATAGTCCTGAGAAGCGTTGAAAATTCCTCTGGTTATAGCAGAAGCGGCAAAATGACGAGCCCCAACAAGCTTCCTATTGCAAGAACCAGAAGGAAAATCTGGAGTAACCTCACAAATTCCAGAAAAATGAGGAGGAACAGGAAAAGGGTGATCGGCTAAATCATCAGAAAAGCTGGGGTGCGTTGGATCAATGCCAGTGTCGATAAATCCTATGACAACTCCTTCACCAGCAAACTCATACCCACCTTCTTGAACCCACGCCCCTTGTGGTAGACCCAAAAACTCAGGTGTATAAGTAGTTGCGGTTCTAACGGAGAAATCCAATACTATATTTGTCACTTCTTTCCTCCTTGAAAGCTTATCTGCCTTCAAAATTAAGAATCTTCAAACTGGAGAATACGCTCAGAATATGACATGAAGTTTGAGCAAGTAAAATTTCAGACATTTTCCACAACAATGTTTGTAATTTTTAAAAACAGTTTTTAAACCATCTTCAAACATAATTCGTCTAAATAAAACATGTTGATGAGATAAATATGAGCATCATGTACCTGCTGTGGAGTGACAAGCACAGCAAATCCGTTAATCAAGTAGTGGTAGCTGTACAGCTTCAGATACTTCTCCCCTCTAAAAACCTTCTTCAATAACGAATCGTGAACTCGAGCAATATAAGAAATATAATCTCGATTTTTTCTTGTTTTGTTTCTAGCACAAAAAACAAAAAAATAAAATAAAGAAAAAAATAATAGTAATAAAAGTTGTCTTATTAAGAGAAAAACAATAATTGATGAACAGATCAATGAGGAAAGGTGGATTAATCAATTGCATGCGTGAAATGCTGAAGAGCATCTACTTAACATAATCATTAACCGTGCTTGAGATGTCTAAAAGCAGAAAACCAAAAAACTTATTCATGATAAACACAATTTACCGCATGCTAATTACAAAAAAGAAGATAAAATAGAAGTACCAGCAGAGACAGCCCAAATTCTAGAAAAAAACAGTAAAACCTTTCACAAATTTAAGAAGCAGAAAAGCCGATAAATCATCCAACACTAAACTGACATTTTCAATATAATCCCCCCAAAAAAGAAGTAATATTTAGTTTATCTAAACAAAACAACCTTCTAAAAGAGTACCGGAAAACACAGAAAAAGAAAAATGGTACACCAGAAAACTTTATCAACTGCTAAGCTTAAACATCCACTCGAATAAGCAGGTTGGGTCCTTACAGTTAACACTTGCTGAATTTTGAAAATTTGCTAAAAAAAAGTGGTACTACCTTGGTTTGTGAATTCTTAACGTCTCAGAATCACGACTGTAAGTATTAAAGTTGGTTCTCGGCTCCTCGTCCAAATGAACAGCAGAAGCTTGTTTTAGAGTAACAATATAAACAGCTGAAACTTCATCTGAATCTGCCTTACACAAATTCTCCATAGACGTCACAAAACAGAAAACCAACACCAAACAATTCACCCAATAAGTGGCATCCATCTCGCAATACTGCAACAGAACCAAAAAATCAAAGGAAAAAAAACATTTCCCCTTTTCTCAAAGGGAGAAACCGACCGACAAACAGTCTTCCATTTCAAATAGAAGCAAACTTCTCAAAAACCCACATGGAATGACATCTGAAAAGCTGAGAAAACGAGCACCCAAGAGACCCTTTTGGGCAGAATGAAAATGCAGCAGAGAAAAGCGCAAAACAATCATGAAACCTCCATTGAGAGGAGATAAGGAGGAGAAGCGAATAATAATAGCGCTTTAGAAAAACAACGCTTTCCTCTTTTCTCCCACTTTACAAAGATGGAATAGAGAATAATGCCGAGAACTGGAGAAAGAGAGAGGTCGGAAAAACCTTTCTTGGGTGGAGTGCATGTGAACGTTTAGTTTAGAGAGCAGAGAGAGAGAGAGAGCCAAAAAATGAGAGTTTTCTTTTGTTTTCTTTCTGCATTCGACCGTTCGGTGTTTTTTGGCTTTGCACTCTAAAATATAAATATTAATAATAAATTATTATTATTATTATTTCAATTTCCTAATAAATAAAATTAAATTAAAATGTATGGGAAGGCTATCACCAGTTCGACCCAAGCCAGAACTCCGGTTCTCCTCCAACTTTGACCTGGTCTAAGAAATTGACCAACTTTGGCCCGATGTAGAGAGTGATATCATGTTCTAGCGATAGTGTCTAAGAGCGTGTAACGACCCCGTTTTCCAGCAAGATATTATCTGCTCTGGGGATTGGGCCGTAGCCCAATATCGTCCCCTCACGGCTTTGTTTGGCGAGAACTTCCTGGAAGGTCACCCAACCTGGAATTGCTTTCACCGAAGCACTTTTAACTTCGGAGTTCTTGTGGGATCCGTTGCCAATTGTACTCCAAAACGCGTCTTACTATGTTGGGAGGGATCTCTTACATATGTTTCATTTTCACATACTTCCCCAAGCGATGTGGGATTGTGACGACCCCCTTTTTTATGACCTGTAACCTTCCGGTTCGCCCGCGCGGACTTACCGCGATCCAGGTTCCGGTTCGTGCAGCCATTGTACCCATACGTGCATATTCGGGTCATCACAATCACCCCCCCGGGAGCCCAACGTCCTCGTTGGCTACATTTCCGGTTGGGTACAGGCTCTGATACCATTTGTAACGACCCCGTTTCTCAGCAAGATATTGTCCGCTCTGGGGATTGGGCCGTAGCCCAATATCCTCCCCTCACGGCTTTGTTTGGCGAGAACTTCCCGGAAGGTCACCCAACCTGGAATTGCTCTCACATAAGCACTTTTAACTTCGGAGTTCTTATGGGATCCGTTGCCAATTGTGCTTCAAAACGCGTCTTACTATGTTGGGAGGGATCTCTTAAATATGTTTTATTTTCACATACTTCCCCAAGCGATGTGGGATTGTGACGAACCCCTTTTTTACGACCTGTAACCTTTCGGTTCGCCCCCGCGGACGTATCGTCATCCGAGTTCCAGTTCGTGCAGCCATTGTACCCATACGTGCATATTCGTGTCATCACAGAGCGGGATTCTGCTCTCGAGAGCGAGATTCTGCTCTCGAGAGCCAACTCCTGCTCCAAAAAAACGAACATAATAATAGCACTGATTGTTTTGTTAACAAAACATAATTTAAAGGCGGATTTGTTAACGAATATAGTTTAAAGACGAGTTTATTACATCTCATAGTTTAAAGTTTTTTTTTGTTAATTACACTAAAATTAAAATGTATGGAAAGACTATCACTGGTTAGACACGAGCCAGAAGTACGGTTCTCCTCCAACTTCGTGGTCTAAAAAATTGACCAACTCGGTTCGGTTTGCATACTGGTCTAACGTTGATTACTAAAAGTATGGTTTTTCTTTACAAAATATGAAGCGAAGGAAATTCTTCGCTTTATCCACTTCTAGTAGTCTACCAGTCTACTAAGTACTACCAGGAATGGCCATGGCTGCTTCACTCTCGTCTTCTTCTCTACCTTTATTCAAAAATGTTCAAATGGGTTCTTTCAGTCTCAGTAGTAGATTGGCCTGTCTCCGTATTTCTGCTTCCAATTACAGTTCTAGTGATGGGTCTGTTCTTCTCCAGGCAGCCAAGCACACTGTATTGTTTCTGGAATCTCTCCCTTGTGATGTAACATTCATTAACTGTATAACTTTTCATTTGCGTCGCTACTCAATGAATAAAACAGAATAATAAGTGAAGAAAGACAGGATATGCACTATTCTAATCTCGAGTCTGCATTCATCTCTGTTTTCTGTGATTGTCATTTTGAGCTATCATTTATGACGCAAGGGGGAAGATAGAAAATAGAAAGACTCGATATAGTTAAATTGCAACTCTTCTAATATCTAAGATAGTATCTTTTGTGATGCGAACCTAGGATTTTAAAGAATCCGAGACCCGATAACAACGCCGAATAATCATATAAACACCTTTATGATTCAAGAGGATAGAACCTTGACCCAGATCAACCTTGTTGGATGAAACGAAAGTTATCAAGTTTGATGTTTTCAAGCAAGCACTTTGTTAGGGATATATTAGTAAAGGGGTAAATTAGGAAATACTTTAATAAAGTGGTAATGAGTTTGTTATGAGTGGGTTATATATGTGGGATGGAGGGGGAGTAATGGGAGAAGATTGTGGGAAAACTGAGGGAGAGTGCAAGGCTCTGTCATTCCTTGCAAGGGAGAGAGCAGGAGCTCTAAAATTCTTCTACAGTGTGTGAGTGTGTAGTTCGAGTCCTGTATTTTTTGTCTTTGAGAAATCTAAATAGTAGGCCTAACATTGGTATCAGAGCTCTGATACTAGAGCTTGACAGGAAAGAAACAAATACCTAGAGGAGGGAGCAAGCAAGCCATGGGTGATGATTCGATAACTTGGAGTGACTTACGGCAACAGCTGGGTTCCATCAAGAAAAATCTCGCTCTGCTGCCAGAGATGAAGCAAATGATGGCGCAGATCAAGGTGCAGCCAGACTTACTAGCAGAAACTTGGAACGCAGCACATCCGAAGCTCGGCGATGAAGAGGACAGCGACTCTCCTGGAGGACTGTCGAGCTGTCAAGGGGAGCCGGAGCGACGACCCAGCCCAACGACCCCAGCGGTCACTCAGTCACTCCCGGTCCGAGCCATTCTGGCGAGCCCAGCGCCATCCCTGGCGTCGGCTTTAGTGGCATGCGTAGCACGAACCGCGAAATCAGCGTCTGCTAATCTCTTTCGTTCGGCGACCTCGTTCTGGCGTATGGCTTACACCGACTTGATCTCGGGGAGGGAGAAAAGGCGGTGGTTGGTCGATTTCGGCAGAGGCCTCGGGACATCAAGAAAGATGTTTGGTAGAGGGAAGGCTGTCAAGGAATCGGGCAAGGGAGGAATGCAGGGTGAAGTGAAATGGGCCCACGCAGAGGAGGAAGAAGCTGCCCAGAGGACTGAAAAGAAATGGGTTCTTCTTCAGCCAACCGGGCCTGGGCCTGGGCCTGGGCCTGGGCCTGATGTTGGGCAGAAGGGCTCCAGAAATGAATTTGACAGCCCAGCCCATTCCCAGATAACAGCCCATTTCCCATTTCAATGGGCAGCTCAAACGCATGTGAACCCAGCCCGAATTCGACCTTCATTTCATACGCACGCTGAAGATTTACGATTTTTAATCTCACCTTGAGGACAAGGTAGAACTTTAGGTGGCCGGTATTGTTAGGGATATATTAGTAAAGGGGTAAATTAGGAAATACTTAAATAAAGTGATTATGAGTTTGTTATGAGTGGGTTATATATGTGGGATGGAGGGGGAGTAATGGGAGGAGAAGATTGTTGAAAAACTGAGGGAGAGTGCAAGGCTCTGTAATTCCTTGCAAGGGAGAGAGTAGGAGCTCTAAAATTCTTCTACAGTGTGTGAGTGCGTGGTTCGTGTCCTGTATTTTTTATCTTTGAGAAATCTAAATAGTAGGCTTCCTAACACACTTGAAGAAGATGAAGTTATTCAATAAGAACTCAAGAAGAGAATTCAAAGAATCTCACCAACAAGCATAAGCTTAATTTTCATATAACTTCAATTGTTTTTCCAAAGGGTTACAACTCTAATGTTTAAATAAAATATAAGCAAACTCTACAAATAATACTAAATAGTTTAAAATATCTCTAAAAATATTGTAGAAAACAATCTAGGGTTAAGAGAACATAACTAATACATAAAAATAAGAAGAAAATCATGGAAATATGAGAAGAGAAAGTTTGGACGCGGAGGATCGCGCTGGGGCGGGCACGAGGGGCTAGGCGTGAGGCGCGGATGCTAGCGCGCACATTGGATGTTGGGCCTACGCCAATTTTGATATTTTGGCATCTTTTTGCAACTCCAAGCCTCTCCATGCATCTTCATGCATATCTATTCAACTTCATGCATCTCCATTTTTATTTGTTCATGTTGTGATTACTCTTTATCTTGGCTTTTTATGACCAAATCATGTAGTTTTTTGTACTTTAGGTTTCCTTTGTCTTCTAATGGATCATAGTCTTTGACCTTGAATTTAGTAGTACCTTGGTTTACATCATTGTATCTTTTGTCTTGTCAAGAAAAAAAGACAAATAACTTATCTGCAGCCAGAGAAAGAACAAGAAATGATGCAAATTGACTGCTGATAACCACTAAAAATGCAAAATGGGGACTAAGAGAAGGTCTGGTGAAATCAGTACTATTGTAAGAAATGTTCCAGGTCATATTTGATTGAAAAAAAAAGTGAATATTTCTTAAGAAGATACATAGTAACTACTTTATTTGTTGTCATCATTCTGAGATTCCATCTGCTATGTTTTTCTATCCAACCCTAATCATATCTTTTATATTCTCTTTGTTGATATTATTATATAGACCACATAGTATGGAAGTTTTTGCATTTTTAGGTGGACACGTACATAAGAAATGGGATGATTATTGGGTTAGGATTTGGTCAAGCTTCAGATATGGCTATACAGTATCTTGGTCGGCAACTTCGTTCGGGTGCTTTGAAAGATATAGTCGGGATACCCATGTGAGTTAAACAACTATACGTTACGCTTCTTCATTATAGGATTTTTTTTGTTAATTGTTCTTGTTTTTTATTTTTGACATGAACTGTCTGTTAGTAATATGGTAATGCGTTCAAGTTCTACTCTACAGAAAACTTTATATTTTGGCAATCCAGTATGTGAGTAGTCCGTAATTTATACATTTACGTGATGCTAAGAACATGGCTTTAGAATCAAATCATTAAATCCTGTGCTCAATTTATCTTTCAAGAGTTTTGGACCAAAAATGTAAGCTTCTATCATGTAAGACTACATGACTATGTTTCTCCTCTTTATTTTACAATTCTAAGAGGCATGAAAATGAGGAAACCTTCTTCTTGCACTTGTCCCAAAAAAATTGTTTGTCTTCATCTGCATACTTCTTCGTTGTTCTTATTAAGGGCTGTGATTTATTTGCATTGTTCAGGTCTGTTGCAAGTGCAAGTGAGGCAGCTAAGGCAGGAATACCATTAGATTCTTACCAAGAAAATTCACAAGTATACCTCGATTTTATAATGAGTACGATTTTTTACTTTGGTTGATTGGAGATGCTTAACTGTCCTTAAATGAAGTGAAAATAATCAAAACCGATGGGAGTGACCGAGATGTTCATTATATTAGGTTTATGCAATTCTTCTTCACTTCTCAAATCATTAGCTCGAGTTTATATCAGCTGAAAATTCACAAGGGTGCCTTAATTTGATTATCTAAATGATGTGGCCAAAAAAAAAAAAAGAGCAGCCGAACATTTCCATAGGTTTGACTAAGAATTCCTGAGAGACAAAGATTTTTCTTTTATGTTACTTTTTTTCTGGTAAGCATAACAGAATAACCATGTTGACACCTGAATCATGATATCCATTTTCTTGAAGATTCCAACGTGACTAAAAATGGTTGTTAAAAGAATAATTAAAAACTGACTTCCACATTGAACTTGACTGAACTGAAAGTTGTAATTTAAAAACACTAGAATGTATTTGGACCTCATAAAACCATAAACCTTGCTAACAAGCAAGCTTGGATGGTGTAGTGTCATCATTGCTGCTTTTTGGATGATAATGCTGGAATGCACTTCCATACTTTTTCAGCATAAGTATCATTATACTTTTAAGGGACAAATTCAAGTTTTTTGTGGTGTAGTTCTTTTAATAGCTGCAAGTTTTTATATTTCTTTTCTGAAAAAAAAAATTCCTATAATTTGCCTCCTCTTTTTGTAGATTGACTTTGCATTTGATGATGCTGATGTTATGGAAGAAGGAACACTTGTTGCTGTCATTGGACGTCGTAAATTGCAAGATGATGACTCAATAAGGAAAGAAAAGGTCTATATTGGCGTCATTATAATCAGTCCTATTACATGACATAGATTTGATTAAGTGTATGGCTAAATGCCTTGTGACGTTGAAAAAAAAAAAACATTATTTGACTAATGATGCTAACCAAAAAGACGATTACGATTTTGAAAATTTGGGTTTTGTTGGATCTTGCAGTCTATATTGAAATCATCTAAGAAGCTTGTGTTCATGATGAAAGAGAGCCAGTACAAAGATGGTCTAGAGGGTTCTATTCCAGTCCTTGTGCAGTCTGTGAGAAAACATAAAGCAATCTATTTTACTATTGAACTGTTTAATACCAGGTTGAGCAGAAAATAGACGATTATTTGAACATTTAATTCGGTCTTGTAGCTAAACTGGATGGAAACGGCGGAAGAAATTGACGACCTGTTTTTAGGCGATGCTGAGGTAAGCTTTCTACTAGACATTTGCTAACACCATTAAGTTAAGATCATTGTATTCTCTTCTTATCATTCAAGAAATTTTGAATTCTTTGATTCGGACTCCTTCAAAGAATTATTTTAATCATATCGTCTCGTGTTATGAAGAAATATATAA